>CM029600.1:28736043-29181045 GCA_017311375.1 Mytilus coruscus
TGGTGTGTATCTCCTGCCATATCATTATTATTTGCTTTTAAATATAAATCAGAAATAACCAACTTAAAATGGAAAATTTCAAAGAAAAAAAAAAGGAAAAAAGGAAGAAAAGGGGAAAAAATCCCCCACCCATTTTTGAACCCCTTATGATTCATCACCCCAAACTCAATCCCAGCCTTCAATGAGGTATGGTACCTTGCAGTACAATTTCAGAGAGATCCATACACTTAAACACAAGTTATTGTCTGGAAACTAGAAAATGCTTATTTTGACCCTTTTGGCCCCTAATTCCTAAACGTTTAGGCAATTACCCCAAACTCAATTCCAGCTTTCCTTTGTGATATGGAACCTTGTAGTACAATTTCAGAAAGATCCATACACTTACACACAAGTTATTGTCCTGAAACTAGAAAAATGCTTATTTTTGCCCTTTTTGGCCCCTAATTCCTAAAATTTTGAGGCAATTACCCCAAAATCAATCCAAGCATTCCCTTTGTGATATGGAACCTTGTGGTACAATGTTAGAGAGATCCATACACTTACACACAAGTTATTGTCTGGAAGTTACAAAATGCTTATTTTGGCCCTTTTGGCCCCTAATTCCTTAACTGTTGGTACCATAACCCCCAAAATCAATCCCAACCTTCCTTTTGTGGTATTGAACCTTATGGTAAAATTTCCTAGAGATCCATTTACTTAAACTAAAGTTAGAGTGCGAAAACCAATGTGTCTTCGGACGACGACGACGACGACGACGACGACGACGACGACGACGCCAACGTCATACCAATATACGACCACAAAAATTTTTGCGGTCGTATAAAAGTACGTTGCATTCAGTCATATCAGTCATACGGGATTCTTTCGATACACTCGGGCTTTTACTTTATATTTAATACTAAACATTTGTAAATATCGTACATAGTAAAAATTGCGCGGGAAAATGTTCATTCATGAAATATTCATGAATGTAACGATGTCTCGCGTAGATTTCTTTTGATTTTCTCTTCAGCGCATGGAAAATCCGCGAAGTAGTGTCTGTAATAATCATTTTCAAAATGAAGTTAAAATTCACCTGAATTGTCGGTGAACATTCATTCCTTTTTTATTCAAGCTGTAATCTTTTCAAAAGGACTCAAAATTTCAAAAGCATCTTCCTTGAATCAGTATTCAAACACTAGTACTACATTATCTTGGAGCAGAACATTTGCGATAGTCTGTCACTGGAAGTTAGAGGCCGACGCCTTAGGAAAGTATTGCTATAGCAAACTTCCCCAAAAAATGAAGGACAATGACGGACTTTCATGCAGACTAATTAATTAGACTATAGAAGTGTTTGTTTTTTTAATGCTTGTCACTTTCAAAAGTTTGCCCCCTTCCCCACTTTTCAGTCTACTCCTACGCCACAGCAGTGGCGGATCCAGAAATTTTCACAAGTGGGGGCCGCTCAAGTCATGCTTCAGTGATTTCCTATATAAACAACCAATTTTTTCCCACAGAAAGGGGGGCCCGGGCCCCCTGCCAGAGATGGGTCCGATTACTTTCAATGTAACTGATTAAATTACAATTACTTTGTCAATTGTACGATTAAATTAAATTAATGATTACATCATTTCTGAAAGTGTCTGATTAAATTAATGATTACATTGGCAAAGTAATTATGATTACATCTGATTACAATGAATTTAAAAAAAAAACATTTTGAATGATGTGAATGAATAAGCGTTTAATATAACTATATCATTTTTTAGAAAGGATTTTGTTTGATATATTATAAAATGATAACTTCAAACTTCATCTATTTAATAAACCACATACATGAACATTGTGTCACTGAGTATGAACCATTACACTTTATCATCATGCATTGATCTCTGAATTATTTTGACTTCAATTGAATATAGCTTTATAAAGAGTTTGCTGTTTCCAGTGGATGAAATAAAGTTACCAGTTAAAAACTATGTAAAGTTTTAAATGAATTGTTTAATCAAATTGTAAATTAAATACAAGTACTAAAAATCATTGCATTTTAAATGTCCAGTCCAAATACATACAAAATTTGCTTTATATCTTTGATATTTGTCAAACTTTTAATTTAGTTTAAGCTAATTAGATAAATTTTCACAGTCTGATTAATAAATTTTATCATATATATTGTCCTAAAGCTATACTCAATTGGTAATTGCAATAAAACAAACCTTAATTGGTTTCCTACTTGTCAATTCAAAGTTGACAAAAACACACTATTAACAAATTTAAAGATTATAATTCAGGGTTAAAGAAAAGTATTACTTGAATATAACAGTTATTATCAAATTTATATATGTACATCTTTAAATTGTGAATTTATGTACAATATCTTTTACTAAGGCCAGAGACATATAATTGTATTATATGTCTCTTCTTAGGCTAATGATGACTTTAAAATACTGTAACAGTTTATTTTGTACTGAAGTATACAAATCAATTAACATGCTTTATAAAGTAAACCAAACTATCTTAACATGTTAAATATTTATTAAATAAGAATAACAAAAAGGTTCATTTATTGACCATAAACACAGTTAAAGATTTGTTTCATTGTAATCAGAATGTAACCAAAAAGTAATCAGGATTACAGGGTATTTTGAAAAGTAATTGATTAAATTAAATTACATGTAATCAGATTTTTGGCTGATTAATGATTACAATGATTACTTGAAAAATTGTAATCAATTACAGCTGATTAACGATTACAATTACAATTACCCCAAGTCTGCCCCCTGCCCCCTCCCCCTAAATCCGCCTCTGCACAGTGATCTTTTTAGCACAAACTAGGCTAAGGTATTATTTTAACATACAATGACTGTCACTGTTTTTAAGGTAAATACAAAATGGCTATGAATGCTTAAAAGTGCAGAAACATAGTCTCGAGCCAATACAAACATCGTCGTGCAGCTATTTCCGCAATACTTGAAAATGTTATACGCTATACAGTCATAAACTGGAACATATTAATATTAATGATGGGCACTACGGTCTTAAGTTTGCCTCGAATTTTATGCCCCCGCAGTAAATTTGCGCGTTAGTGAATTTTTCGCGAATTTTAAAACGTTGCAAAATCAACGCATTACATTTGTGTTGCCTTCCCTTGGATTGTGTGCCCTTAAATGCGATATCTTGTAGGGTGAGCGCCACACAGTTGTCACATTAACCAATACTCTTACTCTTGGAGGGGTCCATATACAACCATCTTTTTTAAAGTAACAGCTTCAAATTTCGCACCTACATCCAAGTTAACCTACCTTTAGTACTAATTGGTAATTAAGAGTTCGATCTGAATATGCACGAAGTATTTTCCAGTGGTTATTAAGCAAACACTTTTCAATCAGACGATTGGCCAACTTCAACAGTTGTGTTGGTTGGAATTTTTTTCAAACGGAAAATACTCAGGTGTTGCATTTTCAGTAACACGCAGACAAGTAGTCGAGATGAACCAGATGAATTATGGAAGCAATCAGCTAGCTCAAATTTTAAACATGACATTATGATAGAAGCAAAGTTTGGTCCTGTGGTTCAGAGAATAATGAATATGACTTGTAAAAAGATTGCAAGTTACCATAACAGATATCACGTTTAGCAATGTCATGAATTTTTGACAGATGAGCTAAAACAAACAAATGAATGAAACTCACTGGCCCAACTTGGCAAATACTTTCTGTAATAAAGACTCTTTACCCAATGTTCCTAACTCACCACACCAAGCATTTTTCACATACTTATTACCACGAATCTAGCAAGATAATGTGCCACAAATGCGATATTTCTTGAACACAGATATAATAACACTTATTCTTAAACCAGCTTTCATACACACCCCCACTTCTTTTCTTGGCGATACCAACAAGCTGCTGTTATTTTACAGAATGATGTCCTTAATCCACATCTTTTTCCTTTTCAACAGCTTACTCTATTCTCTGTTTTTGCTTTTTCGTCTTGACAACTTTCTGTTCGGTTTCCTTGCACCTAAAGCTAATCCTGTCAGTAGAACTTTCAAACGCACTTTCCAAATTCTCTAACCAATATCAATTATTGTACCTTCACTTGACTCGATTCTTAAACCTTCCTTACTCAAATAGGGCCTTTATATGGGAGTATCCAAGCATTCAGTTTTCCATCTTTTTGTTTCTGTTAAAAAATCTCTCACCTATTCTAAATTTTTACACCAATAGTCCCTCCAAAAATAAACTATAACATATCCACAAATAAAATGTAAAATTATTTTAACAATGCTCCCCATCCTCAGACACCTTCACTATCAATTTAAACTTTGAAATGATTCACTTTTCAGAATCACATATATTCCTCTTTACACTCTTTTTTATACACCTAACTGTTGCCCTCTTTATTCAAATTCTACTGCAACCAATTCATAACATAACACATTTTCCCCATGTTCCTTCAAAAACTGCTTATATATAACTGACTAACTTCATCCACTAGTAAATGCTGCTCACTCTTATTACCAAAAAACTCCGTCAACACTCTCAAAGGTAAGCTACATTACCAAATTTTAGCTTGAGTAATATATCTTTTTGACAACTCCAAACTGCAAGATATTCTATTCTGATATTTCTTAAGGTGGGTTTTTTTTACTGATTATTCCTTTTATTAACTAATAGCAGATATTAAAGACAGTATGATGAAGTCAGGGGGACAGCCAACTTGCTAGTCATCGACTGCTGACTAAAAAATAAGTGGAGACAATTTCTGTTGAATTCATTTGAAATAGAAACAAGGGTACAGTCAGTACACATGCTGAAATGTCTCGCTTCTTTACTGATCATAACTGTATTTTATGTATTGCATATATATTGACTTGTTGCATATATTATCTGAGAAAGGGACCTAACCAAGAAAACTTAATAATGACCAATGCACCATGAAAATGACTTAAAAGTCTGTTGAACCCTCATACACCAAATATAGTTGCTCTAGTGTTTATCGTACATGAAAATCAGACCTAATAAAAATAAAATGCTCCGCAGGGCGCAGCTTGATACGACCGCAGAGGTCGAACCCTGAACAGTTGGGGCAAGTATGGACACAACATTCAAGCTTGATACAGCTCTGAATTTGGATTGTGATTAAATATTTGACACAGCATAGGTTTCTGACACAGAATGAATGTGGTCTAAGAACTTAAAAATTTTAAATTGGACATTCACCTATTATGGTCCAATATCCAAAATCTAAATACATGGTTAGATTCAGCATATCAAAGAACCCCAAGAATTCAATTTTTGATGAAATCAAACAAAAAAGTTTAATTTTGGACCCTTTTGACCTCAATGTGGACAAAGTTGATAACGGGCCCAAAATCAAAAATCCAAATACATGGTTAGATTCAGCATATCAAAGAACCCCATATATTCAATTTTGTTGAAATCAAACAAAGTTAAATTTTGGACCCGATATGGACCAACTTGAAAACTGGGCCCATAATCAAAAATCTAAATACATGTTTAGATTCAGCATATTAAAGAACCCTAAGAATTCAATTTTGTTTAAATCAAACTAAGTTTAATTTTGGAGACCATAATCAAAATCTAAATAATGTTTAGACCAATTTGTTAAAATCAAACTAAGTTTAATTTTAGACCCTTTGGACCTTAAAACCAATATGAATCGGAAAATATTATGAATCTTAGATTTGGCATATCAAAGAACCCCAATAATTCAATTTTTGATGAAATTAAACAAAGTTTAATTTTGGACCCTTTGGACCTCAATGTGGACCAATTTAAAAACGGGGCCCAAAATCAAAAAACTTAATACACGGTTAGATTCAGCATATTAAAGAACCCCAAGAATTCAAGAATAAAACCCCATTGAAATTGGTCAAGAAATAAGCAATTTATACGAAGTATCTTCTTTTGCACAATACTGTGCAATTGAATATTTCTTGCTATTGCGCAATACTGTACAATTGACAATTTCTTGCTATTGCGCAATATTGTGCAATTGAAGATTTCTTGCTATTGCGCAATACTGTGCAATTGAAGATTTCTTGCTATTGTGCAATACTGTGCAACTGAAAATTTCTTGCTATTGCACAATACTTATTATATAATAATTTACTCATCCTGTTTGGTATGTATCTCCTACCATATCATTATTATTTGCTTTTAAATATAAATCAGAAATAACCAACTTAAAATGGAAAATTTTAAAAGAAAAAAAAAATCCCCCCTCAAAATTTTTTGAACCCCCTTATGATTCATCACCCACAAACTCAATCCCAGCCTTCCCTTTGTGGTATGGTATCTTGCAGTACAATTTCAGAGAGATCCATACACTTGAACACAAGTTATTGTCTGGAAAAATGCTTATTTTTGGCCCCAATTCCTAAACGTTTCGGGCAATTACCCCCAAACTCAATTCCAGCTTTCCCTTTGTGATATGGAACCTTGTAGTACAATTTCAGAAATATCCAAACACTTACACACAAGTTATTGTCATGAAACTAGAAAATGCTTGTTTTTGCCCTTTTTGGCCCCTAATTCCTAAAATTTTGAGGCAATTACCCCCAAAATCAATTCCAGCCTTCCCTTTGTGATATGGAACCTTGTGGTACAATGTCAGAGAGATCCATACACTTACACACAAGTTATTGTCTGGAAGTTACAAAAATGCTTTTTTTGGCCCCTAATTCCTTAACTGTTGGTACCATAACCCCCAAAATCAATCCCAACCTTCCTTTTGTGGTATTGAACCTTATGGTAAAATTTCATAGAGATCCATTCACTTAAACTAAAGTTAGAGTGCGAAAACCAATGTGTCTTCGGACGACGACAACGCCAACGTCATACCAATATACGACCGCAAAATTTTTTTGCGGTCTTATAAAAAGTTATTGTTGACAAATGAACCATGAAAATGAGGTCAAGGTCAGATGAACTCTGCAAGATGGACATGTACACTATACAATCATTCTATACACTAAATACATTTGAACTTATAATTATAGTATCTGGGAGACTTATATTTGCCATACAGATATGTACACCTTAGTCATTCCATACACCAAATGTAGTTAACCTATTGCTTATATGTTTCCCAGGGGCAGATCCAGCCATTTTTAAAAGGGGGGGTTCCCAACCCACCAACCCAGGATAAAGGGGGGGGATTCCAACTATATGTCCCCATTCAAATGCATTTATCGTCCAAAAAAAGGGGGGTTCCAACCCCCGGAAACACCCACCCCCTGTATCTGCCACTGTTTCCCATACTGTTGCAGGCAAGACAAAAGGTCACTTGGCATATATTAGAACAGGTATAAACTATCACTGTGTTCAAGAATTTTCCAAATAGCGGGATAAATCAGTTCTCATTCAACAATTTCATCACAATCTTACTTCTATCATTCACTGTCACATCATTTCATGGGTGGTATTTAATGTTGAAAATTCAGTTCATCCTTTTCAACTCAAAATAATTTATCATCACATTACAACAAATACACACTGGTCTTTTAATACACTAACATATAACATGTTTAAGACACTAACAACATCTTATTCACAACAAACACTTTTTGTTGACTCCATTCATGTCAATATTTTTTCTCTGTGCCAGGTCTGTTCTTTTCTTTCCATGTTCAATGTTACAAACAAACTCTTCTGGCATGTCACACTTTTCTGAACCATCAACTTGCTATTTTTGATAACTAATATTTAACTCGTTTAACATCTCTCATTTGTCTAAACCAACAGTATTTTTCTTCACTATCTCAAGTTTAAAAAACCTCATCACTGTCTTCGCTTACTTCAGCTCTCATTGTATTCCAAGCTATGTACACTTTTTTTCATCCAAATGTTTTATATGCATGCATTTATTGCAGTGACAAATTTTCAATTTAATAAATGGGTGTGGTTTTCATGTTATAATAGGATTCTTTGTAGAAAATTAAAAAGCTGAAATTTTCATTACAGGAATTTGAATGAAACAATTATTATGTAACATTTAACTTTTTCCACTACATTTTTTCACATAAAGAATTTAAAGGTTTAACATGATTAAGAGTAGTTCATTTTAGATGACTTTTTTTACATATGATATTCTTTATTGTTTAAATCTGGAAAATTATAGAATCAAAGTTTATGAAATTTCATATCAATTTGTTTGTTTTTTTTTTGTTTTTTTTTATCAGAAATCACTAATACTTATTCCAGAGGTGGGATATTTTATGTACAAATTGAATTTTTGTATCAATGAAGTATTTACAAAAAAAAAAGGAAAATAAAGTATTTTGATACTGAATTGCAAAAAATGTAAAAACTTAATTCCAACCACTACTGCGACTACTACTGCTGCCCCCACCCCACCCGCTGTATCCTCCTGTCTGACTCGTACTGTAGGTTCCGCTGGAACTGCCTGTGTCATATCCTGTTGAAGTCCCCCAACCACTGTAAGATCTGTTGCTGTCTGACTTTGAACCAAGCGTTCCTCCATATCCAGGACCCAAATCAGCACCCCCTGCATTCTGTGAAGGCATACCACCCCACCCCCCTTGTGCCTGTCCAGAAAGGACAGCCTGTGCCGCAGCCAACATGGCAGAGTTTAAAAAATTCATTCCATTCATTCCAACTGGCTCATTTATTCCAGTCATAGGTTGATCTCTGTGGTCATCTCTAGACTTCCTGATACGACCATCTCTTTCTCTACGGTCATATCTTTCCCTTTCTCTATCCCTATCATCCCTTCTATAATCCCTCCCCCGATCACCCCTATGGTCACCCCTGTCCCGTCTATGATCATCTCTATCTCCACGCTCCCTATCTCTGGATGGTGTCTTCGGGTCAGCAATACTAACATGGACACTGCAACCTTTGATAATATGGTCCTCTCCACACAATGCAGTTGCAACATCTGGTTCTCCAAATGTTACAAATCCAAAGGCTCTAAAGGGTTTGGGTATAAAAGCATCTACTACAGAACCAAACTTAGAGAAATATTGATGAAGATCATCTGTGTTGATGCCTTCTGATATTCTGGCCACAAATATCTTCCTGGATTGTGTCTGTTGTCCTGCCTCCTGTAACCATAAAATCATTTAAAGGATATTAATTAGTCAGGATCAAGTCTCTCAAATAATCAGACAACAAAAACAACATAAATTCATGTACCTTCTACACATTACATTGTGGTCTCCTCTAATCAGAAGGTAACCCATCATAAAAAATGAAAATACCATCAAACTTCACTGTGTTTACATCAAGATAGGAGATTCTGGTTGATGTTTTAACTTTGAATCTTTGATATAATGGTTGATCACTTTGTACAAAATGCATATTATCTCCTTTCAATGGAAGGGAATATCTGCTGTAATTATACATTTCTTAATTTGCAAATTGCAATTTCTTAATTTGTTAAATATAATTTCTAATTTATAACATATATTTTCCATTCATTACATGAATTTCTACATTTCATGATTTGTGAAATGTAACTTAATGTGTAATTGCAATTAATTAATTTGTTAACATATTATCTTCGTTCATTACATGAAATTCTACATTTCTTAATTTGTGAAATGATATATCTGTATTTGTTCAATTAAATTTCTTCATTCTAAATCTTCTGAAATTATAAATTTTTAATTTGTAAAATGGAATTTCTAGGTTTGTATAGGAGGTATATTTGTTTTCAATCAAAATATTAAAACTCTCTATCTGTGAAATGTAAATTCTTGGTTTGAGTCATATTTTTTTGGAAAATGTGTCAATGTAATTGTTACCATTTCATAAAGTTTCTATCTATCTATTATAGTTTCAAGATAATAAGTGAAAATGCAAAAAATAGTAAAAATCGTCATTAAAAGGGCAATTATTCAAATAAGGAGCCAACTGATGATTTTAGCCATGTTGACTTATTTGTAGATTTTGTCTGTCTTGTTGATCATTTTTGCTATATAAAGTTTATGTCTGTCTATTATAATTTCAAAATAAGAGGCAAAATGAAAAAAATGTGTAAAATTTGTCATTTAAAGGCAATAACTCCTACAAGAAGTTGTCTGACTGTTATTAAGGTAGATCTCATTATTTTGAAAAGTTTTGCTTTGTTTAAATTTGGCCCAATAGTTTCAGAGGAGATGATCTTTGTAAAAGTTAACGGACGACAACGACAGATAAAACAACAGAAGACAGATGCCAAGTGATGATAAAAGCTCACACTAGACCTTTGGGCCAGGTAGGCTATTAAAGAGAGATAAAAATAAAAAGGAATACCAGCAAGAAATGCACTTAAACTTTTAACATTTGAGTAGCACTAAGCTTTTTTTATTTTGTTTTTCAAACACACCATCTCTTGTTGTAACTTGTAATGGCTCATTACAGTTATTTCACTTGATCCATATATTTCATTTTTTGGTGTGAAGTTGGACATTTTTTCTTCTTTTGATCAATTTTGTTTAATCTCAACAAGATATCAGCCTGTCCTTATGTATGTTTTCGGACTATTTTTCAAAATTGCAGGACTGCAAACACACTCATGAAGTGACTGTTGTGGCTATAATCTTAAAGCATGTTACTTAAACTCACAAAACTATTTATAATGATTAAACTTTCAAGAATCAACTTGACTTACATTAGAGTTTGGTATATTTACTTCACACCATCTTCCGTCAATCATGTGTCTCTGTTGTGCCAAGCAATTCAGTTGTGCATCATAATCATGGAACCTTATAAATCCAAAGCCTTTTGATTTTTGTGTCCATGGATCGATTTTCACCTGTACATGAGTTTAAAAAAATTAATACATGTGTACATGTACATACATGTAACATTGCATAATCATATAGATATATCATAAAAGTATCATATATGATTCATATATATATATAATATTATACATTTGTAATTACAATGTTCCACACTTGATCATAAAGCAACAATGTCACTACAGTAGTGGCAGACATCATCATCATCATCATCATCATCAACAAAAATTGTGCTGAATAAGTTATATCATTTTGTTAGTTACATGTAAGAACGGTTTCTAATCAGCATGGTCAATGCACTCTTCATGCCTTTTTTTGTTTGAAGTGCTTTTTTGCTTCAAAGACATTTTCTGTGGCCAAACCTTTCATATCCCAATGAAACTACAAAGCTTTAACTGTCCATTCAATTCTTATATTAAATGAATTATTTAATCTTCTAGAATAGTAGATACAGACTATTCTCCTGTTAACAGGGTGTGAAGAACTGAAGTTGATTTTACTTGTCACTATAACTTCAATTGAATGTGTAATTCAGCTTCACATTATAAACACTGCCTGTAACCAAGTATGGCAGAAAGTAATTTTCACCCAATTACAGTACTGATTTCCCCCGATTGATTACTGATTTTTCCTGATTTTCCTTTGTAGAGAACATCAAAAGGGTTTTTATATATGAATTAAAGAAAATCTGTGTCAATAATTATGCAACCTTCCTTTTCATTCATACATTCTTATCATTGACCTCCCATGTGCAATATGGATTTTGATGACCAATCCTAAAAATAGAAACTTTTCTGCAGCAAGGAAGTCATGGGAAGTGATTTTCTTATATTATTCAAATATCTCAAAGTTATTACTCTTATTATAGAATACTTATTCTAATGTGAAAATTAAGTAGACTTAGATCTAGAAGTACTTTTTTATGGAGATTAGGAAAATACTAAAAAAAATATGATTTCAATTTCTGATGCAGTGTACTGATTGTCCACGATCAGTGTACAGATTGTCCCAGAGAAGATGAAGTAAATTACAGATTTTCCCCGATTTGCCCTTACAGTATCAGAAGGGAAAAGGTTCATGCTAAGTTTTATTTTTAACTGTTACTTGCAGGAAAATGTCAACTTACAAATGCTTTAATTGCTTTCAAAAGAATTTCAACTTTGAAGAAATAGTAGCTCACTATCAGAAGACACACCCATCTGAGAAACTTGTCACTTGGAGAAGACTTGAAGAGGGTGGTGAAAGAGATTATCAAAGCAGAACACACCATGAATTAATTCAAGAACTTCTTGACAGAGAAGGAAAAACTTTCAAATGCAAGATGAAAATATTTTAATTTGTAACATATCAACAAATACCCCACAAAAGATTATTAAAAAATTTAATATGTCTTTTGATTGAGTTAAGCCTTTTCAATTGATATTTTATAATGTGTCTTTCTATGTTGTGATGTTACACTATTGTTTCAGAGAAGGGTGAAGGTTTGGTACCATTAAAACGCTTTAACCCACTGCAATTGTTTGCACCTGTCCTACGTCAGGAATCTGATGTTCAGTGGTTGTCATTTGTTGATGTGGTTCATACATTGAAGACCTATTGGTGACCTTCTGTTGTTGTCTGTTCTGTGGTCGGGTTGTTGTCTCTTTGACACATTCCCCATTTCCATTCTCAATTTTATTCATAAGTGTTTCTCGTTTCTTGTTTTTTATATAGATTAGACTGTTGGTTTTCCCGTTTGAATGGTTTTACACTAGTAATTTTTGGGGCCCTTTATAGCTTGCTGTTCGGTGTGAGCCAAGGCTCCATGTTGAAGACCGTACTTTGACCTATAATGGTTTACTTTTATAAATCTTGACTTGGACGGAGAGTTGTCTCATTGGCACTCATACCATATCTTCTTTTATCTACAAATCATCACAATCTCCAACCATTTCAGACAATTTACCAAATTCACCAAACTATGAATCCAGAAATATACAAACAGCAAGTTATGAACCCCAAGCTAGAAGAAGCCTGTATGAAGTTTCTGAAACAACCAATGCAATATCCATGAACAAAAATTCTCTAATTCAATTTTATATATAAAATTATAGAATTACAGGTTTGCAGGAAAATTATTTTTTTTCATTCCACTATTTATTAGCACATGCCTAAGTGTAATAAAGATCCACATATTAGCTTTATTTATGAAGGATTACCTTTTTCAAAATCGGGGACAATCAGTATAGGTATCAGGGAAAATCTGTAATCAACACAAGCTGATCGGGGACAATCTGTACACCAAAGCTCAAGTTTAATTGCAAGTTTTTTTCCCCATTTAAATGCTTATTTTGTCCAAATTTCTACTTGCATTTTTCAGATAACTATATTTGAAAACAAATTCATGAAAAAAAATCAAATCATACTTCCAGTTTTCATAAAGCAGACTAAAACTGAAATTTTTTGACTCAAATCAGCTACAACAGCATCAAAACAAAGAATAAGGAAGGTCATGATGTAACTTCAAGGCAATCCCACCTCAGGATATCACTTACTAATGACTGCTGACCAGACAGAATAAATGATCATTAACCAATTGATTAGTTCAAGCTACTTAAATTAAATAACAGAACTATAGTATAAAACTTATCATAAAAAATCAGTACAAAATCAAGAAAAATCAGTACTATAATCGGGAGAAAATCACTTTCTGTGGTACTCGGTTATAGGCAGTGATAAAACTAGAAATCTTAAAATGATATCCCCATTTCCTTGCATTTGAAGACAAGTCCATCATTTGCTATGGCTCCTTGCATTTGAAGTCCATAATTTACTAACGAAAACCCCCAAAATTATTGATCAAAAACAAAATTAGCATGATTAGTATTATATGGTTAAGATTGTGAAAAAGTTTCAACAAATAAAATTGTAATAAGGGTTTAAGGAGGAGTTGCAGATTCAAAATGGATACCCCCAAAATGTGTACTATAGGGTGCAGATATGAGAAGGATACTGTCATCCCAAAACAAACTCCAAAAATCATTCAGATGAAGAAATAAACAATAAGAGGATGTCAGAGTGACAACAAACCGGATTTTCCTGCAGAGGTTGAAACCTGAACAGTTGACCAAGTATGGACACAACATTAAGCTTAAAACAGCTCTGAATTTGGATTGTGATTGAATATTTGACACAGCATAGGTTTGTGACGCAAAATGAATGTGGTCAAAGAACTGAATCAAAGAGCTGATAGCTCTGAGGTGGAAGAAGATGCATAAAAGGTTACTTGAATTACCATAAAAGCAGCCCCACCAACCCAGCCTGCTTTGTCCCATTATTGCTTTCGACGTATTTTTTTCTTCCAAAAATAATAATACTCATAACTCAACCAAAACTCACTATACTTAACATAAAAATCTGCAAATACTGTTGATTCAAATTAAATTTTCTATAACTATATTCCATACATTCGTCTCAGCATGGTCAACTTGATGCAATGCAATTTCGCCAGGCAATTATAACAGTAATTGATTTGGTTTCACTTGAGAAAGTTTTCTGTCAAAGGCAGATAGTTAACTTAAAAAAACAAGAGGCTCTCAAGAGCCTGAATCGCTCACCTGTACTTCAGAGGAGAAGATTTTTAAATGTTAGCAAACTTGATGAACAAATTGTGTAAAATTGTCTTTAAAGGGCAATAACTCCTTAAGGGGTCAATTGACAATTATGGTCATATTAATTTTTGTGTAGATCTTACTTTGCTGAACATTATTGCTGCTTACAGTTTATATATATCTATAATAATATCCAAAATAATAACAAAAAACTGCAAAATTTTGTAAAAACTACCAATTTGGTGGCAGCAACCCAACAATGGGTTGTTCGATTCGTCTGAAAATTTCAGATCTGATAGATCTTGACCAATTGAACAATTTTACCCCATGTCAGATTTTCTCTAAAAGCTTTAGTTTTTGAGATATAAGCCAAAAACTGCATTTCACCCCTATGTTCTATTTTTAGCCATGGCGGCCATGTTTGTCAATGGATCAAAACTTAGGATAAAATTTATAAACTAGATACCCTAAGGAACATTTAGTTAAAGTTTGAAGGTATTTGGCCCAGTAGTTTCAGAGGAGAAGATTTTTTAAATAGTTTATGACGACAGACGACGACGGACGCCAAGTGATGGCATAAGCTTACATGGGGCCCTTTGGGCCCGGTGAGCTAAAAAACTGGCCACCAAGATTTTAGTCAAGTTTGCTTAAACTATTTTTCTTTATAAAAATATACTGAAAAATTCTAAATATATCCAATGCAAATATGTGTCAGGCCACGGATTGACCGGTCATGTCAGGTGATGACCTTGCTATGTTATTGCGATTATCGGATAGCGCTTGACTCTTCGCATTTCAAACCCGTTCATTTATAGTGATGACCCATATATCAGATTTGTTTTTCATCTAATATTTTTACACAAAAGTATGAGGGTATGAATGGCATTTTCCGTCAGGAGTTACACAGCCCTTTTCTGAAATTTTTCATGAAAATAAAACTATTGACAGCAACGAATTAGGGAACTACCATTTGATTTTTATGGGGGGGCTAGGATGAAAAATTTTGTCCTGCATTTTTTTTTAGTTGTAATCTCTGTCCTGCCTTTTTATTTTCCCCTCTATTCGGTCCTGCCTTTTTTTATTAGTTTATCCTGACTTTTTTTTACATAAATTGTCATCCTGCCTTTTTTTTGCCAAGTTGCTCATCCTACCTTTTTTTTCACTCAAAACTCCTGTCATGCCTTTTTTTTCAAATTTCATCCTAGCCCCCCCATAAAAATCAAATGGTAGGTCCCTTACTGGTTCCGTACTCGAGCCTCGATAATGTGTGTACCTTAATGACGAATAACGGTAAAGAGCTGGACTATTCAGTTGTTAAATCCCGCTTTTTATCACTTCTTAAAACTTTGAAACGTATTAAGGTAATAAAGGCAATTTTGGCCATTCCAACAATGACCGACATGAAAACTACGTACTTTCGAAATGGAATCCGTCAACAGACATTAGTTTGTTCATTGATATTTCTGTCAACAGACGGTGCATCGTTTGATGTGTAAAACACCAGCAGATTCACGTGTGCGCTTGACTCTTTATTATCGCAATATTCTAACTTTCGTTTTAAAAAACACGTTGTCTAAAACTGGAATATGACTTAATTGATTGCATTAAAGATCTGAAAGCAGACGGAACAACCAAATCCGTGTATTTTCAAAGCATCATTGATTTGAAGTCGTACTCTCCACGTATATACTTGACTTTAACTCAAGATGGATTGTATGAATATATGACAATTCTGTTTATCATTATTTTGAAACTTTCAGATGCACAATTAAATTTCCCATTTGTGCATATGCGCAGATACGTAACCAAAGTGGATTAAATTACCCCGAATAATCCAGTTGTTTTATTCCGATAATTCCAATTATTAATCTACCAAAGACAATTATTACAACAATCAGTGAGAATTATTATCATGACCTATTACAGCTCCAAAACAAGCCAGCAACTTTTGATTAATTTTTTTCCATGTGTGTTCATGAATTTCGAGAATTTATACCATATAAATATCTGAATAAGTTTATTAAACTTTAATACCCATAATATTATCATTTTTTAATAATTGCAAGGACGTATAAAACGTCCTTGATAAAAGCAGTCAATATAATACTTCCACGATAACAGTAAGGAGAAGGAATCCAGGGTGAACGTACTCTATGGGGACGAACTCAGGGCGAAGGGACCAAGGGCGAAATGTAATCAGGGCCTTTCTTTTGTAGTATGGAACCTTGTAGTACAATTTTAGAGAGATCCATTCACTTAAACACAAGTTATTGCCTTGAAACTAGAAAAATGCTTGTTTTTGGCCCTTTTTTGGCCCCTTTTTCCTGCATGTTTGGGGCAATTACCCCCAAACTCATTCCCAGACTTCCCTTTGTGATATGGAACCTTGTGGTGCAATGTCAGAAAGATCCATACACTCACACACAAGTTATTGTCTGGAAACTACAAAAATGCTTGTTTTTGGCCCCTTTTTGGCCCTTAATTCCTAAACTGTTGGCACCATAACCCCCAAAATGAATCCCAACCTTCTACTTGCGGTATTAAACATTGTGGTACAATTCAAAGCAATCAAAATACTTATACACAAGTTATTATCCTGAAACTAGAAAAATGCTTGTTTTGGGCCCCTTTTGGGCCCCTAATTCCTTAACCAATGGGACCATCATCCCCAAAATGAATCCCAACCTTCCTTTTGTGGTATTGAACCTTCTTAAAATAATTCATAGAGATCCATTAACTTAAACTAAAGTTATTGTCCGGAAACCAAATGTGTCTTCGGACAACGACGACATCATACCATTATATGATCCCAAAAAATTTTTTGTGGTCTTATAAATACCACATAACAACTGTGACATCAACCTTCAAAACACACACGACTTAAAAAAAAAAATAGTTCTTAAGAAATTTTTGACAGCTCCTGACTAAAATCAATTTAACATATACAATCAATGATAGACTATCTATACATAAACTTATTAATTACAGCATTTTTGTTCAAAGGGAAATAACTCAATCATATAATAAATATCACTTGTGGCTACTGAAAAGTCTATCATGTGTACAGTGTAAACATCGATGTCAAGATATGGCATGGAAGCAGTTATGAAATTGTAAAGCACAAAAAGGGATACGGCATACGTCCTGGTAACGGTTCAATGATTTTACAGCGGTAAATTTCAGAAGACTTATTCCACCAAAACGGTCGGACATTTACCTATTACGGTCCAATATCCAAAATCTAAGTACATTGTTAGAATGAGCATATCAAAGAACCCCAAGAATTCAATTTTAGATGAAATCAAATAAAAGTTTAATTCAAGACCCTTTGGACCTCAATGTGGTATTGTCTAATTAATAATGCAAATAAATACAGGTTTAGATTCAGCATTTCAAAGAACCCTATATATATTCAATTCATGTTGAAATCAAACATAGTTTTATTTTGGACCCTGATTTGGACCAACTTGAAAACTGGGCCCAAAATCAGAAATCTAAATATATATGTTTATTAATAGACAATATGAGCTTAGTTTTTAAAAGAGTTTGCTTCATAAAAAAACAAAATATATGTAGCATTCAGAAAATTAGTTTATACAGAATAACAAACAAACCTACAAAAAAATTATTCAAACAATTTACCAAAGAAAAGAAAAAAAAATCCAAAATGTCATTTATTATTAATACAATGTCTTTTAAAATCTATAAAACTTATCTGTAATTATCTTCAAAATGTGTAATAATGAACAGTAAATTTCAAACTATATTTATACTGTCCTACAGAGCTTATCATCATCAACACTTAGGAAACAGAAATTTTCAAATAAATCTGTCACTCCAATTATAATTGTGTGATTGCTATTGACCACATGCTTTCTTATCTGATTACAGGTGAAAATTATTTAAAAACACTTAGTGTAATATATATATAATTAATAGTTCCCAATATTTTTTCTTTCATTTGTCACAAACTAATATAGATATACAACTTATCTATCAATGTCAACAACTGTATCTACACAATGTAATGTAATGAAATTTATCCTTTAATAAATAGGGAATGTGTCCATGGGACACAGATGATGCCCCCGCTTGCATATCATATAAAGTTATAAAGGGACATAACTGAAGAACAGTAAAAGTGACGTTACCCAAATTTGTTACTGATCTGCGTTATGAAGTAATTAGTATTGTTTATAAGTTTCAAAACATTTGGTTGAGGCAAACTTAAGTTAGAGAACGGAAACGAAAATTATGGAATTTTTCCTTTTGTAAAGGGGCATAATTCTAGAACGGTTAAAGTGACGTACACCACTAAAATTCAAACTTGATTTGTACTTTGTGGTAATAAGCATTGTGAATAAGTTTCATAACATTTGGTTGAGGCTAACTTCAGTTAGAGAACGGAAACGAAAAATTCAGCAATTTTTCCATTTGTAAAGGGGCATCACTCTAGAACTGTTAAAGTGAATCCACCAAAATTCAAACTTGATCTGTATTTTGTGGTAACAAGCATTTTGTATAAGTTTTATAACATTTGGTTGAGGCTAACTTAAGTTAGAGAACGGAAACGAAAAATTCAGCAATTTTTCCATTTGTAAAGGGGCATAACTCTAGAACGGTTAAAGTGACGCCACCAAAATTCAAACTTGATCTGTGTTTTGTGGTAATAAGCATTGTGTATAAGTTTCATAACATTTGGTTGAGGCAAACTCAAGTTAGAGAACGGAAACCAACTTTGGGTCGTACAAGGGTAAAACTAGATGCCCCCATCGCTACGGCGGGCGCATAATAAAAATAGATTATTATCTAATGAAAATCATATTTGCAAATCTGGAACCCCAAACAGTATCAAGTAAAAATTAAACATTAACACACACACAACAAAAATAAATAAATAAAATGCTTCGCTGAGCCCAGCCTGATACGACCGCAGAGGTTGAACCCTGAACAGTTGGGGCAAATTTGGACAAAATATTTAAGCCTGATACTGTCTGAATTTGGATTGTGATCAAATTTTTGACATAATATAGGTTTCTGACACAAAATAAATGTGGTCAAGGATCTTACAAATCTATTGCGCAATACTGTGCAACTGAAGGTTTCTTCTTTCTTCTTGAAACTTTTCAAAAATTTGAAATTTGAAAAATTTTGAAAAAAAAATATGAACCCCTTAAAAAATTGGAAAACATATTTTTGAATCCCTCCTTGGAGCAATTACCCCCAAACTCAATCCCAGCCTTTCTTTTGTAGTATGGAACCTTGTAGTACAATTTTAGAGAGATCCATTCACTTAAACACGTTATTGCCTTGAAACTAGAAAAATGCTTGTTTTTGGCCCTTTTTTGGCCCCTTTTTCCTGCATGTTTGGGGCAATTACCCCCAAACTCATTCCCAGACTTCCCTTTGTGATATGGAACCTTGTGGTACAATGTCAGACAGATCCATACACTCACACACAAGTTATTGTCTGGAAACTACAAAAATGAATATTTTTGCTTGTTTTTGGCCCCTTTTTGGCCCTTAATTCCTAAACTGTTGGCACCATATCCCCCAAAATGAATCCCAACCTTCTACTTGCGGTATTAAACATTGTGGTACAATTCAAAGCAATCAAAATACTTATACACAAGTTATTATCCTGAAACTAGAAAAATGCTTGTTTTGGGCCCCTAATTCCTAAACGAATGGGACCATCATCCCCAAAATGAATCCCAACCTTCCTTTTGTGGTATTGAACCTTCTTAAAATATTTCAGAGAAATCCATTAACTTAAATAAAAGTTATTTTACCACATAACAACTGTGACATCAACCTTCAAAACACACATGACTTAAACAAAAATAGTTCTTAAGAAATTTTTGACAGCTCCTGACTTAAATCAATTTAACATATACAATCATTGATAGACTATCTATACATAAACTTATTAATTACAGCATTTTTGTTCAAAGGGAAATAACTCAATCATATAATAAATATCACTTTTGGCTACTGAAAAGTCTACAACTCAACAACGAGAAAGTTAAAATGGTGAAAATTGAACTTGACTTTCATTTAGTCACAGGAAACAACATATCTAAATTTGAAATAAAATGCTCCGCAGGGCGCAGCTTGATACGACCGCAGAGGTCGAACCCTGAACAGTTGGGGCAAGTATGGACACAACATTCAAGCTTGATACAGCTCTGAATTTGGATTGTGATTAAATATTTGACACAGCATAGGTTTCTGACACAGAATGAATGTGGTCTAAGAACTTAAAAATTTTAAATTGGACATTCACCTATTATGGTCCAATATCCAAAATCTAAATACATGGTTAGATTCAGCATATCAAAGAACCCCAAGAATTAAATTTTTGATGAAATTAAACAAAGTTTAATTTTGGACCCTTTTGACCTCAATGTGGACAAAGTTGATAACGGGGCCCAAAAATCAAAAATCTAAATACATGGTTAGATTCAGCATATCAAAGAACCCTATATATTCAATTTTGTTGAAATCAAATAAAGTTTAATTTTGGACCCCGATTTGGACCAACTTGAAAACTGGGCCCATAAACAAAAATCTAACTACATGTTTAGATTCAGCATATCAAAGAACCCTAAGAATTCAATTTTTGTTAAAATCAAACTAAGTTTAATTTTGGACCCCGATTTGGATAAACTTGAAAACTGGGCCCATAATCAAAAATCTAAATACATGTATAGATTCAGCATATCAAAGAACCCTAAGAATTCAATTTTTGTTAAAATCAAACTAAGTTTAATTTTGGACCCTTTGGACCTTAATGTAGACCAATTTGAAAACGATCCAAAAATTATGAATCTAATTACACGGTTAGATTCGGCATATCAAAGAACTCCAATAATTCAATTTTTGATGAAATCAAACAAAGTTTAATTTTGGACCCTTTGGACCTCAATGTGGACCAATTTAAAAACGGGGCCCAAAATCAAAAACTTAATAAACGGTTAGATTCAGCATATTAAAGAACCCCAAGAATTCAAGAATAAAACCCCATTGAAATTGGTCAAGAAATAAGCAATTTATACGAAGTATCTTCTTTTGCACAATACTGTGCAATTGAATATTCTTGCTATTGCGCAATACTGTACAATTGACAATTTCTTGCTATTGCAATATTGTGCTATTGGATATTTTTGCTATTGCGCAATACTGTGCAATTGAAGATTTCTTGCTATTACGCAATACTGTGCAATTGAAGATTTCTTGCTATTGTGCAATACTGTGCAATTGAAAATTTCTTGCTATTGCACAATACTTATTATATAATAATTTACACATCCTGTTTGGTGTGTATCTCCTACCATATCATTATTATTTGCTTTCAAATATAAATCAGAAATAACCAACTTAAAACGGAAAATTTTAAAAGAAAAAAAAAAGGAAAAAAAAAAAAAATCCCCCCCTACATATTTTTTAACCCCTTATGATTCATCACCCCCAAACTCAATCCCAGCCTTCCCTTTGTGGTATGGTACCTTGCAGTACAATTTCAGAGAGATCCATACACTTGAACACAAGTTATTGTCTGGAAACTAGAAAAATGTGTTTTTTGGCCCCAAATTCCTAAATGTTTAGGGCAATTACCCCCAAACTCAAACCCAGCTTTCCCTTTGTGATATGGAACTTATAGTACAATTTCAGAAAGATCCATACACTAACACAAGTTATTGTCCTGAAACTAGAAAAATGCTTGTTTTTTGCCCCTTTTTGGCCCCTAATTCCTAAAATATTGAGGCAATTACCCCATCATCAATCCCAGCCTTCCCTTTGTGGTATGTTACCTTGCAGTACAATTTCAGAGAGATCCATACACTTGAACACAGTTATTGTCTGAAACTAGAAAATGCTTATTTTGGCCCCTTTTGGCCCCAATTCCTAAACGTTTCAGGCAATTACCCCCAAACTCAATTCCAGCTTTCCCTTTGTGATATGGAACCTTGTAGTACAATTTCAGAAATATCCAAACACTTACACACAAGTTATTGTCATGAAACTAGAAAAATGCTTGTATTTTGCCCCTTTTTTGGCCCATAATTCCAAAATTTTGAGGCAATTACCCCCAAAATCAATTCCAGCCTTCCCTTTGTGATATGGAACCTTGTGGTACAATGTCAGAGAGATCCATACACTTACACACAAGTTATTGTCTGGAAGTTACAAAAATGCTTTTTTTTGCCCCTTTTTGGCCCCTAATTCCTTAATTGTTGGTACCATAACCCCCAAATCAATCCCAACCTTCCTTTTGTGGTATTGAACCTTATGGTAAAATTTCATAGAGATCCATTCACTTAAACTAAAGTTAGAGTGCGAAAACCAATGTGTCTTCGGAATGGTGCAAAAGTACATCATGTGAGTGAGATTCTATGAAAGTTTCAAAAACTTCTGTCATGTGGTCCAGGAGCAGTCACAGATACAAAAGTGGAACAGAAGGACAAATGGACAAACTCCCCCATGATGGGCCCATCACTATATATAGTGAAGTTAAAAAGAATTACAACATCAAGCAATATTTATTTAAAGAAAATAACTTTGAAACCACGAAAAGTTTTACTTGATTAAGGATAAAAAGTCCGACCTCATTTTGGACATTGAAAAGGGGGAGGTACAGAAATTTAAAAACAGAAGAGCTTTTATGTCAACATTGTTGTTTAAATTAAATAAATGACGAAGAACATTAGAACATTTAAAGGTACCCAAAATAAAAACTTGAGACTAGAATTTTTACAGAAATTTAAAAATACCTCTTCAAATATAAATTCAAATGATATGGATAACTTTGATAAATTGGTTGTCTTTCATGTCCCGTTTTATGCAGTATCCTGCTCCATTTATTAATAAGTCATTGTCACTGAGGAGAGTAGATTCACCAACTGCATGATATGTACATATGTATATTATGTCGTGTACTTCTATTATATTTGTGATGTATTATGTAATAAACACATTTTTAGGCAAATCTAAACAGACTTTTGTTTGAAAAAGCTTTGATCAATATTTATTTTTTCAATTCCTTCATTTCATTCAGACCTCAAGGCAAGAAAATAACACCTAAACAGTTGTCATGCTAAAGGCTCAGAAAAATAACAAAAACGTATAGATGCTGGGAAATTTAATTCATAAAAAGCATTAGAGCCAAGGCTCCGTGTTGAACTGTACTTTGACCTATAATGGTTTACTTTTATAAATTTTGACTTGGATGGAGAGTTGTCTCATTGGCACTCATATCACATCTTCTTATATCTGATTAATGCCATGACTCAATTCTCCCTGTTGGGTCTTCACTTCACCCAGTTTTGCTGCAAGGAAGAAGCCACTTCTCTATAAAATTCTGAAGTGTGGTAAACCCTGTGTACTGTGTTATATTGTGAATTTAATGTATGCCATCAACCCCATATAACTGTGCATTTAAATAAATAAATATAAAATATACATGTACTATATACCGCCTGCTTTGAAATAATCTGCCACTCTGAAAAAATTTACACTGTATCTGAGTCTGCAGAATTAATTCTCCTAATTTTACCTTGGGAGTTGGGACTACTGAGTCTTCTTGCAAATTGTGAATGCTGTAGTCTCTTGGAAAGAAGTTCATGTACAATGTACGTATAAATTAAGTGCATGTTCACTTCTTAATGAGCAGATCTAGACCAGTCTTTACAATGTTAATTATATTCAAAAGTGTTTCTTTTAAAATTGCTGTATCTTATTTTACATTCAATTTTCAACGAACCTGTGCTAAAACTAATTCTCCATACTTTGAAAAATAGGTTTTAAGGTCTTCTTCTGTACTTTTGTAAGGCAGACCTAACACAATCAAATCACTGCACTTTTTCTCTAACTTCTTAGTTTTGGCTGATGGATTTTCTGTTTGTTCTTCTCCTTTTCTTTTGTTATCTAAAACATTAATTAGAATATTATTGAAATTCTTACACTTTCAGGCCAATCTATATTATGTAAAAATAAATTGCTTTGCCGAGCACAGCTAGATACGACCGCAGAGGTCCAACCCTGAAAAGTTGGGGCAAAATAGTCACAATATTCGCGCTTGATAAAGGTCTGAATTTGGATTGTAATTCAATCTTTGACACATAATAGGTTTCTGACACAGAATAACTGTAGTCAAAGAACTTAGAATTGGTTATATGATTTGAATTTATATTCAATTTTTTGCTTTTGTGCAATACACTATGCTGTTGCGAATTGACCCCCACCCTAAAAAAATGTTACCCCCTTCTTTTCAAAAAAATGTTTACCCCTTCTTTTCAAAAAAATTGTTTACCCCCTCCTTTTTTTTTAGAAAATGACATACATAATCATAGCTAAAATTATTAAACTTATTACTTATTCAGCATTTTAAAAATTATTAAAATGGTAACTTCTAAAAATGAATTGACAGCTAATCACCTCAAGACAATACAACATTTCTTAATACATAATTTAAAAAGCAGTGTAAGGGAGGTAATTCAAAGTTGTGTTTGAATAACCTCCCTTACACTGTAATTTGTACTTAAGTAATTGTCCATTAACCAGGACACACTTGTTTTTTTCTCACTTTTTTGCCCCTAATTCCTAAACGGTTTGAGCCACAACCCCCCAAAGCCAGTCCTAACCATCCCTTTGTGGTATGGAAACTTGTGGTATAATTTCAGAGAGATCCATACACTGTTCCACAAGTTATTGTCATGAAACTAGAAAAATGCTTATTTGGGCCCCTTATTCCTAAACTGTTGGGATCATAACCCCCAAAATTAATCCCAACCTTCATTTTGTGGTTATAAACCTTGTGTTTAAATTTCATAGATTTCTATTTACTAATACTAAAGTTATTGTCCGGAAACCAAATGTCTCCAGACAACACTGACGACAACGAGAACGACGATGACGTGATACCAATATACAATTGCAAAATTTTTTGCGGTCGTATAACAATGCTTCAGAAGTGTTGGCAAAAATGTTAAGCTAAAAAGTCAAATTTATCAAGACTATTACAGCATTGCCTTAATATTATGCCACAATAAACTTTTTCACAGACATGTAACACAGTATGATTTGCCTTCCAAAATTAACAGTTTAGCTAGCTATAAAACCAGGTTTAATCTACCATTTTCTACATAAGGAAATGCCTGTACCAAGTCAGGAATATGACAGTTGTTTTCCATTCCTTTGATGTGTTTGAGCTTGTGATTTTGCCGTTTGATAAGGGACTTTCCATTTAGAATTTTCCTTGGAGTTCAATATTTTTGTTATTTTACTCTTCACCTAGGGAATGAATCTAAGACCCTTGGCACAATATGCCACTGCTCTATCAACTAAGCTAATATCAACAAACTCTAGCTACAGGGTTTGATGATATGAGATTTAAATCTGTAACAGCATACAGTGAAATTCATAAGATGTAAACTTTTGCTACAGTTCAAAGGCATATAATGTAGAAACAGACCATATCTGAATGTTGTCTTTTTAAAAAAAAAATTATTTATTTTAATATGAGTCAAGTGTTTGTCTAAATGCTGATGTTTAGACAAAAACAAAACAAAACAAACTGCAACTGGGCCTGATCTCATCCATGGAAAAATCTTAAAAGAGTGCAAGACATCTATCCCTCCCATCTAGTCAATCATATTTCAAATATCACTGAACTCTGGAAAAATCCCAGATGACTGGCATTATGCAAGTGTGTGTTCAGCGTTCAAAAAAGGTGACAAACATGATCCTATAAACTATCGCCCATATCATTTACATGCATCTGCTGTAAACTATTAGAAAATGTTGTAGCTAGTAATATCATGAAACACCTAGAACAAGAGGCTGTCAGAGTGACAGCAAACCGGATTTTCCTGCAGAGGTCGAACCCTGAACAGTTGAGTAAGTATGGACACTACATTTAAGCTTAAAACAGCTCTGAATTTGGATTGTGATTGAATATTTGACACAGCATAGGTTTGTGACACAAAATGAATGTGGTTTAAGAACTGAAATACTTGAAATTGGACATTTAAATACCTATTATGGTCCAATATCAACAAGTTATCAAAAAGAAGGAGGGTGGTAGTTACCCCAATGGACTTCCCCTATATTTCATTTGATCTGTTTTATTGTCCCATAGAGACAAAAAACCCAATTTTGGGACATACAGCATACGTACTTACAGACAGACAAGGGTAAAACTTAATGCACCCCCAACTACAGCGCAGGCATAAAAGTGTGGCAAACTGATTTGCCAAACTGAAGGACAAACAGACAGAGAGACAGACAGACACACAGACAGACACACAGCCTACCAAAAAAGTTTCAAACAATTTACCACTGATATTTCTCCAATAACTCAAATTTATTTCCATGAACCAGTAACAAAACACCAAAATAATTCTCTAAAATTAGATATGACCTAACCACTCCTAAATCTCTAAAATTAGATATGATTTTATATCTATCAATTAAACACATCACTTTTCAAAACAAATAACTCAAACTTATTTCCATAAACCAGTAAAAAATTTGTAAGGGTTCCGCGGAACCCCAGTGTCTCGCCTTCTATAGCTGTTAATCGCAGGCTCAACAAAAATGAGGAAAAAAATCAATAAAAATATTCCTTTAGATACTATCTTTTGATTGTAAGAAGCTTCTGTCAAAATTTGGTATAAATCCAGGATAGTTTATGAATCTAATAAAGGTTATAAAAACTTTAACTGCAGACTGTATTTAATGTTAACTGGAAGAAAAACTAAGTCCATTTATAAGTAAAATACGGATAAACAGGTACAAAATTTTAACAAAATTTCCTTCTAGATACTAGCTTTTGATCATAAACAAGCTTCTGTGCAAGTTTGGTACAAATCCAGGATAGTTTAAGAAAGTAATTAAAATTTAAAAAACTTTAACCACAGAGTGAATGTATTGTTTCCTGGCAGAAAAACTAAGTCCATTGACAAGTAAAAAACGGAAAAACAGGAATTTTATTTTTACAAAATTTACTTCTGGATACTATCTTATGATCATAAACAAGCTTCTGTCCAAGTTTGGTACAAATCCAGGATAGTTTAAGAAAGTTATTAAAATTTCAAAAACTTTAACCACAGAGTGAATGTAATGTTTCCTGGCAGAAAAACTAAGTCCATTTATAAGTAAAATACAGAAAAAATGGAATTTTTTTTTTACAAAATTTACTTTTGGATATTATCTTATGATCATAAACAAGCTTCTGTCCAAGTTTGGTAGAAATCCAGGATAGCTTAAGAAAGTTATTAAAATTTCAAAAACTTTAACCACAGAGTGAATATTTGTGGACGCCGCCGACGACGACGGAATGTAGGATCGCTATGTCTTGCTTTTTCGACAAAAGTCGAAGGCTCGACAAAAACGTCAATTTTGACGATTTTTCGTCCTATTTCTTGACCCTGAAGACTGAGTGATGCTGATATAGGTATCCAGCTGTCGTCTGCATGTACGGTGGACCCCAATTAACACATTAACCCCAACAGTTCTTAGGTTGGAGTGAAACTGATCTGGGAACACCATACTAAAAAATTCGTAAGGGTTCCGCGGAACCCAGTGTCTCGCCTACTTTTTCTGTTAATCGTAAGCTCAACAAAAATGAGGAAGTAAATCAATAAAAATATTCCTCTTGATACTATCTTTTGATTGTAAGAAGCTTCTGTCCAAGTTTGGTAAAAATCTAGAATAGTTTATGTATCTAATAAATGTTTAAAAACTTTAACTGCAGACTGAATGTAATCTTAACTGGAAGAAAACAAAATTTCCTTCTAGATACTAGCTTTTGATCATAAACAAGCTTCTGTCCAAGTTTGGTACAAATCCAAAATAGTATAAGAAAGTTATTAAAATTTTAAAAAGTTTAACCACAGAGTGAATGTGTTGATTCCTGGCAGAAAATCTAAGTCAATTTAAAAGTAAAATAAGGAAAAACTGGATTTATTTTTTTACAAAATTTACTTCTGGATGCTATCTTATGATCATAAACAAGCTTCTGTCCAAGTTTGGTACAAACCCAGGATAGTTTAAGAAAGTTATTAAAATTTTAAAAACTTTAACCACAGAGTGAATGTGTTGTTTCCTGGCAGAAAATCTAAGTCCATTTAAAAGTAAAATAAGGAAAAACTGGATTTATTTTTTTACAAAATTTACTTCTGGATACTATCTTATGATCATAAACAAGCTTCTGTCCAATTTTGGTACAAACCCAGGATAGTATAAGAAAGTTATTAAAATTTTAAAAACTTTAACCACAGAGTGAATGTAATATTTCCCAGCAGAAAAACTAAGTCCATTTACAAGTAAAATACGGAAAAAATGGAATTTTATTTTTACAAAATTTACTTCTGGATACTATCTTATGATCATAAACAAGCTTCTGTCCAAGTTTGGTAGAAATCCAGGATGGTTTAAGAAAGTTATTAAAATCTCAAAAACTTTAACCACAGAGTGAATATTTGTGGACGCCGCCAACGACGACACCGATGGAATGTAGGATCGCTATGTCTCGCTTTTTCGACTAAAGTCGAAGGCTCGACAAAAAAGTCATTTGGAAAAAAAATCCGGAATTTCACGATTTTTTTCGATTTTTGACTTCAACTGGACCTGAAACCGGAAGTAGTCGTTTCCTATGCGTATTTCAATAATAATTATGCTCAGTAGATATATGCCTTCGGGTTTACACTATTTTTGAAAGTTTTAGACCTCTGAACTTCCTGTGTAAGACACCGAAGGGAAGCCCACCCCTCTAGAAAAACCAGTTTTATCCGATTTCAATTTTCCAAGTTCGAATTTAAGCTCAAAATGCAACTTAAACATGAGAAACATGACAATAGAGAGCCTCAGGTCGAGGGAACATGCATCAATTTCGAAATAAGTATCATAAAGTTGACCTCTCAAAGTATGGAGAGCCACTGGAGCAAAATAACGGTGGTTTGGGTACTCCCGTCATATGATGGGCGCAGCATGGTAAGGGTTAATAGTTGCTAATATTGTTTCTTTCATGTGTCAAAATATAATACAGATCTGCAACTTATCTATCAATGTCAAAAACTTTATCTCATAATAAAAATAGATTATTATCTAATTAAAAACAAGTTCAGATTCAGCACTTGAAATAACCCTATATATATTTAATTTATGTTCAAATATAACACACACAAACTGATTAATTTTCCCAGGGGACCTGCCCTTTATTTCATATGATTTGTTTTTTGTCCCATACAAGGATATATATGGTTTAGGGCGGGGATCTCGACCATTTACAAGTTCTTAAACAGGAAGAAGGTGGGAATAACCCCAAAGAACTCACCTTTTATTTCATTTCATTTGTTTTACTGTAACGTACAAGAATATATATGGTTTCGCGGTAGGGATCTTGACCATTTACAAGTCATCAAAAAAAAGGGGGTAGGGGTTACCCCAATGGACTTCCTCTATATTTCATTTGGTTAGTTTTATTGTCCCATACAAGAATATATATGGTATAGGGGTGGGGATCTCAACCGTTTACAAGTTCTTAAACAGAAAGAAGGTGGGGATGACCCCAGGGGACTTGACTTTTATTTCATTTGATTTGTTTTATTGTAACATACACGAATATATATGGTTTAAGGGTGGGGATCTCAACCATTTACAAGTTTTCAAAAAGAAAGAGGTGGGGTTTACCCTCGTGGACTTCTCCTAAATTTGATTTGATTTGTTTTTTATTGTCAAATATAAGAATAAATATGGTTTAGGGGTGGGGATCTCAACCATTTACAATTTCTCAAACAGAAGGGGGTGGGGGGTTACCACAATGGACTTACCCTATATTTCATTTGATTTCTTTTATTGTCCCATACAAAAAGGGGTGGGTATGTCGACCGTTTACAAGTTCTCAAACAGACACGCTGGGGGTGACACCAAGGGACTCGCCTTCTTTTATTTCATTTGATTTGTTATTTACAAGAATATATATGGTTTCAGGGTGGGGAGCTTGCACATTTACAAGTTTTCAAAAAAAAGGAGGGTAGGTGTGAACCCGAGGACTATCCCAATATTTCATTTCATTTGTTTTATTGTCCCATACAAGAATATATATGGTTTAGGAGTAGGGATCTCAACCATTTACAAGATAAAAGCACATTATCAAATTGAAGGGGTAGGGGTAAGAATATATATGAATAATGGACACTTAATTATCTACAAAATGTCTAATAATGAACAGTAAATTCCAAACTTCATTTCTACAGTCCTACTAGTAAGTTTCAAACTTTATACAGTCCTACAAATCTTATCAGAAAACAGAAAATTTTCAAATAAATCTGTCACTCCAATGATTATCATATGCTAAAATATTTAAAAGATCTACTTAATAATGAAAATAAATCATTATCATATGCTAAAATATTTCTAATATCTAATTGAACAGAACTATGGTTGTTTAACATAGTACTCTAACATAATTAATAATGTAATAATCTTCAAAATGTCTAATGATATAGCTTATAATCATTACCACTTAAGAAATAGATAATTTTCAAATAAATCTGTCACTCCAATATTTATTCTGAGATAAGACAGATCATTACATGATAACCAGAGTAAAATATTTAAAAGTTCTACTTTTGGATATTAAAAATGGCGATAACTCACAAAGGACATATACTAAAATCTTGAAAATTCATACAGACCTTCATTAAGTCCCAGGAAACAACATATTTAAATTTGAAAAAAAATTTGTTAAAGCGTTTTCATGATATTGTGCTGACACTGTTTGGCAGCCGCCAATCCTCCCAGCCGCCGTACATAACCATTTTAATAACCGATATGTCCTTCGAAAATCCAGTTAATAAAATAAAATTCTATATATATGACTTGGTTTTCGATCATCCTGTTCCTGTGAAACTCAGTTAATATCATTTATTCAAGATCTTGCAAATAATAATAAATGGGGAATGAATCCATGGGACACAGATGATGCCCCGGCTTGTATATAATGTTATAAAGGGACATAACTCAAGAACTGTAAAAGTGACGATACCCAAATTCAAACTTGATCTGAGTTTTGTGGTAACAAGCATTGTTTATAAGTTTCATAACATTTAGTTGAGGCAAACTTAAGTTAGAGAACAGAAACGAAAAATTCAGCAATTTTTCCATTTGTAAAGGGGCATAACTCTAGAACTGTAAAAGTGACACCACCAAAAATTCGAACTTGATCTGTGTTTTGTGGTAATTAGCATTGTGCATAAGTTTCATAACATTTGGTTGAGGCAAACTAAAGTTAGAGAACAGAAACGAATATTTCAGCAATTTTTCCATTTGCAAAAGAGCATAACTCTAGAACGTAATAAAGTGACGCCACCTAAATTCAAACTTGATCTGTGTTTTGTGGTAATAAGCATTGTGTACAGTTTCATAACATTTGGTTGAGGCAAACCTTAGTTAGAGAACGGAAACCAATTTTGGGACGTAAGGACGGACAAGGGGAAAACTTAATGCCCCCTCCGCTACGGCGGGGGTATAAAAACATTCAAACTGACATCATAATACATGAAATGGATTTTGCAAAAGCATTTGACAAAGCTTCACATCCTCACCTCATGCATAAAATTGGCTTCTATAGTATAAATTGCAATGCATTATACTGGATTCAAGACTTTTTAACAAACAGTAGTCCTTGAAGGTGAAACATCAAATAAAATTCCTGTAACATCTGGAGTACCACAAGGCACAGTGCTTGGACCAATTTTATTCTTAATATTTATTAATGATTTGGCAGAATATATCCAACTTTAAGATTATTCGCAGATGACGGTATAATTTCTAGAGAAATTAAGAAACTGGATAACACAAATAAGTTACAGTTTGATTTAGAAGCGGCCAGCAGATGGTAGCGGGACTGGCTCATGTATTTTCACCCTGATAAATGCAACATTCTCAGTGTAACACAAAAACGAAAACCTTTAGACTTCACTTAAAATTACATAATCACTCACTTGAAAAAGTTGACTCTACAAAATATTTAGGCCAAACTCTTCAATCAAACTTAAAATGGGATAAACATATCGACAGCACGACATCAAAAGCAAACCAGTCTCTTAGATTTATTCACAGAAACCTTAAAATAGCCTCACCTAAAGTAAAAACTCATGCATTCAAAGTTCTTGTCCAACCAAAATTAGAGTACTGCTCAACCATTTGGGATCCACATCAAAAACAACAAATTTCACAAATTGAAAAGTTCAGAGAAGAGCAGCCCACTTCACATGCAACCGCTTCCACAACACCAGCTCAGTTACTGATATGATGACAGACCTAAATTGGTACTCACTTGCATTGAAATAAGGCGTTTAAGATACAGACTTGTTTTCTTCTACAAAATTATACACAAAATTGTTGCAGTCCCTATATTTAACCTTTTGATCCCACTAGACAATAGAACCAGACATAGCAATCCACACTCATTTAGGCAAATACAAACATCTAAAGACAGTTATAAATATTCATTTTATCCGCGTACAGTTATAAATTGGAATCAATTGCCACAACAAATAGTTTCATGCAGTACAGGGTATGATCCAAAAATCTGCTCTAATCCCTATTTTCTACCCTTACCTGTCAAATGTATATAGTTTTATCTGAATGTTATTTTTCAAATGTACATATGTTGTCTTGATTTTTTAATTTGTTTCTTTTTTCTGGTTACCTTGTATATTATAAATCAAATTTTAAGGTAAAATCTTTAAAAGTTTGGGCAGAATACGTTTCTGTTTAGTGGTTTCAAACATTCCACTGAAATGTCAATTAGTTCTCTATTTATCATCTGGAAACCCAAAAATTGATTTTTTTTACAGATCATGAATAGAGAAAAACTTTCTGAAATTAACTGAAATTTAAATAAAATGTATTGGACCACTAAAGGCAGCTGGTTGAGGACAATTTTTAGAAGACAATTTTCATCATTTTTCATTTTTATCATTCCAGTTACAAATGTATGATACTTTCTTGTTGAAAAAAAATCAATTTTTGGGTTTCCAGATGATAAATAGAGAACTAAAGTGATCTGATTTTTGTGATAATAAGCATTGTGTATAAGTTTCAGAACATTTGGTTGAGGCAAACTCAAGTTTGAGAACGGGAACCAATTTTGGGACATACGTACAGACGGACAAGGGTAAAACTTACTGCCCCCTCCGCTACCGCGGGGGCATAAAAATTGATTTTTCAGATCGTGATAGATCGTGTACCGCTTTTTGAAGATTATGAAAAGGATCATGAAAGATCTGATGTTACAAAAACGTCCAAATCATTATTTAATTATAGGATCATTTATATTTGCAATTGGTATAGCAAATACTGGATTTGCATGACTCATTCCGGTTCTCTTTTGTTGGTGAATAGGGCTACAATTGTTCAATGCCATTGGATCTTATTATCTTAATACTACACCGAATAGGAGCCTGATAGCAATATCAGTCTATTTGTCCGTTCTTCATTAGTTTTGATTTCTTATACAAATTTAAGATTGAGAATAGAACTTAACAGACTAAATAACAGTTCAAGCTGGGCATCATACACAATTGAGGTACTTGATTAGTAATTTTCCCACTAAGTTAGGTACAGTGACATATAGCAATTGTGAACAGACTGATAGCTATTGTGAACAGACTGATCAAACAATCAATTATAAGTAATATTATCTTGGTACTTTTTTTAGTTTATGTCAGCGCAGCCACGAAATAAACAATAATTTAACCAATATTGGCATACTATGTACTCACGAACAACCATTACAAAAAAAAATGCGTACACATGCATTCATTTACGCTTCTGAAGGTCCTTTTATCTTGTAAATCTTCTTATCTAGACACGTTTTTAGTTATTTTAATAACTTTTAAGGAAAAGTTGAAATAAAAAAAAAGTGAAATAAATTGCTTCACGAGCACAGCTGGATACGACCGCAGAGGTCCAACCACGAACAGTTGGGGCAAAAAATGGACACAATATTTGCACTTGATACAGGTCTGAATTTGGATTGTAATTAAATATTTGACACATAATAGGTTTCTGACACAGAATAACTGTGGTCAAAGAACTTGAATTGGTTATGTGATTTGAATTTATATTCATTTTTTTTTTGCTTTTGTGCAATACACTATGCTGTTGTGAATTGACCCCCCCCTTTTTTTTTGCAAAAAAAAATAATAATATTTGAAGAAATTTTCTTTTTAATTTCTGAAATCTTGAGAACAAATTGAATTACCTCCCTTACACTACTTTTAAATTATGTTTTGTACTTAAGTAATTGTCCATTAACCAGGACACCCTTGTTTTTCCCCCTTTTTTGCCCCTAATTCCTAAACGGTTTGAGCCATAACCCCCAAAAGCCAATTCTTACCATCCCTTTGTGGTTTGGAAACTTGTGGTATAATTTCAGAGAGATCCATACACCATTCCACAAGTTATTGTCTTGAAACTAGAAAAATGCTTATTTGGGCCCCTTTTTGGCCCCTAATTCCTAAACTGTTGGGACCATAACCCCCAAAATCAATCCATACCTCCTTTTTGTGGTCATAAACCTTGTGTTTAAATTTCATAGATTTCTATTTACTTACACTAAAGTTATTGTACGAAAACCAAATGTCTTCGGATGACGACGTGATACCAATATACGAGCGCAAAAATTTTTGTGGTCGTATAAAAAATGAAAGTATTAATGTTCGTTCTTATTAAAATAATTACACACTTCAACTAGTTGCAAGTATATCAATTGGTAAAATAAATATTGTTTTCTGATTATTAAGTCTGATCCGGCGCGGGATGTTTGTGCTTTTTGGTAGGAAAATTGTGCTTTCTTAAGTGGACATTTGCTCTTTAATCTTAAGGACATTTGCGTTTTGTTTTTTTTCATTTGGGTATTTGCGCTTTATTATCATAATATATAAAACATTTAACATAAAAATCAACAAAAGATTCATAATAGCTTAAATCATCAACCATTTCCCATCATGCTTGTGTCAGATGAAAACAACAACCCATCAAGAGGGTGGATGGGAGTAAATTCCTTACAAAAACCATGACTCTTGCTAAAAGTCAACAGGTACAGCTGGTGGTTTAAAAAATAAAATTTTGGTCTTCACAAATTGAAACAAGCTTTGCGTTTTGAAGGCCATACATTGTACTTTGACCTATAATTGTTAACTTTTTATACCTTGTGACTTGGATGGAGAGTTGTCTCATTGGCACTCATACCACATCTTCTTATTTATGTTAGATAAACTATGATGGTACAGTTTCTCTGACTATTCTTGCAACAAAATGGATACAAGAGGAACATACATTTTTGTAGTTTCCAATTTTAAATCCACTAATTAGAAAGCATATTGAAAATTTTGGTAAAATTTTAAATGTTTCTTCTTTATAATAGGTATGGTTTTCCCGAAAAAAATTCTGATTTTGTTGATTGTTTGGAAGAACTTTCAAAGAATATGTGAACATCTTTCCATGTCACTTTGATAAATTTTCTAAAGATTACAGGAAAACTATTATAGATAAAAAACGCAAATGTGTTGTAAATTTTGTACAGGTGTATCAAAGTTAAAAGCGCAAATGTCCAAAGTGTTTGAAGCGCAAATCTCCTTTAGTGTCACAGGTAAAAAGGCGCAAACGTCTTGTGTCCGTCTGGTCAAGCCTTGTCTTTCACGATCAAGATGATGCGTTGCCCGATCTTTCCGGATCAATTTTGATGAAAAATCAACAAAATTCAATGTTTTCAAAAACATATGAATGGTTTCAAGAAAAAAAACAAACTTTTTTTTACTGTACTATCTGACACACCAAAGATTCAGTTTCAAATATATCATTATAAATTGGAATGTGACCATTATAGGTACAAAACATGTTTTTTTTTGTATAAATCCCATAGACTTGTGTTGCGCCTTTTGTGTTTTCTCATAAAGTACTGCATATTTTCTTTATCTTATTGCACAGTATTATTGAGAAAATTAAATCATTTTGACAGACATAATTTTTTTTTTTTTGATTTCTTCCACATTTTGAAAATACAGCAGATTTTTCACAGATTTTGAAGTAAAATTACAATTAATTACATTCACGATCCTATACCAGATCTTTCACGATCTGATTGCAATGCTTGACCACCGTTAGGTATTCTTTCACGATCATTTTTCTCGATATACAGAACGACAGCCAGGAACTCTGGAACAGTAAAAGTGAAAACAAGGAAAACTAGTGGTCCAAAACATTCTACAGTCGAACCTCGTTGTGTCGAACTCGGTTGTGTCGAAAACTCGGATGAGTCGAAGTAATTTCTCGGTCCCGGTAAAATTCCCGTTTGATCAATGCATAATTACCTCTGATGAGTCGAACTCGTTGATTCGAATACTCGGTTATGTCGAGTAAATTTTATAGTCCCGTCGATATAAAATTAATGTAAATTGACCCCGATGTCTCGAAGTTCGAATGTAAGAATTTTCCAAAGATGCATCCCTAATGATAAAAACTGAAATCGGATGTATTTCTTATGTAACCTAATCATTTTCAAAAGAGATTAAAGCTGAGTAAACATACTTGTTTGTATAACAGTTAAATTGACATGTTTATGGTTGCCGGTAATTAACACCTTTGTTGATTGTTCAAGCGGAACTTTAGAGTGTTGAACATATTATGAGATAAAAACGAAACGAATTTAAATGACACTAGCCGAGATTAAATCAATCGTTAGAATTAAAACTCATTAATTACAATAAATAAAGGATTAAGACAATTATCATAAATTCATGATAATTTAATGTACAGCAGACACCCTCATCAGAGACCGTTCAGAACTTATTTCGTTCATGAATGATTTCATAATTTATAGTGACTGACCTTTATAAATATGTGTGTAGACTATTGGTTTTATTTGTGCATGATTTGTATCTGTTCTTGTGTGTTTGATTATTATGAAGGACCAACAATGGCGATTGCATACACAATTATAAAGTGTGTCATATCGAAAAAGGCACACTGTTCAAAGTCAATGATCTAGTTTACGCAAATTTCATACCGTATTTCTTGCATTCCAAATTTTGACGACACACTCGACCTCGGATGAGTCGAACCTCGGATGAGTCGAATACTTTGGTCCGGTCCCTTCGACTTCGACACAACGAGGTTCGACTGTATTTAAATTTCAATTAATTTCAAATAGTGGTTCTCTATTTATCATCTGGAAGTAAAAGTGTGATGGACATTAGGATTCTGTCGATATAAATACAGCACTGACAATGATTAAGCAGAGAACAACACATTTTTAAATTGTAACTGGAGATCATGAATTTCATTACAAAATCGCCTGTACCCTCCAGCCAGCCAGCCGTAAGCAGTTGAGCTAGGGAAGTACTTCTATAGCTCAGTCGGCTAACACGCTGCCTTGTTACACAAATGTGGGACCTCTGTGTAACAAGGCAGCGTGTTAGCTGACTGAGCTGTAGAAGTACTTCCCTAGCTCAACCGCTTACGGCTGGCTAAGTCACAAACTGAAATAGAAACCATGATCATGATGATAATCATGATAATCAGAAAACTGGATGAAAAACACGAAAATTTATAGATATTACCTGAAAAATGCAGCTTAAATTGATCATATACATTTGTAATTGGTTATCATTCTGTATTGTCCTTTGTAAGAGAAACCAAAAACTAATATTACCCTCCTTTTCCTACTTATAAATTCAGTTTTCATCTACTAAATCTTATTTTTGTTCAATAGTCTCTCAGGGCTGCTCTTGCTCCCAAAAAGTTGGAGCCAGAAAATCGCCAGCTCCTATATTTTGTCGCCAGTTTTGAAAACTTTAGAACCAGCTAGAGTCTTTATTTAGTCTACCAAAATTTAAACAATGTTCAATTTAAATTTCTTATGCACTCAGCCTGCACTTTACATAATTTAACATATAATACTAAGTAAGTTATTGCATAGGGTTTATATACATACAACAAAACAACATGTGTATTTTATCATGTTTATTTTCTTATGTCAGTATTTCATATGTAGAAGAATATAAATTAGCTTATGGTCTGTATATTCTACAAAATAGAGAAAATGTCTTTAAATTAAATTATAAAGTATAGAAAAAATGGGTAATTGAATGAAGAAAATAAAATAAGAGGTGTTTAAATTTACAGAATAGTGAAAATTTGTATTAAAAAAAAGAATGCAGAAAAAGATGACAAAAGGCATCCTACCCATACTCATGATACTGCTACTAAGACCCTCTTTAACTCTTCCCATAACTCAAATGACCTAAACATGTAAATTCTAAAGCAAGAACTATGTAGAAATATCTTAGACATGTCTCAAGTAGGTATCTCAATGATTAGAAAAGTAAAATTGAGTTATCTTTCTTTATTCGGTGTGCTTCTTCTTTGGAGGATTATAAACAGTACGTAGAACAAGTGACAAGGTGAACAATGGCGGTCGGTTTTGTTATTTTCGTATCATAACTGAGGGCAGTCAAAGACAAATTTCGTCTGAATTTGCTATTTTTTAACGGAAATAAATAAAACGATATTTTTAACAAGTTGATTACGGTTTTCGATTTCCTGACAGTTACGCTTTCTTCATACAACTACGGTAAACATTGCAAATTGTGGAGTCGACGGTATGACCATTTCTTCAAAGACAAAATGCCGACTGACCAATTCTATTTGAATTAATTAATCATGTTAATGTTGATGATCATTAATGACCCATCCGATAAATGGATTACCTGTAACAACAGATTATGGCACCTGTTGTAACTGTTGATTAGCTTGGGGTCGTAAACAAAGTCATAAACTTGTCGCCAGGTAAAAATTTTTATAACTTATTTTTTTAACTTTTACCAATTAAAATGAAGATCGATATTGTCAAGAAATGAAAATTTTACATAGGAAAATGCTGGCGCCAGAAATATCGCCAGCAGCCGTATTTTGTCGCCAGATGAAATAAAAATCGCAAATTGCGACATTGGCGACGCACAGCGGTCCCTGTCTCTTCCTGTCCATTTCAACTAGCAAATCTTAAAGTTGGAACTGATGCAGACTTAAGGAAACCAGTCGTGAATATCCATCAATTTGTGGACTATACCTCAATTGATGTACAAATTACATTTTTACAAAATGCAACACAGGAAGTCAGAAGCAATTACATGTCTTCAATGAGTACTATACTCATCAAAGCTTAAAATGGTATACTGGTATATACAAAAAGATGCTCAGATATCTCATTAAACAATTTTGTGAATAAAAACTGCATTTTACCTCAATTGGTCAACTCACTATATGTCAAATGGTGGTTTATACCTGAATTGAGGTTTAATCCGCCAAATATGGTTAGGGAGCTACCATTTGATTTTTATGGGGGGCTAGAATTAAATTTGAAAAAAAAGACAGGACAGGAGTTGTGAGTAAAAAAAAAGGCAGGATGAGCAACTAGGCAAAAAAAAAGGCCGGATGACAATTTATGTAAAAAAAGGCAGGACCGAGATTACAACAAAAAAAATGCAGGACAAAATTTTTCATCCTAGCCACCCCCCCCCCCACCCCCCCATGAAAATCAAGTGCCGTTGAAATGGTAGCTCCCTTGTTCCTGACCTGCCTACATCTCATTTTATGTTAATGCGCAAATTCTAAGTGTAAGCACCTTTTGGAAAAACTACAATGTAAACATGTTCTCCCCATTGATTATCTGGAGGATACAACAGCCCTTCGTTTAATCGAACACCGCGGAAATTCCCGGTTGACGGATTTCTGTATTTCAGTCCACAGGCCCCTGGGTACTGTGCTGCTAATGTTGAAAGAAGGAGTGTGCCATCTGTTTCACTTGGTATTTCAATTGGTTCATCGTGTTCATCTTCGCTAACCTGAATATACTGTGTCATTTTCGTGTTATTATCGATCTTAACAAATGAATGTTTCCTCCAAACCAGTCGACGCCACGCCAAATATTGTCGATTTGTTCAGGGAATGTAAGTAAGGGGAAGGAAACCAATGTTAATATGTTGGGAAGATTTCATTCTGAACCTCCGGGTTTGACTATTATTTATGAGAAAATATCCGAGCTGTTCGAAAACTAATTTGTGTTATGCTATTGGTTTAAAAGTTTTGATGCAAGTATGACGATACGTTATAACATGAATATTTATATATTTGAACTCTGTTTTCTATTAACAAAAGGTCAATACACAGTTGTGTTTACTTAGGCGGCGTATTAATAAAACCACGCGCACCTTCCTTCTTCCATTTTAGATAGTATAAGTGTTCATTTTTGTTTAAATTAATGTGTTTTCCTGAATATTTGCCGTGTTTTTGTTTTGCTTAATTTTTTAATGAATAAGTAGCAGATAGTTTGTCGTCGGTCTTCAATACTTCCTGTACACGTTATACATTTGTGTACTTGGTCCGCGGTGTATTCGAACTGTTTCATTTTACGTACGATTTCCAATGTAATCTTTTTTCAAATGCTATCTTGTTACACTAGTCCCGAAACGAGGGCATTATTTTTTAAAGTCTTTTGGTAATATTTTCTTATTTCTTTATAAGTTTTTTTTTTTTTTTTTTTTGCGGGGGTGCATTTGATAATAAAAACGGTTTTAAACGGCAAATAGAAAAGTAAAATTAGTAAAGAAAATATCAGACAACAGAAATAGAAAGTATTGAATCCAAGGTCATAAATGGTTGGGCTATTCTTATATAGATGCAATTTAAATTTTATGACTCCTTTCTATTTTTTCTTTGAAAGCTGTAGCTGTAACCTTTAATATCGGTATTGTGTCGAAGTTTAACACATGGTTTTCATTGCCTCTACGGTGTATTCCTATTTAATGAATTTGTCAGTTTTACTTTAACTGATCGTAAATTTTCTGATTATGAATTTTTTTTAAACTCTCGTAGTTGCACAGGCACTTGTCTAAGACTATTTTCCCTACGTACCTTAATATAAGTGTTACATTAAGGTATATAGATATAAAAAATCCGAGACAAGTGCCTGTGGTAGGTGGTTCCTTTGATGAACCTTCCACAAAACTCTAACACTGAAGGATACGCAGATGTACAAATGTCCCTTAATACATACGTTATTTCATATCATGGCTTACCCTTTTATTACACATATCGTGTTGGCAAGCGATCCAATAGTTATTTCTTTTCTTTCATTTGATAAATAATCCTAATTATTTGTATTGATGACAAAAAGGATTTGACCACAGATTAGGCCTGCTCTACATGCATTTACTCAAGTTCCAATGTGTGTTTTAAAAATACTTTTGTAAAGTAATAAATAATCATTGCTTTACATCATATTTCACCCTATTTTCATCTTCAATCAATGTTTTATATACCATATCTAGTGCGGGTATCGGCATATTAAATGGTGGGCGGGTCCTCTTGTCCATCCATGATCACCTCAATACTACTATGTAATTAGATTATATATCATTTTTAACATAAACTGTTATCACAGAGATATGTCTCGCTTTTTGTAATTTCGATAATACAAATGTTGAAATTAAAATACCAACACTTTAACATGTATGTTTTGCAAATATTCAAAGTCGTATGTTTTGCAAATATTCAAAGTCGTATGTTTTGCAAATATTCAAAGTCAATGAATCATGACTTGAAAGTACATGGCTATAAACAATATCCATGGAAATGAGATGTGCCAATGCTAATACAAATGCGTACCAAATACCATTGACTTATCATAAGTAGTTTCCTTTAAACATACCTAAATACAAACTTATACATGTAAACTAAGCAAAATTTCAAAGTCAATAAACCTGAGGAAGCGGGATCAAATAATCTCCATGTGAGATATGCCAATGCTAATACAACTGCATACCAAATATCATTGACCAGTACTACTAGTGGTTCCCCATAAAACAACCTAATCAAAACTAATACATGAAAACAAAGCAAAAGTTTCAAAGTCAATAGACTATAACTGAGGGGCAGGGCCAAATAATCTCCATGGTAATGAGATGTGCCAATGCTAACATAACTGCATACCAAATATATTTGACCTACCACTAGTGGTTCACCATAAACTAGACCTAATCACAAACTAATACATTGTTGACGCCGCCGCCGAAACAGCATACCTGTCTCGCTTTTGACTCCGTCAAGCGAGACAGTAAAATTGTGTAAACTTTGTGGACCGCACCAAATCTTTACAAATTCTTTTAATTCTTGTTTTGAAAACACACCAGGGGCGGATCCAGCCATTTTAAAAAGGGGGGGGGGGTGTTCCCAACCCAGGATAAAGGGTGGTTCCAACTATATGTCCCCATTCAAATGCATTGATCGTCCAAAAAAAAGGGGGAGGGTTCCAACCCCCGGAACCCCCCTCTGGATCCGCCACTGCACACAATCAGAATCAGAAACAAAAATAAAATATGAAAGCCAGCAAACTAACGACAATCACCGAAATACCAGATCACCTGTGTCATAGACCCATTGGTGGCCATGGGCTGTTTTCTGCACTGTGGTTTGGTTGTCGTCTCTTCCAACACAGTCCCCACTTCCATGATCACCCTCCATGACATAGGACAAATGCATTCAGAACCTGGCAGGGTTAACAATGTTTGTTAGCGCCCTGTCCTCCGTATGACTCAAGAGGTGGTCAATTTTATTGATGACCCACTTTTGTGATATTTTAAGATAAAATTCTCACCAGAAAGACACAACAAAGTATATAAGCCCAGCCCTGATATAAAGCTGTTATCAGTGAGCACAGCAAAACGGTAAACTACAGGCTCCGTGCGCCTAAAATACTGATGTTTTTCTTTCAAATCTTCTTTTATTGACATACAATATTCAAGCCATATTTTACACACCAAGGACCATCGATCATGTCACTTTGGTTTGAATTGATTCAGTAGTTTCAGTAAGCTCTTTTAACTAGAGACAATAGATGAGGCTCTCAAGAGCCTGACTCGTTCACCTGTAGTTTTTATTTAAATTTTCATCAACGTTTTTTTTTTGCTTGCAAGTTAAAATGTATAATTAATAAGTGTGGACACAAACCAGTGTGGAAAATATCCAGCATTCTGAGAATATTACATGGCAATTAGGACAGGTGAGCTAAAACAATAAACGAAAAGCAAATATGAATACAGCCACAAATGACCACTAAAATTATAAATAAGATTTTGAGTTGTGAAAAGAGGGATAAAATGTATGTACTGTATCCAAGCCCTGTCTTTAACATGGGACTGTTATGTTACAGCACAACATAAGTACAAACATGATATATTTTTTTTCAAATAGACTTCCTGTATGTATCAGTGTATTTATTTATTCCACATTGGCTAAAAGTTTAAAATTTATTGATTTATATCTCACAAAACATATATAACTTGCTTAATTTTTGTGCATGTCCTAATTCAGGAACGTCTAGGTAGCTTTTGTAAGTCTTGTACGTTTTGTTATCTTGGTTCGTATCTGTTTTGAAGTGAAGTGACGTCAAAGTTCCTTTTTTGTACTAGCATACATTAATGAATAAGGTCCTGATCTTGCTTCTGGGTGTTGGATTATGGATTGTGTTGAAGGCCCATTGCTGGCCTTAAGCTATTTTCTGTTTTGTTTTCAGGTTGTTGTCTCTTTGACACATTCCCAGTTTCCATTCTTTGTTTATAGTACAAGTCAAAACTGGTACTATGCCAAACATTTTGTTCCATGATGAACATGACTATATACTTATTTGTAGATCTTACTTTACTAAACATTTTTGTTTACAACATATATTTGCCTATAATAATTTGAAAATAATAACCAAAACTGCAAAATTTTCTTAAAATTATCAATTCAAGGGCAATAACCTAAAAATCAGTTATCTAATTGTTGATGCCATCGTACCCAGGAAAGAAATCAGATGTCTCACTTTCCCCTACTTTCATCGCAGGCGAGAAAAATAGATAGTCAATTAATTATAGCTTCTCATACAAAATAAACTGCTTCGCTGAGCGCAGCTGGATACGCCCCAGAGGTCCAACCCTGAACAATTGGGGCAAAATGAACACAATATTCAAGCTTGATACAGGTCTGAATTTGGATTGTAATTAAATATTTGACATATTATAGGTTTCTGAATAAATGTAGTCAAAGAACTTGAAATTGGTTATATGAATTGAATTTATATTCAATTAAAGATTTCTTGCTGTTGTGCAATACACTGTTCACTGTGCTGTTGCGCAATACTTAGTAAATCTGTTGTCAGACTATAAAGTTCAATTAATTCTCAATGTCATATTAGAAATTTATGAAAATCAAAAGGGAGCTTACATCAATAGATATAAACAATTCCCTAAAGTTTCATGAGAATTGCTAACAGCATTTTTGAGTTATTGTGCGAAAACTGGAAAATCCCCCCTTTTTTAATGAATAAACCCCATAACTCAAAAATGTAAAATGTAAAATTTATAAAATTCTAAAGGGAGCTTACATCAATAGCTATAAACAATTCACCAAAGTTTCATAAGAACTGCTGAAAGCATTTTGATTTTTTGAAAAACTGGAAAATCCCCTTTTTAATGAATAAAACCCTTTAACTCGAAACGTAAAATCTAAAATTTATAAAAATCAAAAGGAGCTCATGTCAATAGATATAAACAATTCACCACAATTTCTTGCAAGTTGGTGAAAGCATTCTTGAGTTATTGTCTGAAAACTAAAAATCCCCTTTTTAATGAATAAAACCCTATAACTCGAAACATAAAATCTCAAATTTATAAAAACAAAAGGGAGCTCACGTCAATAGATATAAACAATTCACCAAAGTTTTATGCAAATTGGTTAAAGTGTTTTTGAGTTAATGTCCTACATGTTGATGATGGACGGACAGACGGACATTGGTATACCATAATACGTCCGTAAACGGGCGATAAAAATAAAATTATTCATGTTTATAAATAAGTAAAAGACCAACAAAGATTAAGTCACATATACATGTTCATAAGACTATATATTAAACTGAGTATTCAAAATGAATTAATTATTTCGTTTTCATACACTCAAATGGAAATAAAGTTAGGTCTTTAAATAGGAATATATAACTCCTTACACACTTTGTTCCTTCTGAAGAAGCTAATTAGGAACTGACGAAATTAATAAATATCAGTCATTTCTTATGATTCAAAACAGCATCTGTATGTAACTCCTTCCATTATACAAACTTCCACAATCAGATGAGTCTCCTGCAAAATAGAAATGGAGAGATGAAATAACGAATAAAACATTTTATAGCAACTAAAGGTAAACTGTTTTATTAAAATCAAATATTCTCAAAATGGCCCATAATTTGGTAACAGGTTCTTAAATGGATCTATTTCAAAAGTCTTTCTTCTTTGTTAAAATAAATCTCTTCATGAGAGTACATTCTTGGCTTCAAAATCACCACATTTTAGAAACATTGTCAAAATGCAATGATTTTGTGCATTTTTAGGAACTAAAAGCTTGAGGAAACCTTTGGCGACAACCTAGGATCCAAAGTGTTCTATAACCATAAGTTGCAAATGATGATATTGAAGCCCCAGACACAAAAACTTTCTGGATCGTGGGTGGCAGACAAAGTAAATTGTGCGAAAACTGTTTTAAAAGAATTCTTCAAAATTTTACCAAATGTAATGGTACAACACAAATTATGCACACTTAAAGAGTCAATACTTCTTAATTCTTAATGTGATGTGCCAAAATGAAGTTATTTTGTATTAATAGTAATATCTAAACTATTTCTATGACAAATTTGTAGTGTTTTGGCCAGTTTACAAAAACATCAAAATCTTAGGGCCAAATTTAACCCTTTTGAACTTATTCCTTTACCACTGTGATTTACATTGAAACCCACCTATTTCACCTGTACTATGAAGACACTTTAATATCTATATTCAATCAGTTTTTTTTCCAGTTACATTATTCTAAGTGACCAACAGTGAATAAACAATCTGTAAATTAAAAATGAAATATTTCACTACATGCAGTATTATTTTTGAACTGGAAAAGAGTTTTTGTTCAAATAATGTTATTTGTTCCACATTCTGTCATGTCTATTATGTGATCAAGGTATTGTATAAGGTATGGGGTTTGCTCATTATTGAAGGCCATTTGTTGACTTACTGTTAATTGTGTCATTAAAACTCTGTTGGATAGTTCGTCTCATTGGCAACTATACCACATATATCCTTATTTCATCATGTTTATACATTATACTTGTTCTCTGCTTTAGTATATATTGAATTGTTTGAGAAATTGAAGAAATTGATTTTTTTTCTCCTCTTAAAATCACTCAAGGTTTATCTGTGTAAAATGTTGTATATGGAAATGGTATTATGAATTTACAATATGTCTTAACTGTTCTGTGTAAAATTAAGATATTAAATTAAAACACGAAAAAAATGAACACTGCTTTGTGCTAGACAGAACCACTTATATTCAGCTTTTTAACATGTAATTTCTAATGTAAACAGTCTACAGGCAGACATAAAGGGCTTAACATATCAGACATTTCACAGAGGTGGATTTAGGAGGCCAGGCCCCTACTGATGGAGCTACAATGTATTGATAGTGCAGACTTTTACCCATTTCACTTCAAACATTATCTACCTTGGGGAGGGGTTCAACTCTTGGATCCACATCAGTTTAATTATTGTCCTTAGCTGTCCAAGTATTTACTCTAGTTATGCCCTTAAAGCAGGGTGCTTTGCAGAGAGGCAACAAATACCATTTTGCAAGTAAATAGATTGACTTGGCCTCTGATTCAACTTATTATATAATTACTTCCCATGATTCATGCCAGCTGCACACTGTACAGATTCTACATGTATAACAGCAAGAATCACTGAGGCAGTTCATATTTTGTACCTGTATACATGAATGTGTAAAAGTAGAAGAAGAATGTACAATCATAACAATGTATTTCTATTAAATAGGTAATTACAATTTTGCCATGGCTGATTGGTGTCCTATTTTATGTAACTTTGCTATTGTGGAAATATGTACTGTGAATAAAAAGATACTGCTAGGGTATGTATGCTGAGACAGCAACCAATTAGGACACAAATCACTAAATGACATCTACATGCTCTTTGGTCAGGTTGTCTCTTTGACAAATTCCCATTTCCATTTTCATTTTTATTACATGTACATATAAATTTTGGCTAGATAATCAGATGGATAAATATTATAGCCAGGACAACTGACCTTGTCTATGGATCCTACCTTCTGAAAGCTACCAAACACACTGCATGAAATAACATTCTGATTCAAGCTGGACATGTATATTGTTTTGTTCATCATGCAAGTAAAACACTAATTATCAGATTATTGCATCATGGTTGTAAATTGCAAATCACTTTGCTTCTTAACATCCTTTTCAGAATAAGGGACTATTTCTAGAGTTGGGCATGTACTGGGTGGTAAACAATTATTGATGTTGTGTTTCATTAGCATATCAATAAAATAACAACATGCAACATGTGCAACTGAAAACTCGTTATTTTGTTTACTGATCTCACTATTTTAACATTCAATATAATGTAACCATGATATATCAATTATATTTTAAGTTAAAAGTTAAAAAATAAGGAATTTATTCTTTATACGACAGAATATAGAAAAGTTGAAATCCCAATTACCTGGGGATTTCAATTTTAATATTTTCAATAGCATAACTTTTTACAGCCTGGTTTAATATATTTGCACTGTGTGATTATTATAGGCATATAGATAAACTGAAAGATCAAGATAATAAATAAATTATGGCAAAGTAGCACAATATTCTACTTGATACGATCTGCATAACCAACCTTTTGGAAATCATAAATAACATTTTCTAGCATAGACCGCCATGTTTTGCATTAGGTAATGAGTTGTTTCCCTCACTGATTTGTTGTAATCCTACAATCTTCGTCATCAGGTACTTCTTTCGGCTTGAAAATTAACGGTTTATTAAACGCCTTTGTAACCCCAAAACTGGTGCAGTTTATTACCAAAATTTGTGAAGAAAAGTAACGGACATAATTTGTCGGTGTATATATATGTGGTGAGACTTTAATAAACTATTGAATCTGCCAACAGGTTATACGCCCAATTCACATCGGACTGCTAATATGAAAGACTTTTCATGAACCCCAAGTATGTTTTTAAAGATTGAGTTTTGAGTTTTTTTCAAATTTAAATTTGTCTAGTGCTTCGAAATTTGGTATAAAATCATACATCTAAACCATAAGTTAAAATACGAATTACCATTGAGTCGTATAACTGAAGCCATGTTTTAACAGATAATTTCTCGCTATATGCAGGAACATATATATTGAGATATACTGTTCCCAGCTATATGGTAGTTTAGACCTTCAGACAAATACGCTTTTATATTAGCTTATCTGAAAGACGTGATCGAAACTGCTGGTGCAAATTTTCAAGAAATATGAAAAGCAACTTTTAAGTATTCATGCATAACAATCCACAATTTCGATTGCATTAGAGCTATGATAAAAATATGAAATTTCTTTATTGACTTTTTGTTGCGAAACCTTTTTTTAAAGCTCACGACCAGTTTCCAATCAGCACTATATTTTTGAAAGGAATCAAGCCCGTTCTGAGGACCAATGGCAGATTCAGATATCAATAATCATCAGCATAATATAATAAATAGATTAAATGTTCAAACTCATAAGTCGAAAATTAACTGACAACGCCATGACCAAAAAAGAAAAAGGAAAAAGACAAACAAACAATAGTACACAAAACACAACATAGAAAACCAAAGACTGAGCAACACGAAACCCAACAAAACTGGGGGGGGGGGGGGGCGGATCTCAGGTGCTCCGGAAGATTAAGTAGATCCTGCTCCACTTGTGGCACCCGTCGTGTTGCTCGTATTAGTACAAACCAGGTGATAAGTCTAATTCGGTAGGTCACATGCGGAGAAAAGGGGACGGGATTGTACTTTTGACAATTGAAACATATCCGTTGTCATCTGTGAAACGGATATTCCATAACGGTCAACCAATTCGTGATGGCGTCCGTAAAATTTACTAAGAGACGATTTCAACTTCACCACTTGGAACTCTTGGTTTAATATCAAGGAAATAATGATAGGAAATACAAGCCCTGGAATATCATATTAACTGGGAGATATATATGAGTTTGAACAATTAAACCATTTAATATATTATGTTGATGATTTATTATTGATATCTGAAGGCCGTATGGTTACCTATAATTTCTTACATCCACTTCATTTGAACTTTGGTGGATAGTTCTCTCATTTGCAATTATACCACATCTTCTTACTTTTATATCCATATGCAGGCGCTGCTGGAATGTTGCTACATAGAAGTGGAAAGTTCACAATTGTGAAGCTGAAATCATCTCTTTTGTCGTAAAGTTTTGTTTTCAACCAACCATTATTATCAATTTCTAGATGCTTTACTTCTTGATACATGAATTAGGTGTTAATTGACAATTCACTTGGAAACCCAACATATACCCCCACGACACTTACCAAGGAGGAAATCCTGGATAATCAAAGGTCTGTTCTATGTTCCTTTGGAATTTCAATCAAAGATGAAGAACTGGATCTTCCTTCATTGTATTGGATACCTAAACTACATAAGTGTCCTTACAAACAACGTTATATTAAAACCTCGCCCGTAATTATAAATTATGTGGTTCATTGGCCGCTCCCGACTTGTGTGACTTCAGGGCATGTTTTGGCGGCGATCGATGTCTTTCGGGGTTACTTTGTTTTTATCAATGGTGCCGCTTGAGTCGACCGTCTGGGGGCCGTCTTGACCTTGTTGTGGGGTATGGGTGGTTTGTTCATTGTTGAAGGCCCTACATCAACTGTCAAGATGAAGAGCAGGAATGGGAGCCCTGTTCGTTGATGGTTTTCTATGTTTTCTATGTATTGTGTGCGATTTTGTCCCATGTACATTTAATCCATATCCTTTCATTTTTATATTGCTGAGTTATAGACTTTCATGTAAAAAAAATTAGGCAGATCGCAATGCTTTCGCTTGGGTTCAATTGGAACGATTACCGAATAATAGGACTGAAAAATGTTGTTTTCTGTTAAGATACAAATTACGCTGTTCACCTTGCAATGTTTCTCTTCAAAATGATTACTTGCTAAAAAAAATTAAAACACATGTAGTAATGAAGCCCATAGGGATTCTACAACAAACCATACAGATATATATACATGCCGTGATTTGTTAAGTCTCTCAAATTTCTGAAGAATGTGCTATTTCAATATTGTAGATATTCTCTGGATTATGAAATGTAGATATTCTCCGTAATGTGAAAATTTTGTGAAAAAGTAAGAACACCCCTCAAGTGTCTGTCCATTTTAAGGTAGGTCGAACTACTAAACAAGTGTGTGTAAAACCAAGGATTTTAATAGGTTTTCCAAAAGTCCTTGGCAAAACGAAATGCCTTCACAAAAGTTCAAACATAAGTGACTCAAGAATATGTTCAAGGATGGCATTGAAATCGTACAAAATTTGTGAGTCCAAGGACAAAAAAAAAACATGGATACCCCCACACAAAATAAAATAAAAAACAAACAAACAAATTTATGAAACGAAGAGACCAAGCTTATAAAAAAACATGCCACTAATATCAAAAGATTTAAGCAACTGAAACAAACCATTAAAATCAAGACAAGCTTATTGGACATATATAGATACTAACTGCAGAAGATAATGAAGACACTCGTTCACCAATAAAAAGATATTGGACTTTCGTCAAACATACTGAATAAAAGTGATAAAAATGGTGTAGCACAACTTAGAAGAAATGTAAAATTAGAAACTGATTCAATAAATAAAGCAAATGATCCATTCCAATCGATCTTCTCCCCTGCATGTCATATCAGTAAAAGAGAATTCGACAAAAAAACACATGACAGATATATCAGAAAAATATCCATACAGCGAACATAATTATTATCATCACTTAAAATCCATAGGAGAACCACCGAAAAATCTGAACCCACACAAGACTGCGGGACCAGACAGCATCAACAACAAGTGAAACTGCGAGCTACTGCTCACTGATGATACCCTCGCCAAAATACTTAAAAAAAACAGGAAGTTGTTGAGTGATGAATCTAAAAACGCATCACACGGTATAGCTAACTTATATAAACCCTGAAACCAAATTTCAGAAATTCTTGTATAGTAGTTCCTGAGAAAAGTGTGACGAAAATTTTCAACTTGGCTATCATGTGTAAAATGATACAAGTGTTCGGTAAACAGGAAGTTGTTGAGTGATGAATCTGAAAACGCATCACACTGTATAGCTGACTTATATAAACCCTAAAACCAAATTTCAGAAATCCTTGTAATGTAGTTCCTGAGAAAAGTGTGACGAAAATTTTCAACTTTGCTATCATGTGTAATAATAAAAGTGTTCGGTAAACAGGAAGTTGTTGAGTGATGAATCAGAAAACGCATCACACTGTATAGCTGACTTATATAAACCCTGAAACCAAATTTCAGAAATCCTCATAATGTAGTTTCTGAGAAAAGTGTGACGAAAATTTTCAACTTTGCTATCATGTGTAAATAATAACAGTGTTCGGTAAACAGGAAGTTGTTGAGTGATGAATCTAAAAACGCATCACACTGTATAGCTGACTTATATAAACCCTGAAACCAAATTTCAGAAATCCTTGTTATGTAGTTCCTGAGAAAGATGCGACGAAAATATTCATGGGTCGGACGGACGGACTGACGGATGGATGGACTGACGGACGGACGGACAGAGGTAAAACAGTATACCCTAATTTTTAAAGCTGGGGTATTATGATACTGAAAGCCAGTGGAGTAATTTTAATTTATGTTTTGTGATAACCATACCTAGGACTCGACCATCAAAATATGGTAAAAACTCTTTTAATTTTACAGCTGCTGTTTAATGAACGATAACGTGACCTGATGGTTTTAAAAAAGTTAATCATTTCAGTCCATTTTATAGTCGTGGAACGGAAATGACCGTTACTGCACAGTTTTTGCATACTCGTAACTTCTCTTTTTTCTGTTGTTAAATTTTCATCAGGTTAGGTCATATCCATCTTCAGCCTTTTATATTGTGCTTATTATGCATGCACCAGCTTCTATAAGTATGATTAGCTTTATATTCACATATTTAGCATACTTTTAGCTATATACCAAGTAGAAGACGAGATACATTGTTTACTCCAGTGCCCTCAATATAACCAAAGGAGAAGAATTCTATTATCGCAGATTAATAACCAATCATTTACCAACACATGTATAAAGTTTCTAAGTCCAACCAACATTTTTATATGGGTAATGATAAACGAAGACAAAACATTTTTATCTCTAATGTGTGATTTTTTAAATCTCAATTTTGCTGAAAGAAAAATAAATAATTACTGCGGGAAGTTTTACACTCCTAGCCCGCATAAAAAAAAACATATCTATTCTCTGCTTGGTAAAAGTGTCAATGATAACTATAGAGTTATCTCTCTTTAACCAACAAGCTAGACCTCTCTTCCACATATTTTATCATGCTGTACCTAATTAACATAATCAGAGTGAACGGAATGAAAAAAAGAGATATATGAAAGTTTGAATAAACGTGTCAAAATTTGTTACGCCCGAATTGGCCCTATGATTAGCACAATAAAGAATTTGAATTTTTATTTAATCAGCTGTTTTTGCTTTTGTTAGAACTTCAATCTGATTAAAATTACGATTAAAATAGACTCGTTTACTCGTCATAAGCGTAGTTAAATCACAGATCATCTTATTCTTATTTGATTGATCATACCATACTTATAAATTTCGCTTTTAAGTACACAAAAAATAGTGTTTCGTCATGATGTGTTTTATTTAACTTTTTGCATGCTTTTTGCATTGTTAAAGCTTGTGTGTTGATGAAGAGTATTTATACATGTATAGGAAGTTTGAATATTGTTTATATATTTATATTTCCGTTTCACAATCACGTATATGCATATAAATATGTTATTTATATACATAAAAAATAGTATGTTATTAAAATAATATAATAAAAACCGGCGTCCCTCTAGTTTTGGCAATCGACAATTATAAATTTGTTAAAGATATTATTGTTGCCTCAAATTAGTAAAGTTTGTATTTCAAATAAGTACCGCTTAGTGAGTCGGTTGTATATTTAAATACATATACAAATACTAAATTAATGTATTCTATATGTGATATCTTTATCACCAACCTAATAGAAAAAAAGGATATGGGGTTTCCATATATGACACACAAAAAAGTACACGCACAGCAAAAAACACACAAAAAGCAAAGGAACAGCGCTTTTATTGCTGTTTTTCATCTCAAAGTCACAGTGAAGCCTTCAACAAAGAACCAAAAATCTCTCACCTCACTGCAAGTTTAAGGATGTACTTGGGACTCCTTGGTTTTATTCCTACGATACAGGATACAATATTTTGTCCCATAACACCCATTTTTTTTTTTTTTCATATAAGACTTCAATAGCTCATAAAAGGTCATTTACCAAAATTTAAGCAGATTCTAGATTTCTTTTCTTTCAATTTGAGACCCAAATAATACCAATGCAATATAAGGTAAAAGTCCGAGTCAGCCTTTTCCCGCCATTTAAAAAATTAAATATCTCGAAAAGGAGTTCCATAACCTATAATTATTTTTAGCTTATTTTGTTCCTTAAATAATACGCTTCTGACTTATAGTATCAATTTTAAATTCTAGATTTTTTTAATTGTGAGCGGAATTCTTTGCAAAATAATTCGAATAGACTTCGGGTAAGAAGTAACACCATCAAATCGGGCTATTTTACACTGATGCCTAGGATAAGTATGGAAACACTTGACACAATATATAACTGTCATATACGACTTTATTCTATTGTAAAAATAATAAAGTATTTGTAAAATATTTATAAATAATTGGAATGAGACATGAAAATGAAAGAGCATTAACCTACGATATAAATTACAAGTAAGAAATGGTTGAAATGGGTAAAACAAATATTTATCAAATATAACTGTGATATTAAAACAACAGATTTCGTTGTCCCATTAATACTTGCTTTGATACTCCCTGTATTTACAACAAACAAACAATTATTTCCCTATTGTTAGCTGTATCGGGAAGAAATTTTGTAGATAAATTTATATACAATTTTTAAAAACTCTCCTATCTGAGACATACAGGGATATAAATCAATACATGTTCACAGTCTTTGGTTTTATGTTTGTTATAGACCGTTATCATCCCGTCATGTTATCCATCGAGATCACCGGGATCCGGTACCATAATTTGCTCCTCCTGCTTTTGCTACTTTTGCTTTAATACTCTCTTCTTTAACTTCACTTCGGTCAGTAAATAATTCTTCTATGGCAAAGTTCTGAAAATAAACGCTTACATATTTAGTAAAGCTATAAAAATAACATTTATTTGGTCAGGTAATACAATTTAGCATTGCCATTTATCCTTTAGCGTACAGTATGAGTTGTCAGATATTAGTGAGAATGTAGGACCAACTGAACAAGAAAAATAAGAAAAGGAACAGACGAATCTTGGTCATGACCAAAGAGACTTCAAATTGTGTGTCGTTGATCAAATTTGGATTGCTGTTTCACTGATGTATACCACCAAACTACAACAGCTGCTTAACCATGTATGGATGTGGGGTCGATGTAGGCATCGGAACTATTTAATTTTGAAGTAAACTATACGAGCCTGGCAGCGACCCTTTTCACAAAAAATCTTACAATTAAAATTGATCGTAAGTTATACTGAAACATAGGCGGATCCAGGGGGGGCCTGGGGGGCCCGGGCCCCTCCTTTCGTCGGAAAAATTTGGTTGATTATATAGGGAATCACTGAAGCATGACTGGAGCGGGCCCCCCTTAGGTCAGTCAGCGCCCCCCCTCTTTATGAAAAGTTCTGTATCCGCCACTCTAAAATGTGTACGACTTACCAGTATTTTTACAATTAAGATTTTTTGTGAAAAAGAGTCGCAGAGCTTCAATTTTAATTGCGACAATCTAGACGTTAACCACAAATTTACCAAATCTTTTTTCTTTGCTATATACCCCTCCCCCTTTTTTTGACAAGCGGGAATATTTACAATATCTTCACTTTAATTTTAATGAATAATCTCAGACTGGTTTATCACAGCATTATTCATTTGAATCATTTTTCGTACACAAACTCATATATAAAATTTTATCCATATTTTGAACAAGATATTACTCGTATAACTTCTTTCACTACTCCTTTATCAGCTGACATTTTTGCTTTCTTCAGAACTGAAACTTTTGGACCTATCCAAGTAATGAACACAAATTTGGATCTTTTGCTCAACTCATCTCCACTTATCACTTTCAGGTAACCAAACAGTCGTGCATCCTCTGAAAAAAGTACGTATCATCAAGGATTTCAATAGTATAAAAAAAAACTCAACAATGATACCAGGCAGATCTTTCTCGCTATTCAAATATTGAACAATGTTTGTGTTCCATAGCATTTTATGTTTACTATTGAAAGATGATATCTTTCCTAGAGAAAACAAAACTAAAACAAAAGCATATATACATGTCTAATGGTTAATTTTGTCGTTCTGCTGCCTCATTGACATATACAACACATCTCTATTTTCACATATATAAAGACAAGAGATTAGATATTTATTGTACTTTGATAATTTATTAGATACAGATGCAATAATAATTCTTATATATTTTACAGATCATTTCTATTGGCTTTTTTTGCGAAACGATTTAAAATAAACAAAATGTGTAATATTTAAAAAAAACTGTAAAATAATTTAGCTTTTAAGCTTACTACACGGGTGACATTTGCTAACCGGAATACTGAAAGTATTACAAGTCCTATCTTAACACTTCAACAGGAAAATGTAGAGGATGTTATTATAAAACGGAAATTCGTCATTCAATGACAAAAGCCTTTTAAAAATTATGTTCAATTTAAATCTTGTACATATTAGCTACTGTAGTATGTATGATAGTTTATACATAGTAACATTACCGTCCATATATATATAGTAGTTATTATATTTTGTTTATTAACACAAAAAAAAAAACAAAAGGGGGAGTCCATGTCCAAAGACCATGACATTCGCCACTCCCAGTCGACTTGCCAACATTAGTCATTTGAGTGGACTATTTCTGACGACCTCTAGTACCGAGCCGTTAGTTTGCACAATCTGAGTTATCTCGGTAACGTGCACTTGTTTAATTTTTAACTTGGTATGACTTAAACGAACAATATTCTTGTCGAAAAAGTCCTTAAATACTTTTGATTTTTAATATGGAAACGATTAAACAATTTTCGTGAAAAAAGTTAATTGTAAAAATCGAGGCTCTTTTGTTGAGTTAACTTTTCTGTTTGATATACATTTACTAGTATTCACAATTCTGACAAACGTAGACTGATGTGTTTTGTAAATTGTATGCATTCAGTTTAATTCGTATGTCATGTATTCAACTTCAGTGCCCGGTATACATGAGGCTAGCAAAATATATGTGTGTAGGGTAGTTGGGTTGATTTTATTGTTAAATTTGGTTCTTTTTTATACCTTGAGTATATCTGGACCAACTGAAATTTTGGAAAAAATCACTACCAAAGTGCCATTAAAACTTTAGGAAAGACATTTTGGAGCATGAAAATAGGCTAAGCAGAGTATCCCGTAAGCTCTAAACACAAATATTTTTTTTCATCGAGGCCTAAACAAAAGGGAAGAAATAGGTTTAAAGGAAATTTATTTAAAAAGCATTGATATACAAGGAAATACAGCATTTACTTAAAAAACAACAATTATTTCCCTGTCAATGGAATGAGACGTATCATTATGTGATAATTGAAATAACATAATAACACGTTATCAACAACAGAGTTATATAATACAAGTATGTACTTATGACTAAACAGTAATAATTGTTGTACTGAAACGGCCAATGTTACAGGAAAATACGTCATACTAAGCTCCACAAATGTAATTCAAACATAATCCGCTTCAGGTTATCTCGATTTTATGATGATTTTAATGTCGAGGGACCATCAATATCAGTTTATCACTTTTAAAAATACGTTAAATTTAATTCAAATATTTGCTCTGTACAAAAGGTTAAAAGGTCAAATTTGGGTATACATATGTCAAGTACGGCTATACATGTTGCTTGTAAGCGGAAGAAAGCAAAATCTACAGGTAACTCTGATGGCAAAGAAACATAAAAACAGTCGATATCAACTTTTCGAAAGGTTACGCACCCAAATTCATGATGACCATTATGGAATTTTTGTGTGACCGATAACCACATGTATATGTTCCCTTTGTAGGCCACACAACCCTCATACTATCGTTCCTCTCATCAAATACGAGTTATCATCGGATGTTGTCTTGTCTTTAACAAAATGACGGGTGCAACTAGTTGAGCAGCCTGGAATTGCTGACCCTTCCAGAGTACCATAATTTATTACCTTGGTTTTTATAGGGGTTCGCTCAATCTTTAGATATCCGTGCAGTGTTTTGTCCGTGCCACGCTGTAGTCCGTCTTCCTCTGACTTATGTTCAATTGCACCCCCTCCCTGGTATCATCTTAATTTTTTTTACATTATACCACGAGAAAATTAGTTTCCTTTATCAATGTATTGACTATTACAATGAGATACTTACTTGAATTTTGTGGGATTAATTTTATCTTTATATAAAGTATATTTATAATATTTTCCCCTTAGTACACGGACAAAAAGACACTGCATGTAGAATAAAGCACAAACATGTTTTCATTTTATGTGTCGTCTAATTCCAATTGATCAAGAATTAAAAAGTCGACGGTTTCCATAGACCAAAATATTACAAGGTCTTATAGTTTCTCAGAATTTTAAATACAACAAAAAAATAGCCTGAATACATTTATAAAAGTATCTCCTATATATAGTGACAATATCATTACCATATATGGTGTTAACATAAAATGACAGGTCATGATTTATTTGCATGTACAGATTGCATGGTTATTACATTCCTAAATGGGTAAAAATAGTACAATATGCAGAAAATATCGCACAGTAACAATTTACTTTAGAAAGTTTTTAACCAAGAAATATGTTTTCAGTGATTAATTAGAAAAATAATAATCAGAAAAACGGCGAACCGCACCCTTTTAATAATCTTATTTAGCAAGCCTTCTACGTTTTTACAAATTTGTAATTCATCATACATAATACTATTATACGTCATATGAAATGAGGAAACAGGTATGATATGACATTTTTGGTTTTAGGTATTTTTAAAATTCAATTGATCAAAATCAAAAAGAAAACTCACCTGTAAATTTATCACGAAATTCTCCAAAATCTGCACCGGTTGATTCTAGAACTATTTTGTTATCATCGTCAAAAGTCAAAACCAGCCTGCAAAAGAAAAGAAATATTAAAAATATATTTCAAATTAAGAAAAAAAAAAATCATGTGACCTGAAAGTCAAAGGTCAAAATGCCGGTATTCGCTTATTTGAAACCCCATCAGCGAGATTTTTTTATTTCGAAAGACCTTACCAGTTAGTGTCTGAGTCGTCTTTTCGCACATCTTCATAAGCATCATATATATTTTCTCTGTCGATTGCTGTCATTTTGAATGTATCAACTCCTTGACTGTCACTGTGTAAACTGGCGAAACATAAGGAAGTGAATATGACACAGAGGTGGGCGGATCTAATTTATTGTAGGGAAAATGTCAGAATAATATCTAATGGTATTGATTTTTGACATTAAGAATAAGACTCTTATAGTAATCCGATTTGTTTAAATAGTTTAGTACTTTGTATTTATTTTTAATGCAGTAACAACCGGCAAGTTTAATAAAAAAAAATGTTTGATTGCTTGTAGTTGTTTGCTTTAATGTGATATATGTATAAATTATTATTTGTATCACTGCACCTAATCAGCCGCCATTTAAGATACGATATTTGTGGACGGGGATGCGCAGACAAACGTTCTAAAATAAAATACTGTAGTATTGGACCTGGAGGGTTATGCTGACCAGAGCTTAGTTTTTGCAAAACCACCGAGCTGTCCATAAACTGCCTTTTACCCCTAGTCGACAATGCCAGATCAGGGCTGTTTAAAGACGAGCGTGGGGCTGAAGACTCGTCGAAAAATAAGGGCGGTAAAAATTAATCAAAAATAAAAAATTTAAAAAATTCGGCATAAGGTTTCGACCGTGCAACCCTTTTTAGATGTATACATAATACTCTGCCAAAAAAAGAGGCCTATAATTGGGTTTTTTTTTCTGAAATTTTCATTTTGTGTACTTCACATCGATTTTTACATAAATGCTTTGGAATATTGAGGTACAATTTCACACACGAATGTCATACAGGATACTGAACAAAGATATGGTGACCATTTTAAACGCCTAAAACTGTTCTGCATCTCCTTAGCATCATGCATGTATAACGCCGAACACTTACATTTCTTTGTACATGCACAAGGTTTGTCTTGCAGTTGTAGGATATTGCTGTCCACATCATGACTCTTCCACCTCATGACGCTTCCACCGCCAAATTCATCAACTTTCTGTTAAGCAAACGAAGCTTACCTCACGTAATACCGGTTGATGAACCGACTGATTTTACTGAATCGTCATCACCATTGTTTATACTTTTTTCAACAATGGATACGTACATAATAAAATTGAGAATTCAAATGGGGAATATGTCAAAGAGAAAACAACCCGACCAAAGAGCAGACAACAGCCGAATCATCATATGAAAATCAAGTACAATCCCTCCCGTAAGGGATTTAGTATCATATCATCATAAAATATATGAGAAGAACATAACCCGTATCATGGCAATAACTGGTTTTAAAATAAATGTGTTTATTTCCGATGCAAAGACCCTACGAGTGAATCAATATTAATACCTAAATATGCAATCCCTAATGACTTGACAACAGTATCGTAACTATATCCTTTCCGAATAAGCACGTTTAAAGGTTTGGTTAGCTTTTGAGGTGAATGCCGACAATTTTGTGCTTTGTAAAGAATATTACCATAAATATTGGATGTGAAATACCCGAACGTATAAGATGTCTGCATGTTGATTTATATTTACGAATGATGTCCTTGTACCGATGATAAAATTTAGTAAATGTTTTGACTAGTTTGTGATATCGAAAACCCTGGTGTAATAATTTTTCAGTAATACAGAGATTTCTTTCGTTGAAATCAAATACATTGTTACATACACGAGCGAATGGAACAAGTTGAGATATATAAACACTTTAAGATGGTGACAAAGGAACGTCACCATCTAAAAATAATTTAATTTTGGATGTAACGCGTCTTCCGATTGGCTGACGTTGTTTTGTTTATCAGCTCATAGACATAATTTTGTCATGTGACCTTGACGTCATCAACGTTTTTTCATGATTTACTCCGATTTAAAATGGAATTAAGAATTAAATTATAAGAAATGACTGTAATATTTTTTCTGTCTATTCGAAATAACATAAAAAATGTGGTGCACACTTTAAAATAACCCGCTACGCGGGTTATTCAGTGTGCACCACATTTTTGATGTTATTTCTTCATAGACAGAAAAAATATTACAGTCATTCCTTAAATGGATAATTAACAATAGGAAATGAAAAATCATCTCTTTTATCATAAATTTTGGTATTAAGCTTCCCGTTAAAGATATAGATATCAAGAGCCAGGAAAGGGCAGTGTTCATTGTTAGTGATTAGCTTTATTTAAAGTCAGTTCGGCAGGATAAATCTCTTTAGTATACATACTGAAGTCGTCATTATTGAGAGCCAATATATCATCTAAATATCTAAAAGTGTTATTAAATTTTTGAATCAGATGTTGTTTCGATGGGTCTTTGCTAATTTTAGTCATAAATTGTAACTTATAACAATGCAGAAACAAGTCCGCAATAAGAGGTGCACAGTTAGTCCCCATGGGAATTCCGATAACCTGACGATATACGGAATCTCCATAGCGAACAAAAATGTTATCTAGTAAAAATTCAAGGGCAGTTATAGTATCAAACTACTATGGAGTTGGGCGTGGCCATCTTTATAAAAACAAATAAGGTTTCACTGTCCAATGATAAGTCTTTTGAGCTTTCCGAAATGTCGTCAAAAACATCTTATCGTAAAATTTGGCCGTCTGCTAAAAAAACAGATCTATCGTAACTCGCTTACTTGTCGAAGCACATATGAGTATAACGAAAATAGGCCTTGCGGTCATAAAAATTTCGAGCACGATTACTGTACTCAGAGTAAAAAATACTGGATTTGTTGTTTCAAGTACAAATTTTGTACTCCGATTACTGAATAAAGTTTTATGATCGAGGGTCCAGAGATCTATATTCTAATTAGATTGAAAATTTGGCTACATGATCGCGGAGATATGACAGATATCGAAATATCTTATCCGGAAAAAATGAGATAATAGACTCTAAATGACAAAATCTATTACAGAGGCCGCTAAAAAAGCATTTCAAATAAAACAATAAAAGTTTCGAAAAAAAGAATCTCCATGGCAAACGAATTTTATAAAGAAAAAGATAAGAAAAAAGAATAGAACCAACAAAGAGGCTAAACGATATACGAAATGAAGCCACTACCTTAATACGAAATCAAAGGATGATTTTAACAACAAATTAATAATAATAATTAAAAAAAAGACAACAGTAACCCTTCAACTACTAATTGGTGGGAAACTGTCAAACAATTACCCAGATTAAAAACAAATGACTCAAGTATACCTCCAATTATAATTAATAGTACCTTAATGTTTGACGAAACTGAAGAGGCAAATGAGTTTAATCGTCTTCTTCCCTTCCCAGGCAAACATTAAGGACTAAAGTGCTACGGTTAGCTAACGAACATAATATGAATGATGTCATTAGTAATAAAGACTAAAATTGATAATGCATTGTAAAACAAAAGTGGAACAGTTATTGAAGTCTTGTAATTTAGGCAATTGGCTTGAAAACTTTATCAAAGAAAAAAAATAATATACAATTACTGTCTTTTGGTGAGGTATTATGCGGTTTTATTGACTTTTGAAAAAAAAAAAACTGATATTCACTGAGGCCAACGACCGAAGTGAATATAAGTTTTTCAAAGGTCATTTAAACCACATATTTACCGAAACAACAGACATTAACTGTTTTATTCCGTATGCCGAGAGAGAACTTGACTTTTTTTTGTATTTAATGACAATTATTTACCAAAACCAATTGTACATCAAGCAATTTTGCCATGATTATACACGTAAAAGCACGCGACGTTTTATGCGGTGAACTTACTTTTTTCGCAGGTGAATATGCTGTTTTATTCAAGATCCAATTTATATAGAAAAACCCTAACAAAAGTTCTATCAATATGGAATAACACCTGATAATGTCTTCACATTAGACAGACATTATTTTATCAATTTAGGGGTAGTTTATTCCAACGAAATGGTGAAACTACAAGTTGCATGCATTAATAATAGTTATGTTCGTCCTATGAAATACGCATGGCATAACGTCAGTAAAAATAATGAATAATAATAATGAAACATCAAATGGTAGCTTTATGTATAATATGCCTCGAGTTCATTTTATAATGAACAACCACTAGCTATGTTCCACTTTAGTCGATATTCAGTGCCATAAGGAATTTACACATATATATATATATATATGAAAGCATCAGAACGTCCGTCACCTAATCGTCCGTTCGTCAAATCGACGTCCAATCTGACTTTACATTCTCAAATCAAGGCCTCACAACGCCACATTCTTTATGTGCTTGTCCAAAGTCGGGAGCATGTAGAACAGTGGTTGTTGTTGGTTCATGTTTGTCATATTTTTTTTTTGTAAATCATTTTTTTTTATAAATTAGGCTGTTAGTTTTCTCTTTTGAATTGTTTCACCTTTTGCATGTCGGGGCCTTAATAGCCGACTATACAGTGGCCTGTAATTGCTTAATACCACTTCATTTTAACTATTGTAGATAGTTGTTTCATTGGCAATCATACCACATCTCCTCAATTTTATACTAATATTATTACCCTCAAATCAAGTTCCAATGTGATGTCATGACTATATTACCAAAACTGTGTCCAATTAATCGGAGTCTCTTCTTTTGATGTCTAATATGATTTAATCATATTTTCCTGGTTTGACCTTTTTTTCTATTTTTTCTGAAGTGATCGTTTTGTTTTTGTATAATGCTGTCTAAATATACTAATTGGTTTTTTTTTTAAATATTTTATACATTACAAATCATAATGACAAAAGTTAAGGAACAACAAAGGATAACACATCCCGTCCTAAAGAATGAAAAAAAAGCTATAAAAACCCAAACATTGATAAACAACAAGCTAGATAACCATCAACAGCAGATTCATAGACTACATGAAACATGTTGATCCACTCAATCTAAGTTGTCTCATTCCGTTCATATTCATATAAAAAGGAGATGTGAATGATAAGGAGATGACAGCAACCCAACAACAAAGATAACCATACAACACTAGAGTCATACAGTCGACTTAAATAGACAGCTACCTATGCAATCTATTGAACTCTAAATTGAAATAATGAAATTAAGAAGTAAGACAAATTTACCCCGAATTTATTCCACTCCAGGTGCATTTTTAAAGAAAGATAAATCTTACTTCAATTATCAGTATCATCATAGCTTTATGTTTATACCTTAAGTAACCTATGTAGAGTATTTTAAAAAACGAAATAGTTTATGTTGGTGAACGATGTCATTCGATGCAAAATTTTACTAAAACATATAAGATAGAGTCCAACATACATGTATATATCAAATAGTATAATGCTTATGTAACAGACAAAGAAGTTCTGACCCGGATAAGCTACCAAAGATAAAAAATCAATCATTTTACCTTGACCTTTACATAGGCGGATCCAGGGGGGGGCTGGGGGCCCGGGTCCCCCTTTTGTGGGAAATATTTGGTTGATTATATAGGGAATCAATGAAGCATGACTGGAGCGGGCCCCCTCTTATCAAAAGTTCTGGATCCGCCACTGCTTTAAAAGGTCAATATCATATGGAGGTAATTTTGGTACGCGACACTTCGCCGCGACCTAATGTTGCTAGCTCGAAAGATGAGAAAAATCTGCCCTTGAAAAAATACCAAAGATAAAAAAAAACAATCATTTCATCTTGACCTTTTACGGTTAAGGTCATATGGAGGTAATTTTGGTAGGCGACACTTCGCCGCGACATAAGCTTGCTAGAAAGATGAAAAACTTCTGGCCAAAGAAAAGCTTGCATATGCGAAGAATAAGAACACCAATAACAACAAGAAAAAGAATTCACAGTAAACAATAGTTCCCTTCGATAAAGGAGAGACATAATAACGAGAGTGGCGAGTTTTTATTTTTGTTGAGTATATATAAACTAGCCTAGTGCCTGTGGTTTGAGGTTACGAAATTTTTGTGCAGACCTTCTTTAATATCATTATATCAAAGAAGTACGCAGTAACAAAATATTATTTTTCTATTACATGTAGTTGATTTGATCTGCAAGTAGTGATAGGCGAACAGTATGACCCTCAAACCTCGGACGTCGACGCCATATTTGGGCCTGGACGCAGACGCCATATTTGGACCTGAAATCGGGACGCGAACCTTAGGGTTGGACAATGTGACTCTGACATTGGGACGCCGACGCCATATTTGGGCTTAAACCCTGGACGCCATACCCTAGTGTTGAATGAAGCTACCCTCCAAGGTGGACACTATTAGTGATGTCACACCTTTGAAAGTGGGCGCGAATTCTTCTTAGCTAAACGCTAACCCAACCCCTGTATAATAAGTCTGTGATAATTCTGAAAAGGAATAATTTCCACATCAACAGTGTCTTCGTACCAGAACAAGCCTTGCATGGAAACATAGTAGACTTCAATATAACTTACTACAAAGACATTCTTATAACAACTGTAAGAATTCTCCAAGATACACTATTTATATTAAGAGCCAATCCGCCAGAAAACCATGCAATATTCAGAAAATCGTCCAAATCAACAATCACAACTTGACAAATTCTTATACATCATCTTAATCCTTGCCATAAAATAAAAGAATTTTACCACTTAATTTTTCCCAGAATCGTATCTATTTTTAGTAACAGCCTCATTTGCATAATTCTGTTAATTCATAATGAAACCAAGGAAAATCCAACTTTTTATGCCTTTTAAGAATGACCCAGAAGCATATTAAATGGGGTAGTTGAGTTTTAGAGTAATGTCAGCTGGAATCCATCCTTTTACTATGTTATGATTAATACAAATGAAAATTTAAACGATTTGGCACACTGCCAGGAGCACGGACACAAAGGTGGGTTTTTTCATACACGAATTTACGTGGTTTTCATTCGCTTCTATCTTGCAAGACCCATTCCGGATATGTTTGCAACTTATATCGGTTTTAACTATGGGGTATGTTTTATATCAAAACAAAATATTAAGCTTGGCAAATGACAATTAAATGTTAATTTATGCCTTGGAAGAATGGTGATTTTAGTCCCAAATAGACACATTTTGATTTTGATTTTAATTAAATTCTAAACACAATTGGTAATAAAATGGCTCATAAAATCATTTGAAAAAGTAAAATCAATTTGTCTAAAAAATGAAATAAGACGTTTTTGTACTGCAAGTGCAAAAATCAATAAATTGTCTGAAACCAGGAGTCCATTTTATGCTCTTCCATTGACTTATCTCCCTTTGGTAAGATCTCAAACATGTCAGCTCCTAGTGATGGTTTGGCAGACAAATGTCTACAGTGAAGTTTGCGACTTTAATAATCTAGGAGGAGCATGTGGGCTATCCCAGCATTATACATCTGCATATTACAAACTATTTAAAATATCTGAATGCACTAAAGACCAACATAGCATTTCCAAAAGAATGATTACTGCCAAGAAATTTGACAATCATGACAATATTTATAATTTACCAGACAATAATTTAGTGAATAAACATGATAAATATTGATTGGAAAAATAAGGCCATTAACAGCAAAAGTGTTTTAGATTTCAACGAGCAAAACAAAATATTGTAAATCATTCTTAGTAAAAACGTGAGGAGTGGAACCACCTTGAAGACACTATTATGCATATGCTCGCACAAGAATTGCGATTGAGAGTGTCAAAACTGCTGTGGCGCACCATCAATAAATCAACGACACTCTCTACCATTGTATTGAAACCAGCATTGGTAACCAAACATATTCATACAGATACAGACTACCATTCATCTTAGAAGTCTGAATAATACTGAAAACTATGGTGTTGAATTTCCAACAGGACTCCTTATTATTTTTATAAGACAAGGAGTGGTTTACATCATCTTGTCTTCGAATATGCTCAAGTACAGGGACTTTTATGGAATTCATTGACATAATAGTCAAGTAAGATGTCAACATCCTGTCCAACCCTCTTCCAGCAAAGACAAAGCTGACCAAGGATCTTCACCCTTTCATAACAGGCTGTATACAGGACGAGTTATTCCAGTAGGAACAGGTACAAATCTTACAATCTATTTTCATTTGTTCCTTATAGTCAATCTGAAATTAGGGACCAACATTTGATACATTAGCTAGATTAAAAAAGGGGAGGGGTTGATGGGGCATGTGAATATTCTTTACACCTGACCTGTTTCTAAGACATCTTATTTTTTTCCTACGGCAAAGTGCAAACAAATAATATATATCCTTATATACATTGTTCTGTCTTGGGTCCATTTGTTTAATTTGATTATAAAATAGCAAGGGTCCGAGGGTTAGAATGGTCAAAATATTTATGTCCTTGTCAGCTACGGACAGAATTTTAATTTTCAAGCTATTAACCAGGGTACAGTATATATTTATTTTCTGCTTAAAAAAAAAATCAATTTATAGACCATAATCATGATAATAATCTAAATTTATTTCAACATGTTCAACATTTATATGTAGCAGGACAGGTTTTTATTCCCTTCCCCTAAGTTATATTTTCAGTTCTTATTGGAAGTTGTTCACTGGAAGTTGTTCAGCTCTTTGTCTACTAAAAGAACTTTTATCTCTTGGAAAAGCCTCATACAAATACATGTTTTACATACATTTGACATACAACATACTGTACATGTAACACTAGACAACTTTATCCAGAGAATAATATTTTTTAATGAACTAATAGGCCATGGAGACTAAAAAAATCAAAAGCATTGCAAACTTTTGTAAAGTTCTATTTTAGGACCCTACATGTACATGTATGTAGATTACTTCTAGAACCCTTTTTAAAAGAAAAAAAATACATTTAAACTACATGCACAGTGATGCTACACTACCCTACATTTCCTGTCTGATATATTTTATTTCATGTAAAACAAAATTGAACAATTATTTTATAGTTAAATACTTTTTATTTGTAGGGCTATGCAATTGCAAGCAATGCTCAATTAAGATGAGTTTTGTAAAAGTGACAATAGCCAGGTCAAACTAAATACATGTATAGAAGAAGATATTGGTAAGATATTATTAACTAATGTATCATGTATATTTATTTAACTGTTTGTATAATATGGTAATCATGCAAAGTATATGCAATCACTTATATAATAATTATACATGTACTACATCAGTTTTATTGAACATGTCTTTGTTAACTTGGTTTTCCCATTGAAAATCACTTTACTAATTTAATTTGTAGTACTATATTTGGCGGCTCCTATAGTTTCCATTCAATAACTAACAATGACTAATGAACTGTTCATACATTCCATTTCAAATATAAAAGGGAGATTTTTATTGGTACTTTTGAAGATATTTCACCTGTTAAATTAATTGATTGGTTGTTGGTTGCTAATATCCAATGGCAAATAGTTCACGCATGTTTACACAAATGGTTTAGGACCAGAACAAATTAAAATAAATACTTTTTTTGGGATCTCAAATATTTCCTTAATCTAACCATGTATTTAAATTTAAGATGTTGCAATTGGGCCCCATTTTAAATTGGTTCACATTGATTTCAAAATGGTCCAAAATTTTTTTTTTATTTCTACAAAAATTGAATTCTTGAGGTTCTTTGATATACAAAATGCAAATGTTTAATATTTAGCTTTTTATACGACCAAAAAAAAATTTTGCGGTCGTATATTGGTATGATGTTGGCGTCGTTGTCGTCGTCCGAAGACACATTGGTTTTCGCACTCTAACTTTAGTTTAAGTGAATGGATCTCTATGAAATTTTACAATAAGGTTCAATACCACAAAAGGAAGGTTGGGATTGATTTTGGGGTTATGGTACCAACAGTTAAGAAATTAGGGGCAAAAGGGGCCAAAATAAGCATTTTGTAACTTCCAGACATAACTTGTGTGTTAATGTATGGATCTCTCTGACATTGTACCACAAGGTTCCATATCACAAAGGGAATGCTGGGATTGATTTTGGGGTAATTGCCTCAAAATTTTAGGAATTAGGGCCAAAAAGGGCAAAAACAAGCATTTTCTAGTTTCATGACAATAACTTGTGTGTAAGTGTATGGATCTTTCTGAAATTGTACTACAAGGTTCCATATCACAAAGGAAAAGCTGGAATTGAGCTTGGGGTAATTGCCCAAAACGTTTAGGAATAAGGGCCAAAATAAGTATTTTCTAGTTTCCAGACAATAACTTGTGTTCAAGTGTATGGATCTCTCTGAAATTGTACTGCAAGGTACCATACCACAAAGGGAAGGCTGGGATTGATTTTGGGGTAATTGCCTCAAAATTTTAGGAATGAGGGGCCAAAAGGGCAAAAACAAGCATTTTCTAGTTTCAGGACAATAACTTGTGTGTAAGTGTATGGATCTTTATGAAATTGTACCACAAGGTTCCATGTCACAAAGGGAAATCTGGGTTTGAGTTTGGGGTAATTGCCCTAAACGTTTAGGAATTTGCAGCCAAAAGTGGCCAAAAACAAGCATTTTCTAGTTTCCAGACAATAACTTGTGTTCAAGTGTATGGATCTCTCTGAAATTGTACTGCAAGGTACCATACCACAAAGGGAAGGCTGGGATTGATTTTGGGGTAATTGCCTCAAAATTTTAGGAATGAGGGGCCAAAAGGGCAAAAACAAGCATTTTCTAGTTTCAGGACAATAACTTGTGTGTAAGTGTATGGATCTTTATGAAATTGTACCACAAGGTTCCATGTCACAAAGGGAAATCTGGGTTTGAGTTTGGGGTAATTGCCCTAAACATTTAGGAATTTGCAGCCAAAAGTGGCCAAAAACAAGCATTTTCTAGTTTCCAGACAATAACTTGTGTTCAAGTGTATGGATCTCTCTGAAATTGTACTGCAAGGTACCATACCACAAAGGGAAGGCTGGGATTGATTTTGGGGGTAATTGCCTCAAAATTTTAGGAATGAGGGGCCAAAAAGGGGCAAAAAACAAGCATTTTTCTAGTTTCAGGACAATAACTTGTGTGTAAGTGTATGGATCTTTATGAAATTGTACCACAAGGTTCCATGTCACAAAGGGAAAGCTGGGTTTGAGTTTGGGGGTAATTGCCCTAAACGTTTAGGAATTTGCAGCCAAAAAGTGGCCAAAAACAAGCATTTTTCTAGTTTCCAGACAATAACTTGTGTTCAAGTGTATGGATCTCTCTGAAATTGTACTGCAAGGTACCATACCACAAAGGGAAGGCTGGGATTGAGTTTGGGGGTGATGAATCATAAGGGGGTTCAAAAATTGGGGAGGGGGATTTTTTTCTTTAAAATTTTCCATTTTCATGATTTTAAATTGGTTATTTCTGATTTATATATAAGAGCAAATAATAATGATATGGTTTGAATAGGTAAATTAAAAATTTTTAAGTTCTTAGACCACATTCATTCTGTGTCAGAAACCTATGCTGTGTCAAATATTTAATCACAATCCAAATTCAGTGCTGGATCAAGCTTGAATGTTGTGTCCATACTTGCCCCAACTGTTCAGGGTTCGACCTCTGCGGTCGTATCAAGCTGTGTCCAGCGGAGCATTTTATTAACTTTGGTACGGTTTTCAAATTTGTCCACATTTTAAAGTCCAAAGGGTCCAAATTTTAACTTAGTTTAATTTTAACAAAAATTGAACTCTAATAAGGGCAATGTGTGGTTCTTTGATATACAGAAATAATCAAATATCCTGAATATAAATGTGTACTTAGATACATTTATGATTTTGGTCCCAGTTTTCAAGTTGGTTCAAACAGGGTCCACAATATAACTGTTTGATTTCAACAATAATTTTATATATGCTGAATCTAACCTGTATTTAGTTTTGGGCCCTGTTATGTAATTGGTTTACATTGAGGGCCAAAGGGTCCAAAATTAAACTAAATTTGAAATCTCAATTTGATATTGGGGTTCTCTGATATGCTGAATCTATTAAACTATATAAAGATATACCATATTTATTCTGTGTTAGAAACCTATTCTTTGTCAAATATTTAATCCTATTACAAATTCAGAGCTGTATCATGCTTGAATGTTCTGTCCAAACTTGCATTTTTCTTCATCTTCAACAAAATTTGTACTTTACTGAGATAACTGGTGTTATCTTTTAAATGAAACTTTAATGAAAAGATGAGCACAATCATGTCAATACATGGATGATTTTCTGATGTCAAACATTTTCAAGATGGCCACCAAGGATGGCAAAAAGTTGTCAATTTTATTTCCTGTCAGTGGTATACATGTATATGAAATATAAAAATAATGTGGTAGGATTGCCAGCAATGAGAACAAGTGACATAGTGGCCTTCAACAATGAGCAAGACCCATACTGCATATATATTCAGTCATAAAAGGCCCCAAAATAAGAAAAGTAAAAAATATGAAAACTAACAGTCTGATTTATGTATGTATGTATGTATGCTTTGTGGTTTTCAGATCTAGACTCACAGCTAACCTTTCTGTCAACAACAACTGAACTCTCACAGCAGTCAGCATCAGATTGGGAGACTGATAATGCTTCTGACAGAAACAATTTCAACCAACCAAACAAGCAACAGAAACTTTCCAACTTTAAAACATCAGTTAAATCTTCCATGGGATGATGTCTCAAAAAATAGCAGTTCATCATTTATGGAGATTTTAATGTTATGGATTTTCTTTTACAAGAAAGTTAATGTACACTTGCTTTATAGTAAAACCTAGCCGTTCAAGTATAAAAACACATTCAACTTTATTGAAATTTGAAGATTCATATGACTTATTTTAATTCTGTTATTTCCCAGGATGTGATGTAGAGCCTTATAGGTACAGTAATCTTAACAGCTATCCAATTTCATTCAAAATTCTTTATACATTTTCACTAGTATATATAGACTAAGTAATTTGTTTTTGTCTAGTTATGGGAATTTTTTTATATGCATTTATGATTTTCATGTTTGTATTGACCACATTGCAGCAACATAGATATAGGTACCTAGCAAATCTTGCCTTGTTAGCATACTAGGCTCAAAGGATCATAAAAATTCCATCACTAAGCATGCTAAGTGTCTGTTAAAATCATCTCTATATTGTAACTATTTACAGTTTTCTTTTAAAGCATTATCTTCATAACTTTAGAAGAAGAGCTATATATATATATTGATGAAAACTATCAACATGACAAGATCTAAATAGTTATACCCAAAATTTTTCTGAAAAATTGGACATAACATCAATGAGCTATTGTCCCTAAAAATGTAAATTTACAAATTTTCACAGTTTTCTGCTATTATCCGACAGCTATATCAATATATTATAAGAAAAAATTGCAAAAGTGGTCAGAAGAAACTTTTTTTTTAGTCTGAACTTATTCTGAATTGTTTAACTTCTTATTTTAAATTTATTGCTTTTGAAATATGTGTTTTTATCGTTTTACATGTTTTAGGTGCACAATTTGTCAATACGAGCTATTTCAGCTCCTGGGAGCCTATAGATTTATAATGAATAATTTGTATTTATGTATGATTATTTTTTAATGTATTAAATGAAACATTAATTATTCTTTTCCATTTGTTGTTATACTTATTTATAAGTCCATATCCTATCATATGTCAGATTTTACAAATTAGATGGCAAAATTGAGAAAATTTGAATATGCAGGCTACCCCATTTTGTTGTGGCATATACCAGACACCAACATTATTTGCCGAGCTTGATATTTTTTTGATTGGGTATATATAGTTATACTTTGCGATAAGATATGTTGTTTTACAATAATAAACGGGTCTTGGAGTATTTTGGTTTGAAAGATGACCAAAATCAGCCATTTTGGACATGAAGCTAAATAAGACATATTGATACGGTTAGATTATACATACACTTAATAGACAGCATTGTTATTTCTTTGCATTCTTACACTTAAAGTGATGTATTATGAGGAACAACTATCAAAAATTATTATTGTTGCCATATTTTTATTTAAACCAGCGAAATATGCCAAAAAGGCTTATTTTTGCTGTTTTCGAGCAATTTCATCTGTTAAAAGATGGCACCTAAAAATATCCAGATCGGTTCAATATTTTCCCAAAAAAATTTGTGTGGTTATTTACATTACTAAGGTGCACCAATGTGCCAAATATGAACTCATTTGGCAAAAGTGACATTCGGACGGTTTTGCATGGTTTTCTGGCAGACTGGCTCTTAAATCAGTTAATCAGATAAACTGTCACTCATTCCAGTAGGCGGTACTATAAATAGATGCACGCGTTAAGATAATTGGATTAAAATGTTTGATATCAATACATACAATTTTTATCTTTTTTTTTTTTAGTTTTTCGATTTCTTATCTGATAAAAATGACAACCGTAAATCATTCAGTAATATTGCTTTCCGACTTCTCTGAACCACTTAATTAATATCATATGGTGATGATTAAAATTTCACCCCAAATAATTAGATAAAGCACACCTTGTGGTTTAAAATAAGATTACATGTATGCAGATGCACACTATTTTATCTGATCCTAATTAACGGATATAGCAACAATTATAGGAATATCGTCTGTGACATAAAATATTTATCTTTTAGTTTCTCAATTTTTGATCTGATAAGCATGACAACCGTCAACATTCAGTAGTATTGCTTTCCGACTTCTTTATACACTTAATTAATATCATATAGTCATGATTAAAATTTTACCCCAAATGATTAACTAAAAGGATGAAGCACGTCTGGGCTCTCGGTCACAAAACATTACTCAGTACTCGGAGTACAAAATTGGTGCTCGAAACACCAAATCCATGATTTTGATTGGTTGATTTCTGAGTCTGAGTACAAAAATCGTGCTCGAAAGTTTTATGACCGCAAGGCCTGGCTCCATGATTTTGATTGGTTGATTTCTGAGTCTGAGTACGAAAATTGTGCTCGAAAGTTTTATGACCGCAAGGTATATAGTGTATCTTGGAGAATTCTTACAGTTGTTATAAGAATGTCTTTGTAGTAAGTTATATTGAAGTCTACTATGTTTCCATGCAAGGCTTGTTCTGGTACGAAGACACTGTTGATGTGGAAATTATTCCTTTTCAGAATTATCACAGACTTATTATACAGGGGTTGGGTTAGCGTTTAGCTAAGAAGAATTCGCGCCCACTTTCAAAGGTTTTTTGCGGTCATAAAACTTTCGAGCACGATTTTCGTACTCAGACTCAGAAATCAACCAATCAAAATCATGGATTTGGTGTTTCGAGCACAAATTTTGTACTCCGAGTACTGAGTAAAGTTTTATGACCGAGAGCCCAGGTCATTAAAAATGAGATATCTTCACAAAGTATATGTATGCAGACATATACTATTTTATCATAATTTACGAACATAAGAATTGTTTTCAAACAATTAACGCGAAAAACTGACAGGGGATTGAGGAAATTTAAGAAACATTTTAAATATTCTACTTCCAAAGCAACAGTTCATGACTTTTTACATCATTTTATTATATAAAATAGCGAATTTATTAAATTTAAGAGGAGTATAGAGATAAAAGGTTACTTTAAAAATAATGACAAAATATTTTAAGTTACTTCAAGTCTTTATTAAATCACACGTGTGTATCTATTTATATCTGTCTACCTACAAATGATATTTTAATAGTCCCAAGAGACCAATCTTTGACCCAACGCGTCGATATGAAAGATAAGTGCGTCAGAAAGGCAATTAGTGTTTGTGGAGGATTAGTTTTTATATATCATGGAAAAATAACCAGATGACTGTGAAAATTCGTTAAAGGTAGTAAAATCTGTATGAAAGGACACCTATATGGGATGATTAAATTTAAAGAATAGAGAAATATGGGGTGCAAAAATATAAAGAAAAAAATGAAATATGACAAAAAATATAAAGAATAGTAAAATATGGACTGCTAAAATATAAAGAATAGAGAAATATCGGGTGCTAAAATATAAAAAAAAAATTAGAAATATAGGCTGCTAAAATATATAAAATTTAGATAAAAAATGTGGTGCTAAACTATATAAAGAATAGAGAAATATAGGTAAAAATAAATATCAATATATATAATTGCATATATGAGTAACATTTCTTTTTTTTTTCTTATTCTCCATTTTTTTAATTGTTGTGCACGTGAAGGAATTATTTCTGTGCAGAGAAACAAGAACCGGTTTGAACCGGTTTGAATTAGACGATACTGGCTCGGTAGGTGGGCGGCTCTTAGCAATACTAATAGCATACGGTCCAACCAAACAAGTTTTATGTCTTTATATTCCTATAAATAAAATAATTCTTCAAAAGTCCACATGATATGCTTATAGAGTCAACCAATGATTGAAAAAAAAAAAAAAAATGACGAACATAACTATATGCTTAAGGAAGAGAGATATTATAATAAAGCTATAAGAGAGAACGAAAGGCTAAACTAGAATGAACACTATGGACGAGTTTTGCTTATTTATTAATAGCGAAGACTCGCTTTCAACGTTTGCAAATAACGTAGGTGGCAATTTCAAAGTGTGCCTTCCAAAACGGTATACTTTGGATGGAACGTGGGAATGTGCATTATTGGAAGTGTCGTTCATACCGGAATTAAAAGCCTCAACGAGACGTATGTACTTCTGTTCAGATTTCGTGCACCAGTCGTACGTTAGGGAAACGGCTCTCCCTATTCTCCAGTCGATAAGATTATTAAGGGCATACGATACAGTTACAGGGGAGGTATTGACGTTGCTAACGTAAATTGTTATTTTCGCGACGTCAAACTATGACTTATCGGGAAAAGATTCAGTTTTCGACTGATTTTTATCATTCAAACTTATTTAACTTGAAAACGAGTTCATGGACCCCTCTTTTTTAAAATGCCATTTGGTTTGATTACGCGAGAAGATTATGTGTGCCAATTTTCATGAAAACGTAAATAGTGCAATTTTTTAAAATTTGATAAATATACAGCAAAAGTGATGTTTTTTCTACATTCATGAACATTTGATAAATATGAATTATTTCTGAATAAAAATGTAAAATTTTAGAATACTTATAAAATACAGAAATTACCAATCATTTAACAAAAACAATTTGTGTTTATCTTTTAAGGGCATACGATACAGTTACAGGTGAGGTAATGACGTTGCTAACGTAAATTGTTATTTTCGCGACGTCAAACTATGACTTATCGGGAAAAGATTCAGTTTTCGACTGATTTTTATCATTCAAACTTATTTAACTTGAAAACGAGTTCATGGACCCCTCTTTTTTAAAATGCCATTTGGTTTGATTACGCGAGAAGATTATGTGCGCCAATTTTCATGAAAACGTAAATAGTGCAATTTTTTAAATTTGATAAATATACAGCAAAAGTGATGTTTTTTCTACATTCATGAACATTTGATAAATATGAGTTATTTCTGCATAAAAATGTATAAATTTTAGGATACTTATAAAATACAGAAATTACCAATTATTTAACAAAAACAATTTGTGTTTATCTTTTAAAACAAAAAAGTTGTCTTTCTTTCGAAAGGGAAAATACGGCCACAAATCCGAATTTTGAGCAAATATACCAAATTTCGACCTCATTTTACTCAAAAGTAGCACATGAAGGTATATTTTTATTACATATTTGATTTAATCAGGTAAAAATAGTCTATATTGAAATTTTTATCAAAATGTAAATACGGGATCAAAACTGTATCGTATGCCCTTAAAACAAAAAGTTATGTCTTTCTTTCGAAAGGAAAATACGGCCACAAATCCGAATTTTGAGCAAATATACCAAATTTCGACCTCATTTTACTCAAAAAGTAGCACATGAAGGTATATTTTTTATTACATATTTGATTTAATCAGGTAAAAAATAGTCTATATTGAAATTTTTATCAAAATGTAAATACGGGATCAAAACTGTATCGTATGCCCTTAAATGAAGATATAACGGACGTTACGTTTGATAAACCAATCTATTTTACGGTAACAAGGAACGAATTGTATTTTCATGTGTTGGATTAAGTTGTTTTATGTAATGTATCCGTTTTTATTCTGTAGTTAGTCCCCACTTCGGTTTTATCATGTATATCTATTATAGTCATTTTATAAAATTTACTGTTTGCAAAATAATAAATTACTCTAAATAATAAGGATGTTCTTGTCCCTGGCAGAAAACACTGGCCGTGTTAGGCGCAACTTTTTTGAAAGTTTTGGTCCTCGGTGCTCTTCAGCTTTGTACTTGTTTTGGCTTTCAAACTTTTTTCATCTGAACGTCACTGGTTGGTCTTGTGTGGACGAGACGCACGTCTGGCGTATTGAATTTTAAGCCTAGTACCTTTTGTTAGCTATTATTCGTGTGTTTCTTTGTCCTACTTGTTCTCCCATTTATTTGTATTGTGGTCCTGTCATGTGATGTTGTCGTTTTGGTGTTGTGTTGGACGTTGCCATAAAAGCGGGAAGTTTGGCATGCCACAAAACCAGGTTCAACCCACCATTATTTTCTTAAAATGTCCTGTACCAAGTCAGGAAAATGGCCATTGTTATATTAAAGTTCGTTTCTGTGTGTGTTACATTTTAATGTTGTGTTTTTGTTGTGTTGTTGTTCTCCTCTTATATTTGATGCGTTTCCCTCAGTTTTAGTTTGTAACCCGGATTTGTTTTTATCTCTATCGATTTATGAGTTTCGAACAGCGGTATACTACTGTTGCCTTTATTTGTATCACATCGAATTTTTTTGAGAGACGATAATCTGCAAATATGTCGTCTAAAAGATGACCACGTATTTCTTGCGCACAGGGGTCTTGTATATCGGTAAAGGAGATTCCGCGACACAAGACGAAAAGATGGAGGACGACCGTCTCTCCGATACATTTAAAGACAATATACCAGTCTCATCAGAAGAAGACATTGCCGACGAGACAACAAACGCATCTAGTTCGTCGGAAGATTCTGAGAGACGAGAAAATCTCATAGCATGTCGGGATTGTGGAGTAGTGTTTGCTCACCTTCGTGGATTGGAAGCCCAATGTCAGCAAGGGTGTGGGAAGAAAAACAACATTGCTCTCCCGATGACCGGGAAGGATGTAGAGGATGCTTTGAGTGGATTGCCCGTGACCGTTTGCTGTGCAGAAGACTTGCCTAGCTATGTGAGCGACAGGCCTAGAACGTTTGTGGTCAATACGGACAACTGTGATCAAAAGGGGAGTCATTAGGTTGCTTTTCATTTTCCCGCATCGGGTCCACCCGAATTTTTCGACTCCTTAGGACGATTACCGGAAAACGTACCAACGCTGTTTTAGAAATGTACTCATCGTGAATGGACCGGAATACTGTGTTGTTGGCAATCAAATTCAACCCGATGATTCAGATACCTGTGGCCTTTATTGCATTTATTACGTCAAATTGAGATGCCGAGGACTCGAGATGAAGGACATTATTAACAACTTTTCTTCCACTGACTTGATTAAGAATGACAGCAAACTCGTAGCCATATTTGGTTAAACAAAAATAATGATACAAAAAAAAGGAAAAAAAAAAAAAAAAAAAAAAAAAAAAAAAGAAAAGAAAAGAAAAAAAATCTTAAACCACCTACATGGTTGTGTAGCAGGTCTCAAGTCCTGAACCAGATCTTGTATCTGGAAGTGTGATTTGATTTGATTTTTGGTGTTTTTACGCCACTTTTAAGCACCGCTTTTGGGCTATTTCGTGGCGGCCAGTTTTTATTGGTGGAGGAAGCCGGAGTGCCCGGAGAAAACCACCGACCTTCGATAGGAAAACTGACAATCCTAGTCAATTAAGACTGGAGTCGAGTGCACCCGCACGAGCGGGGTTCGAACTCACAACCTCAGTGTTGACTGGCTAGTGATTACAGTAGTAACTACTTAGACCACTCGGCCACCGAGGCCCCTCTGGAAGTGTGAGAGAGATTTATCATAAAACCACTTTCAAGGGTCACTAATAGTGTCCACCTTGGAGGGTAGCATGGTCCAACATTAAGGTACGGCGTCCCGATTTAAGGTCCAAATATGGCGTCGGCGTCCGGGACCGAGTCACATGGTACAACCCTAGGTTCGCGTCCCGATTTCAGGTCTTATATGGCGTCGGCGTCCAGACCCAAATATGGCGTTGGCGTCCGAGTTCAAGCCCAAATATGGCGTCGGCGTCCGAGGTTTGAGGGTCATACTGCTCGCCTATCACTACTTTTGGACCTTAACACAAAATTTAACCATAATCGTAAAATGTAGGTCGAGATGACCAACTTTTTTAAAGGTCCTTTGTTACTATCAAAGATGTGCGTACCGGAAAGATATCATTCCTTTATGACTTGTAGTTGCTTAGATTCTTGTTTCTCAATGCAAAACTAAACCAGAATTATGTGTAACATGTAGGTCGAGGTGACCCGTGTTTTCATGGACCTTCGTTACTATCCAAGATTCGCGCACTAAAATAAAATATCATTCCTCTTTAACTCACAGTCTATTTCGATCTAGACCAAAACGCAAAACTATACCGTGACAGACGGACGAACAAACGGACGAAACGCTATATGAACTCCCAAACTTTGTTTGTCGAAGGGATAATAAAGAGATGAAAGAACTTATCAAACTGGATCTGGAAAAGGGTAAAATTTCATAATAAAAATTAATATTTTGATATAAGCATCAACTATTAACAAAAAGATATTTATCTGAAGTTGTAAAATATGATGCTTTTGTATAATAATGATATATTTTTGGTTAAGGCTGTTGTTCCTGATATTCAGAATCTGATTACTAACTTGAGAATATCTAGCTTAATGCTGCGTTTATTGTTCCAAAGGGGACATAAACTTTCCAATTTTAATGAATTATGTGCGGAAACTCAATGGGAAAATCTGATACACGATGCTATTTATTTATTACATAGCTTTTTTATGCTACCATAGATTAATTCTTATTCATACAATTTTGAGTATTTGAGAGATTTTATAAACTCTGATCAGTAGAAGCAGACAGGACCATTATACAAGACAATGAAATTATGTTATACACTGCAACACACGGACCCGGTTATATTTTGAATATTTTCCCCTATCAACAACAAGACTATGGAACACATTTATTTTAAACATCAGAAAATGTGAGTCTCTTTCATTATTCAAATGACAAATTCGCACTCATATAGTAAAATCTCAATGTATTACTATGTCATAAGAATAAACTGGAGTTCTTTGAATTCTCACCTATTCCTTCGTTACTTAGAAGACTCCCCAAAATGTCTTTGTGGTGATTTAGAAACAAATTCTCACTTTCTGTTATCTTGTTCATTATACACCGATTTAAGACATGAATTATTAGCTTCATTTTCAGTCCTTCCTATCCAAGTTGGAACCAATATTTTTCTTTTTGGTTCAACAGTACTCTCAGACGACCAGAGAAAAGCCTTTTATTAAGTTTGGTGCAGAATACAATACATTATCAAAAGCGAACGTTTTAATCCTTGATGTTAATGCTCTTTCATCCTAAAATAACCACAAGTATTTTTCAAACTGTGTACATTACAAAATTTATTAGTTATTCTTATTTTCCAATATTTTCAGCTTTCCATGTCTGTATTTATTGCTGAGCATGCCAGTTGTTAACTTCTACGTCATTTGGTCTCAGGTTGTCTGGTGTTTCACAGGCAATCATACCACATCTTTTTATTTCAATATTTATTTGTTAACCAATAAATGCATTATTTGTATACTAGGAAACAGATATCTAGAAGCAACTTTGCTTGTTACTGAATCTTAGATATTTATAATAGTGTATTATATTGTTATATGATCATTTATCCGAATGCATGAATTATTGTTTAAACTAAATGGACAAGGGCGAAACGCTCATTTCAACGCCTGTATACGCGGGGTTGTCTATCATATCTCTATAAAAGAAAGCGTGACTCACTGCTAAACCAAAATCAAAATCCAGCCCCTCAATGTATGACACCAACTAACAAGTGCACGTATATATACCAAGGTCAAAACGGCGAATTCCGTGTTGGCGATGCCCGTTACAGACCCAGCAGCTCGACTCAGACTGTCTGAGCGGAAATTGTCCGTACACATTGTGATCCCAACAGAAGTGATTATAGCACTGAATGTTCGATTGCTTAGATGAAACCTCCGGATTTATCGATCATGTGCTCGAGTAATGATGTATGATCATTTGCGGCAAACACGTTCTATGGCGAAGTTAAATATGTGTTATATATATACTTCAATGGCTAAGTTTAAACAAGTGTACATAGACTTTTATAAGAGAACATGATTCCTTATTATATCCAAATTTTGAGAAATGTACTGCTATTGAATTATTCTGTTCTCCTACTCTTATTCGCCGTCATCTTTTCCATATTTAATGACCTGAGCCATGACACTTCTCGTAAGAAATCGCACGTTGCAAGTGCGAGGGAAAACCGTGATGAAAGAAAAGACAAACAAACGTGGAACTAAGATCGATTCTGAAAAAAAAATAATACACCAAATCATTCAACAACCATTATGACAAAGTTTAATTAACAAATTGGAACGCATGGAAAATATGATAAAAAAAACAAATTAATATTGCCCTTATATCTCACATATTTTTCATGTGCTTGCAGCTGCTTATTTTACATTTATTGCAATAAATGTAAAATAAGCAGCTACAACAAGAGCGCATGGTACACCCTTTTTTGCACATTAAAATTATTGAAAGAAAAATAGGAATATCTAGAAAGTTTTTAATCAGAAGTCACTAAAATGGCTCTGTAAAATAAATAATAAATAGCGTGAGGATATCTTAAGCAGTATAATATTGCTTAAAACATAACTGTCAAAAGTCCCATAACTCTGGAAAATCCGGCGGATGACATTTTAGCGGAGTGATATTTTAGCGAAAAAAATCGGACGTTTTAGCTATAAGGTATAACCTATGTCCGCGTCAGATAAAATATTGCCTCACACCTGACAGTTTATGTCAATAACTGTGGAACGACAAGTAATAAAATCTGGATTGAAAAGTAGTTCAACAGCATAAACATACACGTATTAATACGATCATTGTCAAGCGCCAAAAAGAATATAATAAGGTTACAATTAGATATGAATCTCAAAACCCTATTTGCTTGGAGAAGGAAGCATTGTCATTAGAACATGGGAGAAGCTGGAAAAGTAAAAGTCAAACCTTACGACATGTCTCATATGGACCATTTTTTTTGGTTAAAGGCATATTTGTTATAGCCGTTTTGTTTGGTTTATTATACCCTTCATCTCCCTCCTTTTATTTACATTCTAAAGTCGATTTTTGGCAAAGAGCAGGATTGTCTTTCAATATGATTTTGTCTTTGATTAACCGTAACCGTTAGATAGAAAAGAGAAGCGAAGGATACCAAAGGGATAATCAAATACATAAGTCGAAAACAAACCGGCCATGCCATGGCAAAAAAAAAACAACCGAAAAACGACCAAAAGACAAACAACAGTATACAGAACACAACATAAACTGAAATACACGAACCCCACCAAAAACTGGGTTTGATCTAAGGTGTCCCAGAATTATCAGCAGATCCTTCTCCACATGTGGCACCCGTTATGTTGCTCATGCATGAGAGGACAAATCCGGTGATAATTCTAATTCGGTAGGTCACATACAAAGAAAAGAGGACGAGATTGTGGTTACGACAATTGGAACATATTCGTCGTCATCTGTGAAACAAATATTCCATGACGATCAACCAGCTCATGATGGCGTCTGTAAATTTTTGAAGGGATGATTTCAACTTCACCACTTAGAACTCTTATTTAAAGGCTTTCTTGTAGCAGCAACCCTCTATCGAGGAAATCTTGATAGGAAATAAAGTTAACGACAAGTGATTGCAATAGCCCACACTGGACTTTGGACCAGATGAGCTTAAACTAGTACAGTTCCGTTCCCACACTGTGTTTTTGCATACAGTTCTAAACTGATCGGATTCTAGATTTTGGTCAATTTTAAATATCACAGGTCCTTTTAAATGAGACATCAGATGGTGAGGTCGAACTAGGTGTATAATGGGTACCCTCACTTGGTGTCTCCTGCAGATGAACAAATTTCTATCTTTATAGATAATAATTAAAGTTTGTTCAAACTTTATTATTAATATTTTTAATTTTTTTTTATTTGTGCACTGCTGGACATAGAAATAATAATGGTAATAAGGAAGGAAGGAAACAAAATACTGAAGGGGACTTTTAATGTATTTTTGTTATTAATGCTATTTTCATTTGTCTATTATACTATCTGTCACGTTATATACTGTACAATGTCTCATTATATACTGTACAAAGTCTCATGTTTGTTGCTTATACTATCATAATTGTTAATTGTAAATGCCCCCTGTGGGACCCTGATTGGAATAATAAACATCTAGTTCAAAAGGGGAAATTTTAGTGTAGAAACCTTTGCACCGTCTTAAGGCTATATAGTATTTAGTGAAAGAAAATTTTACCCCTGAAAAATATATTTGGTGACCAAATTTTTATTTGATATATCGATAAAACAATTCAAAAGATACTATTATGAATAAAGTAAGGAACACCGAGAATATTTCTTTTGTATCACTTAACAAAATTCAATACATGAGGTGAACTACCTAAGCTAAAAGTATAAGATCCTGTCTCGAGGATCCTGTTTGTTGCCCTTTAGAGATTTTTCTTCCAATATTTGTAGTTTAAAACTAAACATATCATCTCGAGCACTTGAGAACATACAGAAATTCGAAATGTTAATGATCCAACATTGTTTTGACATATTGTATTTAGTGCTTCTACGTGTACTCGTAAATGTTACAGTGAATTGGTAAAATTAGTGATTTTGTAAAATCCATGAAATTTCAGGTGTTTTGTATTATCAGTGAATTGATTAGGGGATTTACCCTGATTTTGGCTAGGGAATTTACAAAATCGCTGAAATAATTTTAAACATTTTTACAGATTCCTTGGATTAAATTAAAAAAATAAATAGATTATAGAAGCACAGAGATCACCAGATACTGTTAAAATTTATGCATGTTTGTATGAATATCTGCAATGTGGGAATGTACACGTATGTTGATTTATATGATTCTTATCGTTTTCAAGACGTTAACTTTCCTGTCTGAATAAAGCCAGGCACTATCCACTTGCATTTGGCTTTCGAAAACTATTTCAATAAGTTAGAAGATAAAGACGTTTTCACTCTTTGTAAATTTAGAACCGTAAATCACAAGCTTCCAATTAAATCTGGTAGATGGAAAAAACATATCCAGAGAAAATCGAACATGTAACTTGTGTAATAGAAATGAAATTGGAGATGAATTTCACTATATTTTGGAATGTACATATTTTTCAGTAGAAAGGAAAGAATGTATAGATAAAAATTACCTTACCAACTACATATTGATTTCTTTCAAATAATTCAATATTAAAATAAATGTTCATATTTTTCTTTCTTTTTATTAAAACTGAAAATAATTGAAATGTTATTGATTATACAGTTATATTCTAATTCGCCAGCTCAAACGAATTTAAATTATTTAATAAATAAAATAACACATAAATAGGATAAGTGTGCCTACAGCCACCCAATCAAATAGAACATATACACGCACCATGTGCTTGATGTAAACACACACACGTGTTTATATAGTAAACAATCACTTGACCGTTACTACGTCATGTGACCAATACCTTTAATAAATATATCTCCTGATGACTTTTATGATATGCACAAGCTATGTGTTTTGCTAATTTTCTTTTTGTATGGAAAGTCATTAAAAAGTTCAATTTTTCAGTATGACTCAAATCTGAGAAATTTTCTTCAGCTGAAAGTTTATCAAAAAAAGTTAATTCGACAGTCAATATATACAGTGTATGTAATGTGCGAATCCTAAAATGTCATTTTTACTGTATCCGTGATGAATTTCTGATGTAGAATGATAAATAAACAGACCACAAATTCAAGATTTTTAAATAAAATAAGAAATAATATATAATGTGTACTGTTTTTATAAATTCATGATATAGGTATGAGATGCGGACGGGTTTTCATCGCGCCTACAGCCATCCAGGTGCAAAATTGATACACAAATAGATAAATATTAAGAATAGTTCACGAAGAGAGCGTGCAAGAGATTTAAAAGTAGCAGTTAATTTCATTTGCAGAAAATGTACCTTTTAACATAATTATTAATGTTGTTTAACTTAAAACAGGTTTTGTAATTCAGCTTGTTGATATTGAATCAAATTCCACTATGCTGTTTTCTTTATGCGATTCATGTTTACTGTCGAATAATGATACTAGACTTTCATTTTCACTGTAGGGCAATTCATTTCTATTGTATATGCGATGCATTTTCACAGAAAGGGATTCATTAATTTTCATTATAAAAAGTCTTAATTCAGCCGACTCTCTAACAAAATTTATGAAGTCAGAAGGATTGATTATATATGCATTCTTAGTGAGTGAAAGTCTGAGGTAATATATCAATAAATTCCTTAAACATGGTATCTATTGCTAATATAGTCAATTCTATTTTCTCAAATAATTTGTCCTGATCTATGTGTAGGATAAAATTTATTCTTTCCTATGACACGTCATCATTAAATACATATATCTTGGACAGTTAAGCCAATCCTAGTCACCGGAAAAGCAAAGTTTCTGTTTCGGTCTAAATCTACATCGCATACTAATAAATTAAACGTCATTAGAGCTTATTTCCTAATGCTTGTAGTTAAAAGGTGTGGTTGGCCTTGATTGTGTAAATGTTGCCTAAGCATTGTAATTAAGATTGAGCAAACGTTTATACAAACAAAGCAAGCAAACCAACCAAACCTTTAAACTACAAGCGTTAGGAAAATAGCTCTAATGGATGCATTTGAGATAACAAAGAGCATTCACAAAACGATCTTCATTTCACGAATGAATGATTGGAAACGTTTTCATCTTGCACAAACAATTGACGCTTGGATGACTGGATAATTAATATTTATCATGCCATTGTGTATAAATCTTTTACAGTAAAGAAAGTTCGAGCAACAGTCGAGTCACCTTAAATATGCTTGAATTTCTTATAAGTCGGTGTTATTAATAAGCCAATACGCAATTGTGAGAATACAAAGAAATATTGAAAACAGTTTATTGTTACATGTTTCAATGGTTCTATACAACGGGGTATAACCGCCGTACAGCTGATTCCGGACGTGAATCGCTACATCGCGGAGCAATGTTGGTAGATATACCGTTCTTATATTTACACCAAAGACTAATTGACTAACTGTTCAATTAAGTATTCAATGTTTATGAAAACAAAGTTTACTGCTCCTGGCAGCATTGTATATCATTTATATAACATGAACACCATGTGACTATTTTAAATAGACAGGTCTGTGAATTACTTGTAAACATCGCGAAACAAACACTATGTGTAAATCAAACTTGATTAAACTACAAATAGAGCATAGTTGGTTGGCTCTTTCACTAAATGCGACCGTGTATTTTGTGCTTTGTTGTTGTTAAAATACATAATACGAATGAGAAACCCGTTGTTTTAATTTTATTTGAAGACATTTACTTGAAAAACTGACCTCAGAATTTTGACACTGTACGATTCATTCTCTTTGTAGTTTGTTTTCTTTCTTTAGTACCGTTCGTTGTACATTCTTGTACTGTTCGTTGTGCAAAAGCCTGTCAATACTGTAGAAATATGTATGACACGAAGTGAAAAATGTTCAAAGCTTTTTTAAGCGAGTTATAAAACTTTTCAAAGAAAATTCGTCGTAAAAAACGTTATATTCATGGATGTTCTGCTCCAGTAAAATTTCGGATCCATGACAAGCTAATAGCAAACTCACCAACAATATTTGAATATCCATGATATGAACGTAGTTATACCAGTGTATATTCAAGTAAGCATCTACGACTAGCTTGCATTTTAAATTGTAAATATCATCAATATTCAATTCATTTAAAAACTATTTTCAGTTGTTGTATGTCAAATAATCATATAAAACGACAATGAAAATTCATCGCACTTCCAAAAATTCCACATCAGAAATGATTGCACTTACAGTGATAATTCATCGCATCTATAGTTAAAATGAATCGCATTCAGTAATCAATATCATGGATTCTGCTGCTTAAATAAGACTTTTTTGGACTTTGATCCTGTTATTATACATTAAAAGTTATATTCTAATGAAATTCTGTTAAAACATACATTCAAATCTATTATTTTGTATTTTCAAAGAGTAAACAAACGCAGTTTTTCCCATTATCCTTTATTCTACAATAGACATACTCGCATACAACAGTGAAAATAATCTAACTGGATTCGCACTTTATATACACTGATATAGAGGGCAGTCAAAGATGAAATGGCATTCTGTTTCGGTTTCACGATTTTTACATCAACTATATCAATCTACTTTCTTACATATTGTATGTTCATGTACATATCCATTTCAATATCAAGCTAAGAAAATGATCACAAAGTTTAAATTTTGATAACAATTGTTTATATATGAAATTATTTCAATTTAAATTTAAATTGGCCTGACAATTAGTTTCAAGCTTTCTATAAAGACAAAGTTTAAATGAGGAATCAAATTTTGAAATTTTATCTCATCACATGAAAGTTCATTTTTCGAATTTATCTGAAACACTGAAGTACTTTTTAACACTTTTTTGATTGTTTGAAGGGTATATCAAAATGATTTCAGGATTTATTTCGATATTTTAGAAATTTGATCAACAAACGAGTACCAAGAATAAATTCCTTCATTATGCATCCAAGGTTATATTAGGTTTTGATGATTCTCTAACAATTGGAGTAATATTATTATGATTTATTCTATAAAAATATATTAGAGCTTGAGTTTTTATATAGTACGTGTCCAAAGTAAATCTACCTGATCCTGACAATTCACCTAGTTTAGTGGCAATCTTTTTCAGTCCTAACAAAGCTTAACAAAATTAAGAATGAACTTTTTTCGAAAGGGTATTTTTCTGCAAGTGCCAGATTTCACAAAAAATATTATTTTAACAGCTATATTAGCTGTTTTAAAAGTTGACTGAAAGTTTACATAAACCAAATTTCAGAGTTGTATGTCAAAATAGATCTTATAAGAGTGTCAAATAAATTACACGATAAACTAGTGGGTATAAAATTAACATTAGACATATATTTCATCAAGAAAAATAATACTTAAATTTTGTTATCGTTGCATAACTAATGCTTGCTATGCGATATCGCTTTTTCTTATTAGTCACCGAACTTGACAACTATTTGTTATTTCATATAATGTTTGAATGACATGATCTGTTACACATTTGTCTTAATTATTTTGCAAATACATTGTTTGGCGTAAAATCTGGCCTAAGCGCTACAACCACATTGGGCGAAACCCGGACCATCACACATTTAGCTGTCAATATGTTTAAGGATAAAACACTTTTACTTTCGACCAAAATTTGGTTTCTCAAAATGCATATACGTGAATATCTTCATTTGCATGAGTTTCCAACAGATTCTGTCTTATTATCATGATTAGGTTGACTAACATCTTTCTGCATCTAACAGGCTGACGCAGTCGGGAGATGCATTCATAGCAGGCGGCACTTACCCTGTCGTTGCATCTTTATTTGCTTCTTCTTGGTTGATTTTCCAGATTAAAACAATGGTTACTTACTGTCGCATTTATTCATCAGATTGCAAAGACCCAAGAATTCACTTTAGGTAGTGAAGCTGAAGATACTCATATTTTTGCATCACAACTAAACATGGCAATGTAACTAACTGGGTGGTTTTTAACGACCTTGACTGGCTGGTAAGCCGATGCCCGAAAGCATTTGGTGAGCATTAAATAATTTGTTGTCAAGCTGGATAAAGGTGGTCATTCTGGTTTTGCGTAAATGTATTTTGGTTTGTTGACTATTGTTGTTTGGTTTTGAAGTTCTTCTTCACAACAGCTGTTTACGGGGCCAGGTAGGTCAGCTGTGCAACCCGCTAACCACGATGATGAAGTACTGGTCGATGAGTCTCGGACGCAGTAATAACGATGACAGGAAGCTTTATTAGGACCAAAGTCGTGAGACAGTGAAATGTAGGTCCATTATACAACACTACGTATACAGGCCCTCGGACGTCAGACGGCATAGCACTCCCCCATCCATGCATAATGGGTTTTGGAGTGTATGGTGACGCGGGCATTTACACCAAGCAAAATGTAACAGTAGACTGTACAGCGTTGGATTGGTTTCTGTCGTCGAAAGTTGTACGGCGTTGAGTTATCTATCAGTAAACCAACATCGTAGATAGCGGGTAAAGAGGAGCCTACCAAGCACGTCCGTTCAGCTGTAATGACTGAGACGTGACTGTGATGTGAATCTCTGGCAATATATGGCGAAACCCATGCTATATATAGAGGGGAAATTCGTTTGCCTATGCAGGATATATAAATTTGAGGCAACTTTTTTTGTCTCTATATAACATACCTTATTTCAAGAGGCAGTCAAAACTCCTGTCCTTTATCCGGGCCAATCCATTGCAGAACTTAGCTCTTTGATTTGTTATCAATTTGTTCCCGTCTTACACATGCATAAAATATTTGCTACTGTATGCAACAAAAAAAAAAAAAAAAAAACAGTCAATAAAAAAATACGCTTCTTTTTCTCTGGTTCATATTCTATACTTTTGTTTTTCTATGGTAAAAACAATTTGTCCTCCTGCTATCATGACAAGAATATCATAAAGAAATACAGAGTTACTACATACTTAACGTAGTTTCTTCTAAAAAGAATATAAACTTTCTCAGCTGGTGTTTGAAGAACAATCTCAGTATTATCGAACCATTAGTTATTTTCTATGCAAGAATTTTTGTCAATTGCATCTCAATGATAATTATCCTTTTTTTTTAACAAATTGCGTGAAACTGAACAGGCAATTTGTTGAATTTTGCTTCAAAGTTTCAGTCATTTTACAAAATGACTAGGTATTTTTAGTCAATTTATATAGTGCCTGATATATAAATGTACAAATTTTTGCACCTCATGTTTGCGGTATACTATCTTTCCCACAAGTATATTGCTTTCTGTTTGGTATTAAATTAATAATTAAGATCCATTTGTTACCTCTGGTGATCCGTTTATTTGGCAATCGCCAATGGCAGTCAGCAGGGTTTAAGAGCATCCGTTGTTTGACCTGCTAGTCAAATGCGTTTTTGTTAAAATATACTTTTTCACTCTTTTGGTCTTTTGGAAAATGTTGTTTGTGCTGTATTTAGACCCCTCTACCAAGAAATTTGTTTCGCATGCACACGTATAAAAATTGCGGTTTTTATCCAACGCAATCATAGGTTTAAACGTTATTTTCAAATAGACTTGTATATATATACATTGTATATACATAATTACTCTAAATATCAGCACAACAATGTTAAATCTGCAAATTTGCGGAAGCAAATTTTCGTTCTTCCTCACCGGGATTCTGGGATATTGAGACAACACCGCCTGCACTGTGTCCAGCGCTCTAGACCACTCGACCACCTAACTGAACTAAAATTCAAAACTCCTGTCCTTTATCCGGGCCAATCCATTGCAGAACTTAGCTCTTTGATTTGTTATCAATTTGTTCCCGTCTTACACATGCAAAAATATTTGCTACTGTATGCAACAAAAAAAAAAAAAAAAAAAACAGTCAATAAAAAATACGCTTCTTTTCTCTGGTTCATATTCTATACTTTTGTTTTCTATGGTAAAACAATTTGTCCTCCTGCTATCATGACAAGAATATCATAAAGAAATACAGAGTTACTACATACTTAACGTAGTTTCTTCTAAAAGAATATAAACTTTCTCAGCTGGTGTTTGAAGAACAATCTCAGTATTATCGAACCATTAGTTATTTTCTATGCAAGAATTTTGTCAATTGCATCTCAATGATAATTATCCTTTTTTTAACAAATTGCGTGAAACTGAACAGGCAATTTGTTGAATTTTGCTTCAAAGTTTCAGTCATTTTACAAAATGACTAGGTATTTTTAGTCAATTTATATAGTGCCTGATATATAAATGTACAAATTTTGCACCTCATGTTTGCGGTATACTATCTTTCCCACAAGTATATTGCTTTCTGTTTGGTATTAAATTAATAATTAAGATCCATTTGTTACCTCTGGTGATCCGTTTATTTGGCAATCGCCAATGGCAGTCAGCAGGGTTTAAGAGCATCCGTTGTTTGACCTGCTAGTCAAATGCGTTTTTGTTAAAATATACTTTTTCACTCTTTTGGTCTTTTGGAAAATGTTGTTTGTGCTGTATTTAGACCCCTCTACCAAGAAATTTGTTTCACATGCACACGTATAAAAATTGCGGTTTTTATCCAACGCAATCATAGGTTTAAACGTTATTTTCAAATAGACTTGTATATATATACATTGTATATACATAATTACTCTAAATATCAGCACAACAATGTTAAATCTGCAAATTTGCGGAAGCAAATTTTCGTTCTTTCCTCACCGGGATTCTGGGATATTGAGACAACACCGCCTGCACTGTGTCCAGCGCTCTAGACCACTCGACCACCTAACTGAACTAAAAATTCAGCTTTCGGTGGCCTAGTGTTACCTTTCCTCGTCAGTAGAATCTAGAGTTGTAACACAGTACATGATATATTAGGCATGAAGATGGAATTGATTGCAGATTAGCTAAGTTATCTGTACTAAAGGATCGTATGATGCAGTCACAGAAATAATATATAAGTACGTCAAAACAAGTGACAATCAATCAATCAATCATGTTTCGGAGGAGAAGACCGTTTACAATTGTTTTTAAAACAATTGGTTTATATTTTTTTAATGTTTTGTGGTGTTCCCAATATTGTCACGTTAAGGGTCACTTTCTGGCAGATTTGGTTTTAAATATAATTTTCATTTTCTTGCCACGCTTTTTGAGATTTTTAGCATGTTTAAAAAAAAAAAACAGTTTTCAGCTGTATATCAAATGGATTTTGTTTGAGTTTAACCCATTTTGCTTTGATCGTTCGCGTATTTCATTATCTACCCATTTTTTACTGTTTAGAATACGGGTTTTGATTTTTTTTTTGTATTTTATAGTTCTGCAAGATTTATTTGCTAGGCTTTCGAAAATATTTTTGATATTCAAAGTTGCTTTATATAGATCTATTCCAGAGAAAGTTTGTTCATAATGTGAGTCTTCAAAATCTCTCAGTGATCTATTGTATTATTATACATTTTCTGCCGGAGCACTTCATACAGTTTGTGCTTTGACGACGTTAGCTCCAATCTATATCTAACTCCTATTGGAATGGTTTTTTTCTTCTTTTCGTTGTAATTTATATTACATTTCAGTAACGCAGATATATAGGGATATGATCTGAAAAAAATATATTGGATCCCCAATGTAAAATTGTCCATTGATCAGATGACAGCAGATCCATGTCTTCAGGATTATCATCTAACAATAAATTCTTAACTCTTGCGTTAAGATCTCAAATACAAGGAAACATAAACTAAAAGCAATTGAAAAATACGGAAAAAGAATACCGCTTACGAAGCGAACATTTTAAAGACGTTTCCGGTTCTTTTTCCTGACGTCATAACGCGTCTGGTAAAGGGCAAAAAAGGAGAAGTTATGAATTATTGCATTATATAAGAAAAATGATTCATCTATACTTATTTTTGTGCATTTTCCCTGTTGTAGGTAGGTTACTGAAAGTGGTAATCGATTTTAATAACACATATACATGTGAAAGTTATGATTTTGCATAATGATTAACTCGCCGACCGCGTCGCGGTATTTAGTGGACAATGATTTTACGGAGGGAGATGGAGGTGGGTGGACTTTTTGGTGATTCACCTGTTTCTTTATGGCTGATTTATATTGGCCAATTTTACCTGTTTCCAGTTATTACCGGAACAGAACATTCGTTTACGACGCTCCAACCCCCCCCCCTTCCTTTCCCCGGACCGCCCAGCGTAACAAAGGGTAATCTCCTTATCCTTAACGTCGTGCAAAGTTGGTTTCCGTACTCTCACTTAAGTTTGTCTCAACCAAAATATGTTAAAACTTATACACAAAGCTTATTACCACAAAACTCAGATCAAGTTCGAATGTTGGGTGGCGTCACTTTTACCGTTCTTGAGTTATGTCCCTTCATAGCGTTATAACTTATATGCAAGCGGGGGCATCATCTGTGTCAGATGTGACACATTCTTCATTTATTTCTGTTTATTTTCTGATATTTTAACTCCTTTTGCTGAAGCGCATTAAAAAAGCAAATAAATGAAAAATGAAAAATATCAACATAAAAAATTTAAAATTATAGAATAAAGATGGATAAGTAATATGTTATGGACTATCTCAGTATCTGTCATAATGATTTATACCGTTATTCGTTTGAATGAAAAGAATTGGAAATCATATATTATAATAAATAAGAACAAGTACTGAAGGAGTCCCATTCTTTAGTTTGCTTTAACAATTTGCGGACCATAATCTAATTGTCAAGCAATATCAGAAGGACCGCAGCTAGGTGAAAGGATTAAAATGTGTTCAGATAAAAATATGACCATATTTGTGAAAGATTACTGAGATAGTTTTAACAAATAAGCAATTCATTTGCAATGCATTTTTGATTAAATTTGAAATAGATGATATAAAGCCATTTTCGAGATACTGAATGCTTAAAAAAGAATTAAAACAAATAAAGTAAGATGGCCACAACTGCTCTGAGCTGAACATGAGAATGAGAAAAGCATCTTCAGTCATAGAACTATACTTAGTGCTCGGAGTACAAAAGTTGTGCTCGAAGCACCAAATCCAATATTTTGATTGGTTGATTTCTGAATCTGAGTACGATAATCGTACTCACAATTTTTATGACCGCGTTCACAGAAATCTTCTCACTTGTTAAGGACATGCTTTAAGCAGATTCCAATGAATTTTAGACCGTCGAAACCAAAGATTTAAAATTTTATAAATAGTTCAGGTAAAGATTCTTCTTATAACGATTTCCGCAGTTAAGACAATAGAAACCAATCCTAAAGCAAAGATCAACAAGACTCAGAGAGTAAAAAATGCAACAATAAAAGATCTAAAAATGATAGTCAAAACTTAGGGAAAAAAATCAATAAAAGTTATTTTCCCAGATAAAATTTAAATATTTAAATAATATCTACGGTCATTTGAGCTTTTTTTGGAACGAACCTTTAGTCTATGCAATTGGATAGTTCTCGAAAAGTGGTCGTCCGAAAGTTTGGACCACCAAAATTGTGCAAAGGACTGACACAATTTTGGTATTTTGCAATAGAAATAACAGTGAGGACCAGCAAATATTCTTCATCGACCACCAGGGAAAAAAAGATTTCAAGAACTTTGCAAATGCTTTTGGAGTGAAAATTACAACAAAGATGGACGAAAACCCTGTAAAACTAGAAAAAAAACTCTTCTAAATTTCAGATTTTTTCCGAATTCATAGATTTTGTCGCTCCTTAAGGCCTTTAAAAAGTTCAATCGTAACAGTATTAAACAAAATTCTAGTGTTTGTCCATTTTAACTCTTCTGCAGTTATGAAAAAGCTCATTGATTTTGTGAAACATAAATGCATTTTACTTTTTATACCGATCTTGGTCCCGAGTTACTAAGTTGCAGAAGTTTGTCTGTACGCTTATTCTAAATAAAGTTCATTGTGTAAACACAGCCATTTTTGTCAGTAGGTTATAAAGAACCTTAAAGAAACAAACAAAAATGAGAATCTCTTTTAAAAAAATAATAACGTTATCACTATTTGTAGTTATGTTAAATTTTGAAAATTGAAATGATAATTTTGCTGGTTAAAATTGGGTTTCCTGTTTTACTTTAGGGTTTGTGTTGAATTTTAGAATTATAGTTGATAATAGGGTCAAATTTGTGGTTTGTTGGTATAGAATTTAAATTCTGTAAGAAAAGGAAAAAACCAAATAGCAATGATTATATATAATGAATGGTTCTTATCAAAATCATAAAAGGTCAAATAATCAAATTACTAGAAGTGAATTATACCTCAAGACTAATGCAAACTAAAGAACAAACACTAAATATGAAAGGTAAAACACAAGATCGTAAAAAATACAAGATCGTAAAAAACACAAGACAAAAACACTAAGGATAGCACTTAGCCATTAACAATAATTGTTTTGTGTTTTAACGTTTGACATTTTATACATAATTTTATTGTTTGCACCTTTATTCGTTTCTTTTATGTTATGCTCACCTGGCCCAAAGTGCAAAGTTAGCTTTTCTCATCACTTGACGTCCGTTGTCCGTCGTCCGTCGTCGTCGTTTGTTAACTTTTACAAAAATCTTCTGCTCTGAAACTGCTGGGCCAAATTTAATCAAAATTGGCCACAATCATCATTGGGGTATCTTGTTTAAAAAACATGCCTGATGACCCCACCTGCCAACCGACATAGCTGACATGGTTAAAAATAGAACATAGGGATTAAATACAAGTTTTATCTATTATCTAGAAAACCGCTATTAATTTATTATACAGAAAATCGGATAGGGACAAACATTTTCCAAATGTTGAGATCTACCTATTTTTAACTGTATAATACAATACAATAATACAATATGGGTTTATTCCAATTAAGGTCCCTCGGGGGGGAATGACAAAGATACAATCATAATTCAGTTATACAAACAATATAGTACAAGGATACAATGTATAAAACCGTAGTGGTAATAACAAAGACAATATCAGAAGATTTTGAATGTTGAGTTCTCTGCAAAAAGGATGTTTGCGGCAGTGCGACCCAAGGGGAGACACACATTAGGTAATTGATTGCTTAGCTGGAGGAGACACCAGGGGACAGTGTTTAAGAATCATATGCTTTAATGCATATGAATCTTCCCGTGTGTAAACCAGCAAATCCAATAAGAAGTAATACAGAGATAAATAAGGGCCATTTATATGATTGCTTAACTGGAGGAGACACCAGGGGCGGTGCTTAAGAATCGTTTGAATATGATTCTCCCCGTGTCAAAACCAGCCAAGCAAGCAGTTAAAAAAAAAGAAAAGAAAATGAAATATGAGTTTAACAAATTTGTTTTAATGATTTAGATTAAAGCATTAAATTATCTACAGTAAGTATGAATAAAGTTACTCAAGTTTTTCAATACTGATGTGTCCTCACAGGTCATTAACCAAAATAACTTTTCTGGAGGATTCATGTTACCAAAATTATTACATAAAGACTGTCAAACGACTTAGGATATGAGTTACAGCCCTTAAATGACGAGTTTTGCCATTTAATTTCAAATTTTTGCAAATTATCTTGAAAACTACAAATATAATAGATAATATGATGATAAAGAGAAACTTTATACAGCAAAATTGGTCTGCAAGACAAAATCTACAACTAAATATGACCGAAGTTGTCAGATAACTCCTTAAGATATTGGAGTAATTGTCCTTTAATTAACGACGATTTGTACAATTTTGTGTCTTTTGTCCAATATCTTCAAAAGTATAATAGATAGATAGAAACTAAAATAAGCAAAAAATGATTTGCAAGACAAGATCTGTAAATAAGTTATAATGCTGCAATCGTCCGAAGCCTCCTTATTGGAGAAATTGCTCTTTAATGATGATTTTTACCATCTGTTAATAAATAAATTTGGTGTATTTATTTTATGGTTCAATAAATTCAAAATAAATAATAGCCATTCATTAAGTGTTTTTACCTAGAATCTAATACCTTGAAAACTAATAGATAGAGAGACACTTTAACCCTTCAGTCGAAAAGCAAGCCCTTAGAAACGACCGTTGTTGCTACTTTCTTAAGACAACAATGGGACTGATATTAAAACCCGCCATTCTGAAATTGCGTTAATTTCGCGGAAAAAATAATTTGGCGCCAATTTGGAATTTTTTCTTTTTTCTGTTTCTTACTTGCCATTAGGGTCAGAAATAGATTTCTTTCGATTTTTCAAGCATGGTTCTTATTATCAAAGAAAATAATACTTAAACATGTTATAAATTGTCCGTCTTTTAAAAATAACGTCATGCCTTTGATCGTCGTTTAAGACTTATGCGAAATTGTCTGTTATTTTTTCTTCTTTTTCCAGATAAACAAAGAATATACAGCTATATAAAAATTAATAATAAGTATCTCAAAGTTAAAACAAAATCAAGTCTAACGTTCTATCACCCTTAGGAAACCCTGTTCGAACTAAATTCCAAACGAAAGACATTTTTTGACATTGTAGTTTTTTTTATCTTACACGTCGATGTCAACTTGCATCTTTACACAATGTACACACATTTAGTGTGTTTGTTTGAAAAAAGCAATGGCGAGTTCAGCTGTGAATATTTGACTGGATTAATTATTCTCTTTAAGTCAGTGAATTGTTTGACTTAACTAAAACAAGGTAAGGAAATCGTTTACTGTCTTTGCACAACCTTAACCAAAACTCATTCATCGTTTTAATATTATAAAAAAAATTGTGATGAAGTAATCCTGCAAAACTGCCAAAGGTATTAAATGAAAAAGTCTTGTCCTAAATATGAACTTAAAACAATCTCTTTCAGACTAGCATTTTAATCACTCTTATTCAAAGCATGTTCATACTGACATGAAGTGTGACTTACTTATGACTTGTGATCTAAAACATAATATTGTTGACTTAGCACTAAGAATCTGCTCTGAAATACTTTTATATAAATATAAAAATGCATAATTGTTAAAAAAAATTAAATAGAAGAAGAAAAATATTAGACCCAGTCTTTTTTGTTCTTATCTATTTTCAAGTTCATGATTAGAACCATTTATTTATTGGTTTAGTGGTTTTTTTTTTATAATTTGAGTCCATTCATTAGAATCTGCATGGAATCAGTGAGACAAAATTTATTGTTATATTTAGTTTGTTCATACAAGAATTGCAAACTAATTTCCTTTTATTTCAAATAATGAAGAATTTAAATTCAGAATACTTTCATTATGGTCTCGTTTAAGTTTAAATGAAAAAGGTAGGATCAGGTATCAGTAATGAAAAGGAGTTCCTGTATTTGATCATTTTAATCCTGTCTTGATCCATTATTCATGAATATTTTGACTACCCCTTGTATGATTAAAGTAGAAATTTATTTCTGCGTTGAAATAATTTGGTTACAGCAGCATAAATACTTACAAAAATATAAATATTAAATTAACTCTTGGAATAATAATATTATGGCACATACTGACATAGGGCCTATTTGAGTATTTCACTGAGACTGAGTTCTGAAAAGTGATAAAATGTGTTTCGCTCATTTTTTGGCACATGTCTTTAGTATCAAAATATATTCAATAAAATTATTTTAATAATATCCTCATGTAAATAACAGCATATGGTGCTTAACATAATAATAGTTTGATCATGAGAGTGTCAAACAAAGGGACGTAACTCGTAAATTACTATCGGCCCCGCTTCGTCAGAAATATCGACACATCGAAGTGGCACATTTGCGTATTACAGCGTATTAAGTGGCACAAATTTGACATCTCATAGTCAAAGTTATGTTACATAACATAATTTAAATTCAGCATAGCTTCCCGAGAAGTTATGAAAGAAAATTACGATTTTAATTTCCAGTGACCGATTTTTTTGGTCAACACCTAGACTTTGAAGACACATTTTGAGAGAAAAAATTAGTTTAATCCATAATTGAGTGGATCAATATATTTCTTATATACTCAAGAATGTTCACTTAAAAGCAAATTTGTTTTAATTCATGCAAAAAACTACAAATTCTAAAAAACGGGCTTCACTTTTTTTGGTAAAAAAATGCCCATATATGGTAATCACATGACTTCCATTGTTGCTTTAAGAAATGGGGTCAAACCGGGGTCAGCTTTCCGACTTTAGAGTTTCCTTCGTAAGTGCCGAGAGCCGATATATCGGCTTTGTTTTTTTTTCTCTATGTCGTTAACGGCATCACAAAGGCGATTACGTCACAATGTTCTGACAGCGTAATTAAGATGGCCGGCCACGCCCCATTGATCGGCGTTTTTTTTTTATGACAGACAGAACAAATCCGACAACATAATCAACACGCGGGTGTTCCATGAGTGAAAATTATGCCACAACGAAAGAAAATGTCAATTTTTAAATATTTTTATCTTTTATATTCCGCATAAATCTTTTAAAAATTATAGAAATTATAGAAATAAACAGGCATTGACTATAAACATTTTTTAATGATTCTTTGCAAAGTTTTCGTTTTTCATTTTATTCTTGTTGAATTAATTAAAATCAAGAATGTGTCTAAAGTACACGGATGCCCCACTCGCAACATCGTTTTCTGTGTTCAGTGGACTGTAAAATTGGGGTAAAAACTCTAATTTGGCATTGAGATTAAAAAGATCATATCATATGAAACTATCGGAGGTAGGGCATAAAAATTATTTAGTACAACTTTTATGTTCAAAATGTTTGTCCTTTAAACACATGTATGATTTGTGGTGCTTGATTGAAAAGCAAAAGTGTCTGTCTGAATGAGCAGCAGCTAAAACCATTTTTAAGGATTAATAAAGATCAGTTACGATTGTATCTGGATCAATACTGATAGTAGTTTGTTGAATTCAGAACTTGACAAGGTACATGTATGTCCAATGAAGACAAGAGGAGCGTGTAATGTAAAGGGTATATCCGACTTACGGCCGAATTCAACTATCATAAACTGGCCGAAACTTTTGCAAAAGTTTATCACAAATATAGAGATATTATTATGGACCTACATTTCCTACTGCTCAAGGAAAAAACAAGTATGATGCATTACGTTTAATTCTATGATAAGTATAAAGTCTAATTGTTAAATAAAGAAACTTATGTATAGAATAAATTATTAATTTCGAAATCTCCAGCACGACTTTCGAATATTATATGATTTACATCTAAATGGTATTCATCATCTGATTTTGTCAAGAATTTGTTTTTCTTTTTAAGGGGTGGGGGTAAGGGTCTCATTTGTTATAAAAAATTTTAAAATATCTTGCAACTTAAAATAGGTTTCACATCGATCGAGTAAGTGTATAGAAAAATTGAAAACGCAATGAGTCAAATGACTTTTTGGACTTTTCAGTCCTGGTTGAATGAAGTTCAGAAATGAAGTCGTTTTACGGAGTGCTGAAATGGAGTCCACGGTCTATGTCACCGAAGTCAATTTGAAATTCGCTGCATACAAACAGTTTTAAATGAAAAAGTCGAAATATACTTTGTAAGGTAGTGTTCGGCTGTTTTCTCTCATATAAATGTTTGTTACATGCATTAACAATTCGTATAATTATCACTAAACATTGAAGAATAATATGTGCAGTCAACTATAGAATTATATGACTTATAAAATGCACTTAGGAATCTGATGTACAGTAGTTGTCGTTTGTTTATGTAATTTATACGTGTTTCTCGTTTCTCGTTTTTGATATAGACTAGACCGTTGGTTTTCCCGTTTGAATGGTTTTACACTAGTAATTTTGGGGCCCTTTATAGCTTGTTGTTCGGTGTGAGCCAAGGCTCCGTGTTGAAGGCCGTACATTGACCTATAATGGTTCACTTTTATAAATTGTTATTTGGATGGAGAGTTGTCTCATTGGCACTCACACCACATCTTCCTATATCTACTTAAAATGCGATCTCCTTATAATCTTATCTATAAAAATGCTATACTACTTCTATGGACACTTCCGTATTTATAAATCTTAAACAAACTTTGATTAGAATTCGTATAATTTCTACAATTTCAATTCCACATTTTTCAATTTTGACATTTGTCCCTTTTAATGTCCCTTGGTATCTTTCGCCTCTCTTTTTTATCAGTAACAGGAATCGAAGGAGTCAGTTTAATGCACGCATTTATTTCTGAATTTACAGTCAGTCAGTGTGTTTATAACATAAATTATTCGTAACATTAACAGCCAGAAACAATAAAATGAGAGAAGGAAATAGAAGACAACTTAATGGCAAAAAATTTAAATAGATATTATAATATAGGCCTACTTGTAAATACATTTTCAAGATATTTTTTTTTATTTTAAAATTATATTACGGAATTTATTGAACTGTTCAACTGACTAACACATTTTGTTACGAATACATTTCGATCTTTAAATTCCATATAAGAATGCAGATATACACCTGTTTGTCTGTCATCTGTCCGTAAATTTTAAGTAAAATATTTTTTTTTTCAAAATCAAATCCGTCTGACAAATAGATGATTCAATGTTTTGCGTCAAAAGTATTGATACATGAACGCCGACTACGATAGACCCGGCATCGAGAGACTGATCACTATATTATACAAAGCCAGCTGATAGCACATTGGAAAATCATCCTCACCCTTAAAAAAAAATTGTTTTTATGACATGTAAGCTATAAGAGGCAGATGTGTTTTTTTCTCAAGGCGGTACTTTGAGCTTGAATACTGGATCTGGCAAAGACCTACCGATAATTAGATATCGAACTTTGGTTTATCGATTATAACACATGTACAAATACGTCATACCTGCAATATTTCTTTATTGCGCGAAGACACGTTTCTTGAATCTAAACGATGCATTTTTATAGCAATCCTTTCCCTTGTTTATCTTAAATAAATAAGCGAGTTCACGTAAAAACATCAAATTATAAATAAAAAAACATTATAATAATAAATGTTTTAAATTTGTAAAATATTCGAACGAATTGTGAAAACCATTAATTTCGACGTTGCAGGCACTGCACATCAAGTGTCTTGCAATACTGTTACGTCAGTCAATGGTTGTTACGTACGACGTCACTATACCACTCTGATAAACAAATCATCTGAATATCATCTGGCACTTACCAGATAAAAAGCTTGGCGCTCAAAGGGTTAAAACTAAAATGAAAAGCAAGACAAGATCTACAAATATGTCAATATAGCAGTAAATGTCTGACGACAACTTATTTAAGAGTTATTGTCCTTTAAAGACGATTTTACCATTTTTTGCTTTTTTGTCTAATATCTTAAAAAATATAATAGATAGATAGAAACTTGATGAATGAGCAAAAATTATCAGCAAGACAAGACCTACAAATAATTGTAATGGTGACCCAGTCTTCACGATAAACTTTTAAATCTACAGGCCCGAAGCTGAATAATAGAATTTTTCTATTGGCTTGTAGAGATGATTTTTTTATAGGCTCGACAGCATTTTTACAAGCCTGGGCTGTTGGGCCTGTGGTTGAGCGCGAAAACTGAATCGTCGAAATCGTCAGTCGACTGTAATGACGATTTTTACTCATCTTCAGTGTTTTTGCCTATCATATTGAAACCATAATAGATAGACACTCGAAATAGCATAAAATGATCAGCAAGAACAGATCTACAAATAAGATAACATGGCCGATATCGTCAGTTGACGCCTTATTCGAGTTCTTGCTCTTTAATGGCAATTGTTTTTGTGTTTTTGCCTTTTATCTTGAAAACTATAAAAAAGAGACTTTGAAAAGCAAAAATTATCAGCAATACAATTTCAACAAAAAAGATATTTTTGTCATGAATTATATTCTAGTCCACAACGTTGGAGAGTGTCAATTGTTGGAGATGCTCATAGACCAAGGTTAGAGACAAAGGCTCTTTAGAGCCTCTGTTTTCTTTTGTTCTTGTTACTATTTCGCAACATTTATTTTGTCTTAATATATTGTATGAGTAAACATTTCCCACCGGACAATAAGGGTTAAATTCATCATTTTTTATATCTGTTTTCTTGTTTAATACTCAGATAAACATACCAGTATTAATTTCATGTAAGTAGTATCATACATCCATCTTATCAATGTCAGCTTGAAGTCGAGAAATCCTTAAAAAAACTAGATTTCAGTTATGTGAATAATTGCATATGATTATGAAATTAAAGAAGCTGTTGCCAAGTTGGTCTGTTGTACTCTTTAATATTTGTGGGGATTCCTGTTATCCTTTCTGTCTCGTCCTGAACATGCATGAAATATTTGCCACTGTACATTAAACAATCAACAATCGATCCTCTTTGTGTAGTATGTCCATCTTAAAAAGTTTATCGATTGGTAGTAGAGGTATAGGTAGCAATACACAGTTAGGAAAAAATCTTAAAATTGACACTCATAATTTTTAACCACCCTCTTTTCCTTCCTATCTAATAAATAAGGCTTACTATTTGTGTTATGCATGTGTATATTTCTGGAAAGAGCATCTTCCATAGATTTCATCTTTAATAGTTAAAAAGGTGAAATATAATCTCTTTTTGGTGTAACCATGGCAACAATCTGCATTTATTTGATACAAAATATTGCAAAAAAGGGGGTGAACATGTCACAAAAGTCTCAAAAATTTGGTCCAAAAGAAAATTTCAATCAATTAGAGTGATACCTTTCCTGAAACCATAGACCTATATCTATCAAGAGGTCCAAAAAAAAATCATATGCATTTCTGCTTGTTTTCCATAAAATTGAATTGAAAAGATCGAGCAACAAATCTTTGTTGAAAAACACTACAATAATTTCTAGATCTAGGGCGGTGTGGATAGGAAAATACGGACTATCAAACAGAAAAATGGCCTATAAAACATGCTAAAAACAATCTAAATGATCATATAAACCCACTTGGAAGGCTATATTATTCTTCAACTATCTAAAAATCAATTTTATTGTACAAAAACTTTCATATTTAAAAAATTCACCATGGCCATAATGCGAAACTAAACTTCTAACTGTGTATTGCTACCATAGAACCACTTATTCGGGTCCGGTCTGAAAGAACACACCAAGAACGTAGTACATAATTTCAACAAAATAGTTCCTACACATAGCTGTAACTTTTTCAATAAGTAAAATATTTCGATAATTTTGGTATGAAAGGAAAGCTTAATGACTTGGAATCACTGTAGAATCCTTGTTGAATGTTTCTTTGAATAATAAAAAAAATATATGAAGTTCAAATAAGAAGGCACAATTGCCCTGTTCAGTGATGTTCAAAATAGAAGTACTTGCTTTTGTACTACCTAACTTGCGTGAACCAGTGCGCTCTAAAATGAAACTAAAGGTATGTTGAATTTTCAGCACAAGTCAGGATAAGGTATGATTATGACATAAAAAGATTGGCACTTTATTTGAACGACAAATTAGCTATAAATGCTTGAAATTGCAGAATTTAACATAGAAAGTAATGGTGCTATAAATCAGTGGTTTTATACCTAGAAGAAACAGTTTTTAGTCCAGAAATTAAACATAGCCGGCAATTTGTTTTCGTTTCTAGATACATTATCAGACTTACTGTAGGAATATTGAATGTTTGGTTTAAAATATATTATAAGTATCCAAAAACATAACAATCGAAAACAATTCATCTTAATAGTTACTGTTATAAACATGACCCCTGACCTTGTTACCTCAAAACATCAGATATCTATTTCACAAAAGGGGCATTATTGAATCAAGTTTGTTAAAAATCTTTTATGACTAAAAAGATACTTGACCTACTAAGGGCTCTTGTTCTTTCCAAGGGGCATCTGCAAGTTAATTTTGGTTGAGTTTGGACGAATCTGTCAAAATGTATCATTTTGAATCTAAACTGTTGCTCAGATTTCGGTCTATCAATTGCTGCTGTAATCTATGACATTGACATACCAATCATGTTAAAGTGTTATTTTCTTCCAATTGCATTTTTTACAGGGTCTGGCTCTGCAGAAACACATACAGTTGTAACAGCGAAGACTAAAATTTTAAAAACACCTGGTATCATAAGAAAGGAGGTTCCGTCACTTGAAGGTTGTGCCAAGGCTTGTCTTGAGGCGAAAACAATCAAATGCCATTTTTTCAAGTTTGTAAATTCTACAAACAGTTGCTACTTATCCGAAACTGATAGAGCAGAAGTCCGTCAAGTCGTTGATGAGGACACACGCAGTAAGTAATTATTACTCTAGGAAATTCGTGTATAAATCAAAGTTTTTTCGTAATTGTTTCTTTAAATCTGTATATAACTATAAGTTGTGGTTACCCTAAAGTAAAGTGAAAGAAGACATTATAGCACCACTTTACTTTAGGGGACCCATATATATATCCTACAGTTTTGCTAATTCTTTCAATACATATATTTTGTGGGTCCACTAAAGTAAGAGAAGGCATTACGACTCTACTTTACATTTAATAGGCCTTTTAGGGGACTCAATTGGAAGCTTTAAGTTTTATCTTTGTACCATTAAATCTACAAAAAAACATTAGGAATAAAAGGTTAAAACAAGTATTTAATATATAAAAAATAACAACAATTCTATTTTACATAAAAAAGACGAAGATATCCTTCAGTTTTAGGGACACAGTCCCATAAGGTAACATCTAGGAATTTCTAGTCCCCTAAAGTAAAAGAAGGTCGGACATACAGCGTTATGCAATAAGTTATCATTTCTGGTTGGATTTAAACTAACTTGGTACCAAAAGGAGCATAATTGTCCTAGGTTTATTTGCTTGTTTGGTTATATTTTATATTTTTATTCCATGAAGCATTCTCATTTTCTGGTGATATAAACCCAAGAATTTTATGTCTGGAAATTTGCTATATATTTCAACAAAATCAATTGTAAAAAACTATAATACATGTTCACATCAGGAGAACACAAAAACTACTGAAAGCAAAATTATGACAAACTTTGATATACAAATAAATTTCAGACAATTATGCGTCTTTCAACCATTAATGCAATTTTTATTTCAAAAATTTAAACTTCACTTTACTTCTTATCATGCTACCCGATTTTTTTAGCTTATAATTCTCGCTCTGTCTGTTCATGGGATCGGATTTAATGCTTTCCGGGTAACATATTGAGTTTCTGTTGCTTTATTTGAACGAAATTTATATAAGATGGAAGATATATATAGGTCCTAAGGGAAGGGTAAGAAGCCTATTGACTTTGGGGTCAATAGATCAAAGTTAAAAATAGCAGTTAATAGTAATAAAAAAATGGGCGAAAATTCTTTCCGGGTGGTTTTCAAATGTCTAAATAATATCCGATAAAAGAGAGGCGAAAGATACCAAAGGGACAATAAACTCATAAGTCGAAAATAAACTGACAACGCCAAAGCTAAAAAAGAAAAGGACAAATAGACAAACAATAGTACACAAAACACAATAAAGAAAACTAAAGACTGAGCAACACGAACCCCACCAAAAAACTGGGGGTGATTTCAGGTGCTCCGGAAGGGTATCATCTATCAAGGAAATTACGATAGAAAATACAAGCCCTGGAATATCGTATCAACAGGGAGATATATACTCCATATGCAGGCGCTGCTGGAATATTGCCATGCTCATTGCGACAGAAAAAAATATATTAAATGACAAATTCTGAATGTATTTGTCTTAAAAATAATTGGGAATGACATTTCAAACCATAATCATAAATATTCGAAATCATTATAGTAAACATTGTGCATATAACCTTAGTGAATTTAGAAATGAATTAAAAGTTTTTACTGTTTCTGGAACCATGGACTATCTCTAATGTTCGTGTGTCCCATTTCGGCAGGAAAACGACAGTGCAATAGGCAAGACATTAGGTACCGACCAATCAAATCTTGTGTTTGTCTGAATGGGGGTTCTCTTGGGTCAAACTTTAAAAAAAAAAAAATAAATACAAACTATTCTTATTACATTTGTTTTTTAAAACTCAATGTTAAATTTATTTTCCCCTAATTTTCAATAGGGAAAAATATTCGTTTCACTTCCCTACCAATTTGTTTCCCCTCAAAATAATTTGAATCAAACAATTAATTAAAAAAACATGGCATGCCGTACCACAAAGGATGAAGTAACGGTACCTTACACACCATTAAAAGACAAGAAATAATTTCACTTTTATTCACAACGTTCAAACCCGTTAGATTTTTTTTGCATGTTTTATTGACAATTTATGTGTTTTCTTTAAGATTCGAACAAAAAAGGTGCAAAAGGTGGAAGCTCCAAACACAAAAAAGACGGAAGTGTCAAACACAAAAAAGACGGAAGTGTCAAACACAAAAAAGACGGAAGTGTCAAACACAAAGAAAAAACAAGCCATAGAGCTTCAAGTAACGGAGCTCCAAGAAATCAGGTGTTGATAAAGGACAGCAATCAAGAAGAGCAAGAAAGCAAAGAGCCCAAACATGGAACAAGTAAAGATTTAAAAAAACAAAAGGCAAAACTCATTAAGCATATGCATGCATATGTAGATAAAATCAAGGAACACGTTGAAAAATTGACAGTAAGTAATATGATATTCTAGTTTGGATGTTGTTGTGTTCAATAAAACTTGTAATGTATTCTTTTTGTAATCGTTTTACCATTCACCTTTTTTTTATAAGAGACTTAAGTTGTTTTTTTATAATAAAACTAAGGAGTAAATGTAAATGCGAGTCAAGGACTGGAAATCAACAACACTATATATAGAATAAATCTATAGATAAACATACATTATCGGTGTTCTAACTGTTTTTCTCTAATTCTTACACGATTTATCCTTTTCCTGACCTGTTGATTACTTTTATTTAATCAACGTGTGGTTCGTTTGATCTCAGTTCTTCATTGGTCAAAATTCAATTATGACGTCAAATGTTCTTGCAATCCCCTGAATTTCCTATTGTGACGTCATGAAAAAAGGCGACCATGCCTGATGACGTCACATAGAAAGAACACATCTTTTTGCAGATCATTCGAAAAGAAGGATTGAATTTGTCTACATATCGTTTGAAAATCATTAGAGAAACAGATTCCACCACCAAATCTTGTGAAATACGATTATTTATCCACTCTCGGCAGTTAAATTTTAAATATCTAAAACGCTCGGCGAGCCTCGCGTTTTAAATTTGAAAATTTAGCTGTCTCGAGTGGATAAATATCGTATCACACTCGATACAGTGGTATAAATTAATCTATCTGTATCACTCTGCAGCTTTTCATAAAATTGCATATCACGGCTTTGTGACGTCAGATACGTTAACCTGGCCTAAATAACTTTGACCCGGACATATCACTTAGGTCACAATGAATGAACCGACGTCAACATCGACCCGAACTTATCAAGTTATCTTCCGGTTAGCTGGTGAAGCAACGAAAAACACTTGTTTCTGTCATGCAAAGTACATAAATACAATCCAATAAGCCGATTTATCGGATCTTCATCAGATTTATATAGTAAAATATCAGCTGCTCGACACAATATAAAGCCTTTTTGAACTAGTTATATAAAACTTTATAAAACAAAATAAAGCTTAAAGAGAAAAATCACAGAGGCGGATTTAGAGGGTTTTTCAGAGGGCCCGGGCCCCCCCTTTTGATGGAAAAATTTGGTTGATTATATAGGGAATCACTGAAGCATGACCGGAGCGGCCCCCCTCTTAGGCAGTCAGTGGGCCCCCTCTTATGAAAATTTCTGGATCCGCCACTGAATCATAATGATTTAAAGAAGCTTTACACAAAGATAATGACAAGGCTAATGACAGGTGATTCTAATATGACGCTTTAGAAACAAAGCCATATTCTAATTCCAATAAAACATGGTCTGCACGTGATTGATGTCACAATTGAAATTGCAACGTCTGTTGAATGTTGAACAACGCCGGAGATGAAAATAGACATTTGTGTTGGTTTTGCTTGCTAGGAAATTAAATAAAATCATTCTAAAAGTAAGTTTAAATGTATCTGTTCATTTTATCGTTAAACTGTCGATTTTCAATAACGTTTTTGGTTCATCATATCAAAATGGCTACTTTTCGAACGTGTATTATAGGTCCGCTTCGAAACTTACAAAAGTTCATTAGAATCAAAATAATTCTATCATGCAATGCTCTATGCTAATTTTAACATGGGAAGGCATTATATTTATCAACATTTTACACCTCGCTTGCGCTCGATAAAAAGATATTGACAAATATATATAGAATAACCAAACACAGTCTCGAAATATAAATTTTATTTGTACAAGGCTTAGAAACAGGTAGAAAGAGAGGCTTTGCCGAGCATTTCTATCCTGTTTTGAGCCGAGTACAAATAAAATTCATATTTCGAGACAATGTATAGTTATTCTTTATATACTGCAACTCCTATAACTGTTCCAAATGAAATATTTAGGGTAAAACCATCATTTTTTAATTTGGAGCGGACGACGTAAAATTTCCGCGAACCTGTAATGTTTTTTGACGTCATACATAAAACTCTACGGAAACTCATTGTCAACGTCATAAACAAGGCGATATACGGTCAGTGACTGTATATCACAAATGAATATACGGTCAATGCAATTTGACTGCGCAAATAGCACAGCTGCAGTATATAAGATCATATTATGCCTACCCATGTTAAAATGAGCATAGAGCATGGCATGAAGGAATTATTTCTTAAATAAAAATGCAAACGAAGTGTTAAATTTGGAAAGTTCTTCAGGGATGAGACAATACTCTATGGAATGTAAGGAAAACTCCCTTCTTCATCTATTGATATTATTATTTACACTTGTTATATGTCAAAAGTATCATTTGGAAATAATTTCCATGCTTGTTTGTCTTGTACCTAAAAGGCGTTTCGACAGTAAAAAAAAAAAACCGAAATACTTTCTGTTGGTACTTTAACCTTAGAACATTTATATAGTTCAACAGCAATTTTTTCATAAAAAGGATATTTCGTCTAGTTCATAATTTAACTAGAAAATTAAGTTCCCGGAAATTTTTTGAGTAAAATATGTCTGGAATTTATTTTCATAGGAAAATATTAGACAGATACTTCATGGTCTTGCTAACATAGTACATAGACTGGTGACTGGGAACACTGTTTACTTATTGAAAAAAAAAATCAATTTTTCCGGGGAAAATATGCCCCATTATAACTTAGTGTTTTAATAATATGCCTTATATATATATTTAAAATGTTATTGATTGTTGTTTGCTTAACTTCTATGATAAATATTTTACGTATATTCAGGACGATTTTTAAATTTAAATCTGAAAATGAAGAAATTATACAAAAAAGAATGATAAGTGAAAAATCAATGTTTCCTAGTCATAAAAGTCCATGGTATCAATTTTTGTTGTAAAATAAGTCCCTTCAAAATTTCATTTGTTAGACGTTCCTCTATACCAATCTAAATTTGCAAAATAGCAAAATGACGACTTTTAACATACAAATGATAAAAGTCACGGTTATAGATTTTGATTGAAAAAAAAAGTCGTGTAATTTAAAAAAATAAATAAACATACTGTCAATTGGAGAAATAATGAAAGATTAATGTACGTTTAATAAAATGTTTAAACATGACAATACTGTAACATTTCATTGTTTATATCTAAATGATTTTGTTTCAGATCAAGATTTTCGTAGTAAAATTGAGGACATGGACATTTTTACCTAGGAAAATCTATGGACTTTTATAACAACATTGGACTAAAATTACTAGTGAATTATGTAAACATGGATTTTTTTATACTAACGATTTGGGTCCATCAGACACATTTTTCCAGGAGTCTGAACTAATATATTGTTTACATGGTTCCTTTTGTTCTGTATTTATCACAGGAAGCGTGTCCACGGATTCTTAATTAATCACTTTTCATCCACAATGGTTGTTTTCACATTTTAAGACCATTTCTTTTTGGCTATTACTTATCGAAAGTTTTATATAGCTTTTAAAATACAGTCTTAGAATTAAGCCGATAATTTACTAAATTTAGGCGGAATTAGGCCTCCGACGCACTATAATTAAGGTGTCAGACCACCAATTCAAAATCCCTATCTATTCAACCAAAAGCTTTCTTAATATTTCACCTTAAGTTTAACTTCATAGAAACCAGATATATCCTGAATTGTACATGTATCACCTTTCTACATGCCAATTTTCAACTCATGTTTAAAGTCTTCTAAGAAAGAACTGCCTTTTGGAAGTCAAGTACTACTAAAAATAACCCCTGGTTTTCTGGAAATCTTAAATTAGTATACTATGGAGCGCATTAATCCTCAATTTTTAATGCAAACTCATAGACAAGTAAATTTTGGCTCAAAATGGTCCAAATATATTTCTCTTTCACCAAAAGTTTCATTTCTGAAAATTTGTTGGTTAGTTTAAGTAAACAATGATATCAAAAGCACTATTTTGTGTCAGAGTAGGGCTACTTCTAAATTGGAGGGAGCGAATTGGTGGTCTGACACCTTAACGGCTCCGAAGTTCATAACATTTAACTAACCTACAAAATTGAAGAAAAAATCTAAAATCATACAGCTTCATTTAACTCTAAATTTACGCCTGTATTTTTTCAATTTTAACTGGATTACCGCCTGCATCTTTAAGGCAAATATACATGTGTACTGTTAATCACATAATTTTATTTACTTGATATTTGGTGACTGGTTAACTGAGAAAGTAACTGATTCTGTACACTGACACTGTATTGTATGCCAGTTTATTCCGTGTACGGGCTACCTAACTTTATTTGAATTGTTTCTCGACAACAAAATATTTATTGTATCAAATTGATTTTATTATTATTTCTTTGCAGGAGGCAAAATCAAAAATCAACAAATTGTTTGATAATGTGCAAGGTATTAAAACTACCGTTGCACACCTTACGAAAAATTACAAATCAGAAAAAAACTCAGTACAGACATTACATAAGTTCCTCCACAAAGCTTACAAAAGAATATATGAAAACATAGAAACAATTAACCAAACTACGGCATCTCAAAAACATCTGATTGATGTAGTCAAGAGAATGAGGGATACGTACGACAAATTATACGCTTATGCAGAAAAGTTCAATTCGTCTACAAAAGACATAAGGTCAGAATTTACAAAGATAAGAAACTTTGAGAAGTCGTTAAAAGCACATTTAGATAGAATGAAGAAAAACTCCCACAAAATCGCAACACAGATTGAAAAGATTAAATCATCGATAAAATTCACCAGTGTAAGTATATAATCTGTATAGCATATTACTTAGCTTTTGAACCAAGGTAGCCAAGATATAACGTTGAAGTCATCTCTTCGAAAGCTAACGGACGCCATCACGAGTTGCCTGGCCGTTATTGGTTACCTGTGTCACATATGACCACGGATATGTTCTAATTGTCGTAACCGCAATCACGCACTTTTTTCCTCGATCGTGCTATCCCGAATAAGTCTTATCATTGAATTTATACTTTCCATGTGCAACATTACGTGTGTCACATGTGGAGCAGGATCTGCTCGCCCGTAAGGTGCATCTGAGAGCACTCCTGGTTTTTGATGGGGTTCGTGTTGCCAAGTCTATATTTTTCTATGTAGTGTTTTGTGGACTTGTCTTTGTCGTTTTTATACGTCAGTTGTCCGTTCGTCCGTCGTCAACATGTCGGACAATAACTCAAAAACGCTTTAACCAATTTTCATGAATCTTTGGTGAATTGTTTATATCTATTGACGTAAGCATCCTTTTAGGTTTTACGTATCCGAGTTATGGGATTTTATTCATAAAAGGAGGGTAGGGGATTTTCCAGTTTTCGGACAATACCTCAAAAATGCTTTGAGCAGTTTTCATGATATTTTGGTGACTGGTTTATATATATTAAAATGAGTCCCTTATGTTTTTTTTTTCATAAATTTCTGATATGACATTGAGGAGTTATGGAACATTTTTCATTGAAAAAAAGCGACGGGCGTATCATGCGCTCATGACGCAGCTCTTTATTTGGCTAGTGTTGTCCGTTTTTTTTTTTTGACTTATGCGTTTTGAATGTCCCCTTGGTATCTGCTGCCTCTTTGATGATATATCTGGTATTATACTGGCAAGTCTAAGATTTATAAACTGGCACCAGGAAGCATAAGTCCTGAGTGGTTTCCATTTTATCCACAGTATTAGTTTACATTACAATATAAATGTCAGCTTTTGTTTTACATGTGGCACTTTTATCATTTATGCGCGGGTGAACGTCAATGAGACAGAAATCAACGACAGAAAAACATCCCATTATAAAGGTCAACATACGGTCTTCAACTACGAACGAGCTTCTTTACTAGAATTCTTGAAAAGCTGTGCATGATAAAATCTCCATTAAGACACAATTCTTTTCAATATGTCAAGATCTCAACCCGTAACAACCCTCGAGTCTAGATAAATTGTGAGCAAAGGAGGAGGTATGATGCCATTATTTTGCCACTAACATTGCAAAAATAGTCAAATTATTCAAGCCTTGTAAAATTATATTAATTTTATTGATATATGAACTGGTTAATATAATCTGGACACTTTAGTGAAGAAAATACACGTGTGATGTCACTTCGTTGATCTTTAATGATCTTTTCGCAAATAGTGTCAAAATATATATAAGCAACTACTTTAACACAAAAAGACATTTTAAACACACTAAAATATTTGTACATTACATTTTTTAGCAAAATATCTTTTTTGGGTATAGCCGTTGCTAATATCTAAATATCAATGACAAGATCTCAAATTGAGGCTATTTTGGCAGTTTTTGCTGTTATTGCACTAAATGAACTTAGAAGGATTTATAATACTTTTAGTTTTTGTCGAATTCAAGGTGCCAATTATAAGGCCTTTACTTATATCATACCTTCTCCTTTGTCAAATACTATAAAACTTTATTTCATCTATCAAGTGCATGATGTGCAATTTCAGATTCATATTTTTAGTAATCTCTATTACTAGTAATTAAAAGCTCCATTAAAATAGACAAATACGTTGACTTTTTCATATCCAAATTTAACTTGTCTCTTATTGATAAGTTGTTGTCTAATTTGTGTGTTTGTCTTTACAAGTAAAACCATGGTTTTTGTTGATTTTGTAGAATAATGAGACCGTACAGAAAATAAAAAATAACCAAATAATGATAGTGAAAACGATCATGGGGCTACATAGAAAAGGAAAGTCTTTCGGAAAGCATTTTAGAAAATTCAAAGATAAGATTGGTCGAGTATCGACTGCATTGAAATCGGGTGATAAGAGATACAGACATTTAAAGGATAGACTGAAAACAGTGACCGATCTAATAGAAAATTTAAAGAAAAGGCCTGTAGTAAATGTTAAAGGCGATCCACAGGTAAGTTCTTGAAGAAGAAAGCTCTATAGTTCTAGTCAGATATTACGGAATGCACACTATTATCAACACATGAAAGACCATTTAGACCTAAGTTTTAAGAAGGCCATGTTGGTAGACCTCAGAAGGTGTAGTACCACCAAATCATAGTACGTCAAATCTAGTTTCATTCGAAAAAGGGTCGAAAAAATATATTCCCTTGAATTTGACAGTAAGCTGTAGAAAGTTAACCCTGCATTTCATTGCAGAAAAAACATTTCTGAGTCATTCTTGGGAGTTTCAAAGCACCATTCTTTTTTTATTTGGTGTATCTATAAATATTTTGGAAACTTGAGGTTACATGGTACTAAAGCTTGTAAACAGGAAAAAAGGGGTGAAAATTTGATTGGTTAACTTCCAGTGATGGTTATTATCATATATGCCAGGGATTGAAGTTAAAATTTTGGCATGATTGCCCACAGCTTTAATTTTGTAGCCCACATATATAGTCCTATACAAGAAAAGCAGAAATTTGAGTAGCCCACACCAAATTTTAGGGGCCATTGGCGAGTGGGCCCCTGCTAATTTAAAACCCTGTATGCAATGAAATGTGATGTGAAATTTTGTCTTTAGTACTGTACAGGATAAAACTTTACTCATGCCAAGTATTTCTTTATTTGAAACAAAGATAAATTCTTTACTTTTTTTTTTAAAAAGTGCAAATTTAACAAAAACTAATAGGAGAAAATCAATGGTGGTATTACTTCACAGGATGGTTTTCACAACGGGACATTAAAAACGAACAATGGTCCCTTTGCCAATTTTCAGATCCAGAACTATACCGTAGTTAATGTTGCATTATAGCGACAAACTAATTTAATATTGCTGCAATAGATTAAAAGATTGAAAAAAGCTGCCAAATTGGCAGTCAAAATCACAAGTTGAGAAAAAAGACAACAGCATGACAAAAAAAGGGTGGATAGATGAACAAATCAACAAAAGATGAAAAAACACCGATGACAGCAAACTGAATATTTAGCAAAACGAAATGAACTCTCTAGTCAACAGCTTTCTTTTTTCTTTAAGTCCTATTTGCTTTTTTTTGTTGCCATGCCAATATGTGACTCCTTCCTTTATTTTCTATAACTGTTGCTATATTATGTATGTGTTTGCTGTCATCATATATGTGCATTGTATATATAAGGAGAGGACCTAATATAAGTTGTAATAACTTGTGTCCAATCCTATTGCTTGATTAATGCAATAAAATATTATTAGATTAATGAACTCAACGGCACTGTAAGTGTTGGTACTTCTTTCTTCATTCGTGGTATTCCTAACATACATTCATAGAAATATAAGATTTATTTTTTTTGTGTGTGTTTTTTTTATTGTAGATCTCAAAGGACTTTAACGCGAAATATGTACAATTAACAAAACTGCAGACGATTGTAATGAGCAGACTTAAAACTATGGAAAAACAGTTGGATAAGGTATTTGATAATACTACTGTATAGGCTTGCATACTTATAATATTTGTCAGTATTTTTATGCTTTGAGCTTTCCTGATGAAGGGAAATCCAGAAAAGCGCTTCGGATGAACGAATTTATAACGTGTTGTTTTCATTTTTTACAGCACTGGGTCGATACCTCTGCTGGTGGACTATCAGTCCCCGAGGGTACCATCAGCTCAGTAGTCATTACTTCGGTACTGACATGATTTATAACAAACCTTTCTTAAAGTGTGTGCTTATTAATTTTGAAATGATAAAGAAACTATTTCAACTCCCTCAGGCAAAGTTGTCCTTGTATTGATTTGGCTATTTTTTAAAGTCATTTTGTTCATATAGCTCTTCAACTGTTTCGGTTCTTATACACTCTTGGCTTTAAAATTTCGGCTTTGAGCGGTCCTGATGAAGGTAAATCCAGAAAAGCGCTTCGGACGCATGGAAATTTTAACGCGTTTTCATTTTTTATGAATTATTATGGTAAACATTTTAATTGTCATTTTTATTGAAACATTTTAACTCATAACACATATTATACACCTTGAAATAATCGAAATTTAAGCAAGATATGCGAGCACTTTCTTGATGTGTTCGTAACATTATATATTAAATTATACTACATTTTGTGTAACGATAAATTTGTTCTCATTTTTTTGTTGCAACTGTCCAAAGAATGACGTCACTTAACATGAATGTATTTATTACCCAAAGATTGTATTGACATTGTTTATTCCAGGGAGGACTAACTGGTAGTATTAACAAATTGAAAGAGAGACAACTTCTTATTTTTACCAAGCTGAATAATGAGAATGTCAATCAGAAAGCTCAATTGAAAAAGATGGATGCTTTAGATAACAAAATTAAGGATTTTTCTAAAGCAATGCAAACTAGCAATGCCAACATAAACAAACTTAATGCGAAAATGAACATGAACGCTAAGAGAAGAAAAATTGTGTCAGCTGGAACGTATAAAGCACAGAGATGGGTAAGTACAGCATTGTCGAGTTAAAAAATGTAGCATAAATCTATCTTAAGGGATGCATTACTTCTACCTTGTCTTCACCAACTATACTATATAGCAACAATCCATGTCACAATGCATCTTTAAAAAAAATATGTATATTTTATAATATTTAAAGCGATATTTACGGAAGCCCATTTAGGACATAAATAACAGGACATAAAAAAAAACATACGCATTAGACAAATGCAGCTGTTGAAGTTACTTTTGAAATAATTTCTAATTTTTGTTTTGCGGTCAGATTTCATACGAACTTTCAAATCCAGCAGATACTTCATACCAATTAACGATGTTGTTTCATATATCCCTTATTTTATCAATGCCACCCGCGGTGAAAACAAATCATTTACCCAAACTACAAGTGTCCCTACAAACAACGTTATATTGCCTGGTCTTCCAAGTACTAAATTATTAACCTAAATTTTATCAGCAATCAAAGCCGGGATTCAAATTTATTGTGAAACTACCTATTCTAGAGGTGGCGTGAATCAGATGTGGATACTAAAAAAAATCCAAAGATCTTTCAGAGTACATACAATCTAAGTATCTTTCATCTTGCAATAGTATTGTAAGCCACCCGAGAGCATCCTGTCCTATACTCGGTAGTTTACATTATTAACACTTAAATACAGTATATGACTCCTGGAGCACCTCTACATTTGTATCAAACATCCTTAATTACTTTGTCAGGTATGGTCCTCGGAATGTTTAATATATGTGTATTGAGCGATCCCTTGTATTCGAGTGTTACTGAGCTAATTTTGTTCCTAACGGCTTTCCATAGTTTTTATGTTTGAACGAGCGTCCTCCAGCATCTATTGTTTTCATCAGTGTAAATGCATGTACTTTTTGAATGTATCCAAGTTTGATAAAAATAAAGTGATCTTTTCAATGCTAACAGTTTAATTTGCTGAACTGTTAAAATCATATAACATTATATAATTTTATATAAATAAACAATAGCGTTCAAGTGTACTGAATAATAAATCCTAAAATACATATTTGTGGTGTCCGACGTGGTGGGAGATAGCTTACTGTACAAAAGACGGCTTATTAAACTTCCTTATGTTATCCTAATTCTCACCTAAAGGTTATTACTGCTTTATTTGGAAATTTATTGTTTTCTAGTTCAAACTTGCCGCCAGCAAAACTTTGGGCGATCTGCCATTGCTGAGTGCTCGCGCGTTTATATACTAAATTGTAAGTGTCACGTGACATACTAATCCAATGGTTACTTGTCCTTTCCGGGTAGCCGGAACTATACAAATTTCAGATAATGAAAAACATAATATACATATCATCTTGAGTTGTCCGAAGATTGTCCTTCTACATAAAATATTAAAACAAAGCCATAGCATTTAAAATATAGATAAAGAAGCTTGAAATAAACAATTAGACACCACTGCACGCGCATTGATTTAGCAAACGATCTGCGTAAGAACATACAAAGTAAATAACATATAACATAGTTCATTACAACCATCTAAAATATTTACAATATATTTGTGTCCGGCAGGGTATACTTATGAAATATCTTATCTGTGGTACGAAAAATACAATATTAGATCAATTGTCCAGGGGACGAATTGGTATTTAAAGATATAAAAACACATGTTGCGGTCCCCACAAAATGGCAGACGACAAAGTCTCCGTAAATAAACAATTGCAGTTGAAGTATTTTCCTATGTATATCAGGCATATCGGACGTTTAAATATGAATATTTGGTTACAAGAAATGATCCTTAATACGGAATTACATGATATATAGCATGAAGAAGGTAACCGATGAGTAATTACATACATTCCTGCCATAACACTTGTACAACAAAATGTAAACAAATGAAAATTCATTTCACTTCCAGTGTTTTACACATTAAAATTTGATAAACTTGATAATTATCATCATCATCTTGAACCTATGTACAAACATGAACTAGAAATTTATATCATAGCTGATGAAATGCTTCCCTTTTATTTGGTAAAACTTGAATTTTGACTTGTGATCATAGTTATAAGTATAGTGGATTACTGCCACAATTGTAAAAGTCATTATAAAATATTTGTCAATCTCGGCACAAATTAAGTATTTACTTATAAATTACACCGCACAATTTAATACCTATTTGTTTCAATATAACATTCCCCAGTACCTTACAGTATTAAATCATTTGACTTTTCTACACTTTTCACAAGTATTTTCCATTCCAATCGAAAAGACAAATTGAGAGAGTTGGTCCTGCTTTGTTTCATAAAAAAGAATGGCCAACGTAGATACAAGTATCTTCTCTTAGGGAGTGATAAATTGTACTTTGTAAAAAATCACTCTGATTCAAACAAAATTTTCTCTGAAATTGACTTTATCAAGATGCTTGCTTGATTGACAACATATTTGTTTCGTTTGGAGGACGTGTTTTAAAAAAAAAAAAAAAAAATCGGCTTCCCATAGGAACCAACTGTGCTCCTCTTCTTGTCAACTTGTTCCTTTATTTATATGAGGCTGACTTACTTTACTATCTCGCTATGTAGATGATGTTCTCTCAATATATAACTCAAAATTTGGTGACCATGTTGAACGCATCTATCCCATCGAACTTGAGATAAAGGATACACCAGATACAGTTAAGTCTGCCTCATATCTTGACTGACATCTAGAAATTGACAATAAGGGTCGGTTGAAAACAAAACTTTACGACAAAAAGTAAAATCACAAAAATACTGAACTCCGAGGAAAATTCAAAAAGGAAAGTCCTCAATCAAATGGCAAAATCAAAAGTTCAAACACATCAAACGAATGGATAACAACTGTCATATTCCTGACTTGGTACAGGCATTTTCTTATGTAGAAAATGGTGGATTGAACCTGGTTTTATGGCTAGCCAAACCTCTCACTTGTATGACAGTCGCATCAAATTCCATTATATTGACAACGATGCGTGAACAAAACAAACAGACACAATTCGTAAAATGTCAAAATAAGGCTACAGCAGTCAACATTGTGTTATCATCTTAATCACTATAAAAACAAACAAATTTTAGGAAGAAGCATACATCAAATTTAACATCCTCATTATGCTTATATCATACGATTTTATATATCTATGTAAAATCTACCTATAAAGGATGGAAGGTTTTAAGTACTGGCGTAAAATCGCGCGTTTGAAATTCGCACAGGTAGACATAAAATAATTTTGTCGTTCAAAGTATAAAGAGATACATAAATACAGAGTCACGTAAAATGGACATCACAAAAAACAGACTCAGCAGTAAAAGCAATATCAATAAATAAAATAATAGTGTGGTTCAAATTATGACGGGATACACAAGCACAGAGCCACGCCAAATGTATATCACAAAAAAACAGACCCAACAGTAAAAGTGATATAAATAAATAAAATAATTTTGTCGTTCAAAGTATGACAGAATACATATGCACAGACTCACGCAAAATAGATATCACAAAAAACAGACTTAACTGTAAAAGCAATATTAATAAATAAAACAATAGTGTGGTTCAAACTATGACGGGATATATGAGTACAGAGTCACGCCAAATGTATATCACAAAAAACAGACTCAACAGTAAAAGTAACATAAAAAAATGAAATAATTTTGTCGTTCAAAGTATGACGGGATACATAAGCACAGAGTCACGTCAAATGGATATATCAAAAAACCGGAAAAAAAGGGATGATTTCAGCTTCCCTATTGTGAACTTTCTATTTCTATGTAGCAACATTCCAGCAACGCCTGCATACGGAGTATATATCTCCCAGCTGATACGATATTCTAGGGCTTGTATTTCCTATCATGATTTCCTTGATATAGGGTTGCTGCTCACAAGAAAGCCATTAAACCAAGAGTTTCAAGTGGTGAAGTTGAAGTCATCCCTTCGTAAATTTTACGGACGCCACCACGAGTTGGTTGACCGTTATGGAATAACCGTTTCACAGATGATAGCAGATATGTTCCAATTGTCGTACCTACAAACTCGTCCCCTTTCCCCAAGTGTGTCCTACCGAATTATACTTATTACCGGGTTTGTACTAACATGAGCAACACGGCGTGTGCCACATGTGGAGCAGAATCTGCTTACCCTTCCGGAGCACCTGAGATCACCCCATAGTTTTTGGTGGGGATCGTGGTGCTCAGTCTAGTTTTTTTATGTTGTCACGATGTGTTTTGTGTACTGTTGTTTGTCTGTTGGTCTATTTCTTTTTTAGCCATGGCGTTGTCAGTTTATTTTTGACTTATGAGTTTGAATGTCCCTTTGGTATCTTTCGCCTCTGTTTTACCCAAAAGTTCATTTGCAAATATATATACAACGGATATTTTGTTACGTATTTCTTCAATATAACTTCAGAAATTAGCAGTTTAATGACTTGGATTCTTTAACCTCCTACATTGTTCCAAAATGTATCTTTATTACGATGAAAAAACATTTATTTTTCAAGAAAACCCCATTTGTTTTTTTCTCGTATAGACAAGTTGACTTTCTGACTTTCAAAGACGGCATCTAGTCGACTTCTGAGATTTCATTTCTTATGTCGGCAATTGCGGAGATTGATTTATTCTTTCAAAATGATACGGAAACATGAAACAAAACACATGTCTTTCTTTTTCTGATGAAGTTATTTGTAAAAAAATCAAACATATAAATAGCTATTGTAGGAATTCTGTTTTTTACAATATTTGTTTCTAATTATTATTTTAAAAAATACAAGTATCATTTTGTTTTAATGTGTTCATCAAATATTATATGTATTACTACAAAGTTCGTACACCAGCTACAGACAGGCAATTTCGCATTGATATTATTAAAATCATAGATCAGTATCACACAGATTACGGCAACTGAACTAGGGTACTTATCATAAAGGACTACCTTCTTGAGTTTTTTGTCACAATTGATAAAAAACAGAAAAGCAAAAATAAGATAGCACTATTTACAACACAGAACAATGAAGTAGTACCAACCCCTTCAAAAATTTAGGATTCAACTCGGATCCTCCGGAAGAGTTGGAAACATCTGCTCCACTTGTTACTCACGTGTTTTTAAAGGTGAGTAAAAATCTTGTAATATGTCATATTTGGTGATGTCATAAAGGATTCGTCTAACATTCATTTCTTCCGATAAGAAGATATTTTAGGAATACTGCAATCTACAAGAAGTTTGGTGATTTTATTGATTTGATGTTGTCAGAAGATATTCGTTTTATTTAAGATCTTAAACTTCGTAATGTATTTTTCTTCTTCTTAAAGTTGAGGGCAAAAAGGACAAAGGAATACAACAGATTGAACCATGTTGTGAATACACTCATAAAACAGATAACCAAGTTGAAATACAAGCAGGTATAGAAAATAAACACCAATCATTAAGAATACTAAGTAGCTATATGGCTCTAATTTATAAGGGTGGGTAGGGTATTTGTTTCACATCCGACTCCTTGTCATATTTTTTTCTTTCTGGATTAATTTTCTTTCTGCAATTCACTCGCCCACTCTCAGTGTTCCTTAAGGAATATTTCTGATGCGATGTCTATAAATGTTTCTAAAGGGGCATCATTTATTTTAGGAACAAATATACGAGGAAATCAGTTGTACTATGCCGTTTCTTGAAATTAAAATGAAAATGTTTCTTGAAATGAAAATGTTAAGTAAATTAATGAACCAATGTATGTATATATACTTTACTAAGTTCCAAATGCACGATTTTTTTTACATTTATAGTTCATTCAGTAAAAAGTTTGCTAGCTTATTAACTTTCGTGTTGTATTGCCGAAGTTAACCGAACGTGACCTTTATAAACAATGAACACAGAATCGTGGATCACGTTGAAGATAAGTGATAATAGACCCGCAATAGAGCGATGTGTATTTTTTTGATATTGTCCATGCGTTTCTATTTGATAATTAAACTTTTTCATAACAGTTGTTAAATAATTTGATGTATTAATTTGTTCTTTTAGAATTTATTACTGTGACTTGACTGTAAGTGTTGCTCTCCACCTATTGCAGTTTATTCAAAATTCTGACCAAATTCCAATTTGTTTTATCAAACCAAACTGGTCAACTGGTCAGGAATTTTAACAAACTGCTGTAGAATAACACAGTCAAGTGGGGAAGTGCAAGGTGATAAAATAAAGCATACTTACAATCCTATAAGACTTTAATTCCACTTCAAAGATATAATGAAAAATCAGTCTAACAATTTCTATACAAATTATATTGTAATTGCTTAAACAGAAACTTTTTTTTTTCAAATAAAGAACACCCTTATGAATATTAAAAAAAAAAATACGTCGTTTTTTTCACGATTTATAAAAATAAGATGTGGTATGATTGCCAATGAGACAACTCTCCACAAGGCACCGAAATGACAAATGAAAAACTATTCAAACGAGAAATTAACGGATTTATGTACAAAGTAATGAACAAAAACAAATATGATATACAGCAACATACGACTGAATTACAGGCTCCTGACTTGGAACAGGCACATACAGAATGTGGTGGGGTTAAACATGTAAGCGGGCGCCCAACCCTCCCCCTAACCTGAGACAGTGGTGTAACAGTACAACATATGAACAAACTATAAAAATCAGTTGAAAAGGGCTAAACTCATCAGATAGATACAAAGCAAAAACAAGTAACAAAAACACAGAGTGGACGTGGCAGGGTACTTATACATCCCCACAACAAAAAGACACTAAGTACAGATCTGAGAGTACTCGCAGTTACTGACATCTAGTTCAAAGACAATAACAACTAATAAAAAAAATCATGCATCAAAGACTAAAATATCAATCAGTACACATCCAACATCCAATGGATTTAGTGTTAAGATGAGATAAACAGTCAGAGAAAAACATGACCTTGTGCAATGCCAAGATACAGGTATCGACAGATTGTAGAGCCATGAATATGCATATGTATATAAAAAAAATATTTAGTTTGATTTTAATTTACTGATAATAAAAACAATATTCAAAGATCTAATTACAGTGTTGAATTGGTAACCTTTTAAAATAAAATTATTTAAAGGATCGATAAGTTTACCCAGCTGTTTTTAAATTTCTGGGCTCGGTTAACAATATCTTCGAAAAATTAGGATGTGCTATCCCATTTGAAATAAGTTTTCTACAGGTACAACCAAACTTCAAAACCAAATCTTTATATCTATGGAAGAATTAAGTAAAGGTTTTAAGTAATTTGTGGAAACGAAATCCCCGACTTAATAATTTACCAGTAATACATACATAACGTTCACTTAAATCCAAAACGTCACAGCAGACACGGGCATAGCGAACGAGTTGTGATGTATAATCACCGTAAGATGGTGCCAAAGGAACATCACTGTCCAAAAAAGGAAAATTAACAATAGGGAACGAAAAATCGTCCCTTTTGTCGTTAATTTTAGTGTAGAGTTTCCCGGGTGAAACTGAAATATCTAAATCTAGGAAAGGACAGTTATTACCATTTATAATTGATTTATTTAGAGTAAGTTCCATTGGGTAAATTTCGGCAGTATATTTAGAAAATTCTTGATTATTTAACGAACAAATATCATCAAGATAACGGTAAGTGTTGTTGAATTTATCAATTAAATGCAATTTAGACGGGTCTTTACTGAGTTTGGTCATAAACTGTGATTCATAACACTAAACAGTACAAGAACAAGTCTGCTATTAAAGGGGCGCAATTGGTGCCCATAGGAATATCTACAACCTGTCGATAAACTTTATTGCCGAAACGTACATAAATATTATCAAGGAGAAAATTAACAGCTTCAATCATCTCATCACACCTCCAGTAAGTATATCTAGCATATTTACCTTTCTCATTAGAGAAGAAGGCTTTAAACGTTTAAACCCGCTGCATTTGTTTGCACCTGTCCTAAGTCAGGAATCTGATGTTCAGTAGTTGTCGTTTGTTGATGTGGTTCATAAGTGTTTCTCGTTTCTCGTTTTTTATATAGATTAGACCGTTGGTTTTCCCGTTTGAATGGTTTTACACTAGTAATTTTTGGGGCCCTTTATAGCTTACTGTTCGGTGTGAGCCAAGGCTCGTACTTTGACCTATAATGGTTTACTTTTATAAATTTTGACTTGGATGGAGAGTTGTCTCATTGGCACTCATACCACATCTTCTTATATCTATTTAAATAAGCCATTTCAAGGTTTTTCCAGGCCTGGAACGATTGATTGAACATTTAAGGTTTTGTCAGCTTTCAATGATGAGTAGGAACCGTGTCTCAACCCTTTTAGGTCACCTTGTAAAAAGGGCCAAGTGAGCTTTCTTGTACAAGGTCCTCTTTGTGTTTTGGACAAAAACTAAAAAAGACAGAGAGACACTGTTAAGGTAGTTCAGGGGTATACCGCCATCTTGAATTGTACAATCACGGTACATAATCGGTCTAGTTCTTTGCCCAAATCTGCAAATTTGGAGACAGATTTGCAATTTATTGGTTACACTGTTTATTTATATAAAGAAAACTTAGTGATTCATTGCATAATCGAAAATGTTTTATCAAATACCAAATATTTGTGTTTTTAGAATCAATTTTTCAAATAAGCCATTTAAGGGAGATAACTCTTTAGTACAAAATTTATACTGGACATATAGGAAATTTTCATTTTTACTTGTAGCAAGAAAAGAGTTCGGTGACACCATTTTTTCTTTCCATTTTCTTAAAATATATTATAAAACCTATCTTCTCATACTTTATTTCAAAATTCTGTCTTATAGATTTCTTTTTAAGCGCAAAAACGTGTTTTTTCATGAACAATCTAAGCAAATTTTGGCAATTTTGAACGACTCGTACCTTGAAAAATAGCGCGATGACCCATACTTTTTATTATTTTTTTGAAAAAAAAACATAGTAAAATCTTCATTTTGGCAAAGTATAAGAAAATTCTGTCATTTTTTTTCTATACCCCTGAACTACCTTAAAATGGAAAAAAAAAATCAGCAATACAAGATCAACAAAAAAGTGATTTTTGTCATGACTTGTATTCTAGTCCAGAATAATCCCAAACGCAATGGAAAAAAGTGTGGTGCACGATAACAATAACAATGGTAACAGTACAATGTAAAGTAATCCACTTATATGAGTCTGCAGGCTTTCCACTCTTTTTGATCACTCATTTTTTTCAACTTTGTTCTCTCCTGACACTGCCATACCAAATGGTTTTAAGCTTTATGGGAATGGCACCAGGGTGTTACTTTTAAGATTTCTTAATTTGTGCTGATCGTTTGACACTTGGAGTGGCTACATTGAATATTTAGGTATAATACAAAGATTTTCCTTTTTACTATTTTGAATGCTTAAGGTAGATTAACTGTATATCGCCATCTTGAATTGTTAAATAGCAGTACACTATGAATCTACTTCTTTGCTTAATTCAGCAAATTTTGAGACATAATAGCAATACATTTGTAAAGCTTTTTATTTAAAAAAGGAAAACAAAAGTAGTTCATTGTATTTTTATTTGTTCCAATTCAATTTTTAACTTAGCCATATAAGGGCAGATAACTCTTATAGTAGTTTTTTCATAAAGGAATATTCATATTTTTTTTTCAATTTTAGCAAGAAAACAAGTCCAGAGACACCATTTTTTATTACAAAATTCTATCTCATAATGTTCTCTCTATTCACAAAAAAGTGTTTTGTCATGAATAATCGATTGCAAGGGCAATTTTGCACAACCTGTAGCTTCAAATACATCAGGGCTATTCCATTAAATGCATGTGGCCGTGGGAGGGTAGGAAGGCAAGTTTAATTATTGAATGTGGGTCATGGGTCTTTTTCAGTATGCGTCTATTACCATTATGCAAAGTTATCTAAAAAATGGTTCTTGCTTGTAGGGATATTTTGAAAGTCCCTTCCTACCCTCCCACATACATTTTAATGGAATAACCCTCACTGTGAACCATACTTTTTAGTATATTTGAAAAAAAAATGTTAAAAACTACATTTTGTCAAAGTATAAGAACATTCTATCGCAGGAACTATTTAGTGATGATCAACCTTAAATTCAATATTTACGTTTATGATGATTAAGTTATTTCATGTAGTTGCCGTTGAGCGTGCCGTTTTCCAAGTCATATTTCTTTTTTGATGTATTTTGTTTGCCTGTCACATTTTAATCATGGCTTTAAAGAGTCAAAAGGATTACAGTTTTTTTCTAAACACAGGTGCCACAGATAATTGACAAGTCCGAACATTTTTATTTCTCGTTTCTTTTTTAGTTCATGGGATTCCCTCTGTTTTTTTTCCCACTTCGTTTGTATATCAAAAATGGATTTGGACATCGGTATACTAATGTTGCCTCTCATATTTTCCTGAAGTTTAGCTATATGTCTGCTTCTTTTGGATATAGCCAATGAAATCGACTTTTAACATTTTCTACATCAGAAAAAAACTACAGAACTCACAGCAAATTTCAAGAATCTGCTTGAAGAGGTAAAAGGTTTAAAAGACAAATTAGGCAATAGTAAGTAGACAATTATTACGATATGAATGAAAATGTTGTTAAAGGAAATAAAAAGTAATTAAATGTACAAATAGCATTTCTTCACTAGCAAATCATGTGACTAAAACACAACCAAGCGCTTTCCGAGTCAAAAAGTATAGCTTATTTACACATCAACAACACTTTGTTTCTCAAAATGACAATAAAATATTAATAATTATTTTTTTATTCTCCAAATGGCATTGAGCACATGAAAATCCCGTACACGCCTATGCAAGCGACTTTAAACACAAACTTATTTCTTCAGAATGACAAAAATAATATTATTATGATAAAAGTGTAAAAATAAGGCGATGTGGTATGATTGCAAATGAGACAACTATCCACCAAATTTAAAATGTAGTGGATGAGAGCAATTATAGGCAACCGTGCGGCCTTCCACAATGAGAAAACCCATACCGTATAGTCACCTATAAAAAAGTTCCGACTTAAAAAACATGAAACAATTCAATTGAGAAAACTAACGGCCTAATTTATAACAAAACAAATTTACGATAAACAAATATGACAGACATGAACCAACGACAACCACTGAGTTTCAGGCTCCTGACTTGGGACAGGCACATAAAGAATGTGGCGGGGTTAAACATGTTTGTGAGCACTCAACCCTCCCCGTATTTGGGACAGTGGTGTAACAGCACAACATAAGAACAAACTATAAAAATCAGTTGAAAAAGGCTTAACTCATCAAATCGATACAAAGAAAAACAGCAAACAAAAACACGGACAGAACGTGGCAGGGTATATATATCTATCCCTCATCCCTTGCAACCTCATTTTGGCATTTATGATCATTTATAAATGGTAAAGGAAATCATAAGGCCTTCAGAGATATTTTCAAAGCACAGCATGCTCACAACTGGTCCATATTTAGACATGTAATCTTCAAAGGTCAACATTGAAAATTTGGCGATCCTCAAACGACCACTAAATCATCTCTGCAAAATTGAAAATCGACAGCAGGTTATATATGTTCATGACACCATTCCTTTGAAATGTTTTAAAAAGTATAAATAAAAGTTACAGCCTATTTGAGTTTGAATTCAAGAAACGGAGAGACGGACGGAAATACGTACGGATTACGGTATACTGTATTAAGTACGTTAACAGAAAAGAAATGATGTGGGGTATCTATCAACGACAAAAAAATCAGTTCATGAACAGCTAAAAACACATAAAGCAAAGGAACGGCGATTTTATTGCTCTTCTACATCTCAAAGTCACGATGAAGCCTTCAACATGGAGTAAAAACTCTCACATCACTGCAAGTTAAAGATGGCTCCTAGAACGGTTTGAGTGGAATTCTGTGCAAACTGACGATCACGCCACAATTGTGAATTGAGAAGAAAGACATGAAGTAATATCAATAATATAAATCTGACAAAGTAATCAAACATTCAGTCAGGAGCCTGTTGTTCAGTGGTTGTCGTTTGTTAGTGTGGTTCATAGGTGTTTCTCGTTTCTCATTTTTTATATACATGTAGATTAGACCGTTGGTTTTCCTGTTTGAATTGTTTTACACTAGCTATCTTGGGGCCCTTCATAGCTTGCTGTTCGGTGTGAGCTAAGGCTCCGTGTTGCAGGCCGTACTATGACGTATAATTGTTAACTTATCATACATTGTGACTGGGATGGAGAGTTGTCTCATTGGCGCTCATATCACATCTTCTTATTTATACTGAAATGTGTGGTTTTTGGTGTTTTTATTACTTGTCTATTGTCTAGATTGTATATATCATTGTTCTGGAAATGTTTAAAATGATATTGTTTATGTGTTATATGCCTTCCTTGCGCCCTAATTTGGTGAATAAAATTTTCTATTTATTCTTTCCTATTCTATTTGGTGACCTATAGGATTCCTGTTCTCTCCGGGTCGGTTCGCCCTGATTCCCATATGCCCTGTGCTATTACCACCAGATGTGATAAATATATGTAAATGTTTTTTTTAGCAAGAATGTAGAATTCTTTTTCAGTTTTTTTTTAAATGCATTTGACCAGGAATTATGTATAAAAATTCGTAAAAGAGTTCCGCAGAACACTCTGACTGGCCTGCGATTGATGCTGTCAAGTAAAAGTGTAATGTTGACCGTAATAAGTAAGTCCATTTAACAGTAAAATACGGAAACCTGAACATGAAGATTTGACAAATTAAAGTTTTTAATATACAGTGCATAGCCATAAGTATTCGTCACTTGTGATTTTTCACCATATATTTTATATAGAACTACGTCTTTCCAAAAACATATTACGATGTCATTTCTCGTTGGATTTTAATGAATTTGGTTCAAATAGAAGCAGAATTGTAACAAGTTTATTTCATAGTTGGTTATATTTTTGTTATGTTGCTTTTTAATTTTCTGATGATATAAACACAAATATTATTATTTGTTCAGAAATTTTCTAAATATTTCGAATAAATTAAAATGTAAAAAATTATTATACCTGTACATATCAAGAGAAAACTAAAACAAATGACGACAAAACAATGACTAAATAAACAAATATACTTTAGATAATTATGTGTCTTTTTAGACATGGTTTATAAAAATCCATTAATATGCATTCAAAATATTTACTGTAAACATGTGTTTTCGTATGAAGTATATAGCGAAAAGGAAGGTGACGAATACCCTTTGCCATGCACATGTACTTCATGTCGAAATGCCAGATTTTGATTGGTTAATTCGAGGGTGATAATTTACTGTTATCACATGGCTTATCATTCACTTATGGCCATGAGGACAATATAAAGTTTATTTGCCCCCGAGGCACCAACTATTTCTCGACGCAAAGCGGAGGGAAATAGTTCTGTTGTTGTCGTGGGGGACAACAAACTTGTTTTTGTCCGAATAGCCAGTAAATAAGTGTTTTATTATACAGAAAGATACTTATACCTGTGTCTAGTCTATATTTCGAGACAATGTATAGTTATTCTCCTTATACTGCAACTCTTACAACTGTTCAAAATGAAATATTTTGGGAAAACCATCAATTTTAAATTTGAGGCGGACGACGTAAAATTCCGCGAACATATATTCTTTATTGACGTCATAATAATTTGACAATGCAAATAGCACAGTTGCAGTATAAGCAATCATTCGGAAGTCTCGGGAGACGAGTCATTTCAAACTTTTTAGCCACCAAGACACCTGTAGTCAAGATATTCAATCCGAAGCAAAAGGTTACAGAGAAAGCTAGACCAAAAGGTATGTTTACATTGAAATATTGTTTGAAATATTTATTAGTTTACTTAAAACAATCAAACGTCGAGGTATAACTTTAAAGTACAGTTACTGAGATTAATTTGATGACTTTTTAAAGTTTTAATTCCAGATTCCATCTTGTGTACTGTTGTAGCTTATATATCTATTGTTAGTCATTTGCAACCATGTGTGTAGCAGGTGGTGGAATTCAATGATAACATGAGTTTGCAGACATAGTTGAAAACAAAAATTTGCTTACTGAGTTTGATTTTACATTAAACTTTATCTTTTTTGTCGTTTTATATCAAGGCCATTACTGTTTATTTTCATTATAAAGAAATTGGTTGACGGGTTTTGGGATGCTTACACTTGAACAATATCTATATCTAAAGATAAATCGAAGCTATTCTGTTTATATCTTAAACTTAGAAGAGAAAGACAACAATGAAAAAAGATTAAGAAAAAATATTTATACTTTTACATGATTGCATTCCATCATCACCAGTAATAAGAAAATAATGATCAATAATTTAGTCAGAACATGTTTCGATGTTTTCTCTATCAAAAGCAAAATTGTATCTTTCAGCGACAAAAGGTCCGAGTGTTAAACCAAGAAGAGGTCAGTGTGTTTTCTGTATACTAGTACTGAATGTTGAAATGTTGTACGTGCTGAAATATATCCGTTCGCTCCGTGCACTATAAGATCTACAAATAAGTCAACACGGCCAAATTACCACACTAGTTATAGGACTTATGGCCATTAAACGACATTTTTCATCACAAAAAAATTACTAGATAGGTAAAAACTGTTCACAGTAAAAAAATCATAAAAAATACCAGGCGTTTAATTTAGTACGCCAGACGTGCGTTTTGTCTACAAAATGATAATCAATACAAGATCTACAAAATTCCACTGAATAAGATATACAAATAAGCAATCATAACTGATTGTTATTAAGTGGGGAAAAATGATATCAAAATTGCATACTTTTTACGAGGTGAGAGATTCAGGCTCATGTGCCACTCTTGTTTCATCACATAAACTACAGAACCATTTGAAAATTACACTACTGAAGTATGCGGAACTGTCCGTAAAAATCAAAGTCGCCTACCGTCAGATTTTTGTATCAAAGCATCTAGTTGTAATTGATAACATATCACATATCATAATGAAATAAAATTCTATCAAAAAGATGAAGTTCTCGTGTAATATGAAAAGATGAGAAAAAATTGTAACAGCAATAACTTCTTTACAATAATATACACGACCACTCCAGTTCATATAACCTGCCTTGGTCTAAACATGTATTTAAGGCAGTACGATGGCTTCCCGCCATGTATGTAATGTCATAAACAATGAATGAGTATGAAAATTGAAAGATTAAGGTCTCAGCTAATCAACGAAACAGCTACATCTAAACGGGCTACACAAATAATGTTAGTATTTTAGTTGAATTGACACGCACCATAAACTTTTAACGATGATTTAGTGCAGTCCATGTCCATGACACAATTTCTTATTTTGATTGGTGTTAAACAGGATCAGCTAATAAGTTATTTATATATTCAATTGGTCTTGTACTATAAGAAGGTATGATAAACACGTTAGGATTGTATGCATATTGAATGAACTTACATTAAGTTTCAGTGAACTTAAATTCATGAATCATTTGAATTATATTGGCTGTTGCAGTGCACACATTAAATTTCAGTCAGTCAAAATTCATGAATTGTTTGAGTTGAATTGGCACTAGAATACATAAGGTAGTAGTCAATTAATATCTATGAATCGTTTGAGTTGTACTGGCACAATATATCTAGTACACGTTAAGTTTCAGTCAATTGAAATTCACAAATCGTTTTGTGTTATATTGGCACTAGTGCACATTCAGTTTCAGTCAATTAAAGTTCATGAAATTATTTGAGTTGTATTGGCACTAAAACACATTACGTTTCAGGCAATTGAAATTCATGAATCGTTTGAGTTGTATTGACACTAGTACACATTAAGGTTCAGTCAACTGAAATTCACGAATCGTTTGAGTTGTATTGGTACAAGCACAGTGTGTTTATACCATACGTGTTTTCATATAATGGGTTAGTTTCATTATTGGGTCATGCCAAATAATACATATAATCTTCTTACTTATCTTCTAAGCACGTGGAATTTCTGAGCAAGAGAGAAAACTGGTTGTAAGTCAATATTGTGTGTCAGGGGATCTGCATTACTACGAATCTACCTTGTGAATTTCTGCTTTAAAAATCTTGACCTAATCTAAAAGTCGAGTAATCAAACAGTGTTATTGGTATTTTATTAAAATTTTAGCGTGGGTGATGTGTTATATACTATACCGCTTGATGCTTTAATTTATACTTTAGTTTATCTTTCAGTAAAAATTATAAAGAATATTAGACCGAAAGGTATGTTGTCAAGCTACACTATGTATGTCTTATTTTTATACTGATATCTCTGCTGTTATTCAGATATTATAATTGCGTGAAAGGAACAATTGAACATCGACAGTAAACATAGAATTCGAGTCAACCAAAACACCTTTTTGTAAACTAAAAAGTTCTTAATTTTCGAAAAACATGAAGGTACATAGGCACTGGCTACATTCTATTTATATTTACAGTTGCATTGCATGTATTGTAGTGCCTTTAATATATGGTAATACAATTAAAAAAAAAGTCAGTTCTTCTATTGTTTTTTTCCGTAAAAGATGGAAATGTTTAATATACATGTTAAGAATGCACTCTTCGCGTGATGATCCTTTATAAATATAGTACCCTCAATCATCCAAAAAACTAAGTTACTTAATAAATTAAAAGACGATTTTATTTAGTCAGGATGTTTTGTTCAGTACGTAAGAGAAAGCGGACATGCTTTATTCAAATTTAGACAAGAATGTCTGCACCACGTCTGCAGACAGTTTAAATTTTTATTTAGTTGATCAACATCTTAATTAATACCATCATGGTTTTCAATTAGTTTTACTTTAAAAAAACTTTTCATATAAAGGAAAATGGACAAAGCCAATTAGTTGCTATGTTCCGCAGATTTCGAGTATCTGGCTGTATTTGTAGGCCTGGCTCATTCAGTATTGTTATCAGAAGTGTTCTACTTTCGAACCCGATCTAAACTTGCGAGAATATAACTAGTAAATCTTATTATGAATGATACACTCTTTTAGAATAACTATTTCCGGTTGTAGTAACAAAATAATTTTGAAACATCGCAATTTTTTTGGGCTTAATTGGCCGTCATTAGAACGCAATAACAAGATCTGATTTCCCTCAAAGATGAACTCTTTTCTGGAAAATTTGTTGACTGAGGCACATTGTCTATACTGGTACCTATCAGCTTCAATGTGTCCTGCAGGTCATTTAAAAAGGACGAAAAATGGTAAAAAAAAACTACGTTTTTTTCACGAGGTGGCCTTCTCTGAGTTTTATTATATTTAGAAATTACTTTTATTGAACATACAAAGATTGATGCAATAGTGTTTTGCTTTATAATATGTATGTTCGCTTTTGGAGATAAGGTATACCGCGTTAAAAAGTTATTGATATTCCATTTTGAACTAAATGTGCCTTACTTATCGCTTTTGTCTATTACTGTTATGAATCACAGTGTTTGTCTAAACTTTGTAAAATGTATTTTCAGAAAAATATGCAGGAATGTGAAAGATTTACATATACTTTTTAAAATTTTTGGATTTCGGCGTTCCTGGTGATCATGAAAAGCATTTTGGACACACAAATTTTATAAATCCTCCAGCCAACTCCAATAGCGTGTAATTTCACAACCTAACTGTACAGCTTGCTAGACTATGTTCTTAAGTACTAGAAGCTGATTTTACTGAGCAAACATTGCATTAATGCAAACAATACGTACAGGGTAATAGAAGCCGCAGACATTTGAATAGATTGGGATACTTTTTTATATCATTCAGATCATTTACATGCTAATTTTATTTTTCAGTGACCATTAAACCAACGGGTCAGTATATTTACCTTTATATGTGATTTCTATGTTATGCATACTTTAATGTATCTTTGTTTGGAGTGAATAATGTTAAGGATACATGTTATAAATTATATTTAAGATATTCCTCAATTATTATCGAAACGGATAAATACTGGATAAACTGCTTCTTTTATACTAAACATAAATGTCATTTCAATTTATATAAAATACTTACATTTGAAAAGAAAATCAAATAGTATATCAGTTTTATGCTTATATATTCTTGGGTAAAACATGTAAAAATTACTAAACAGACATACAAAACTGTCTTCATTTTCTAATAAATGAATTTGGTGTATTTACTGTCTTCTGATTGGTTAAAAGTATTACTTTTATTATCAATGTTGTCAATTTTTATGGCGCATGCCCACTCTGACGTTGTATATTCATACGCCAACATGTGTGTACGTTGTTATTGTTAATATAAATAATATAAATAATATAAATAATATAAAGTTCTTTGAGCCTTATTTTTGATAGAAATTTATTTATAATGAATCGCAATAATTTATTTTGAATTTATTGAACCATAAAATTAATTTTTGACTCTTCACATTTTACATAATCCGCTTCGCGGATTATTAAACGTGAAGAGTCAAAATTAATTTTATGGTTCAATAAATTCAAAATAATAATATTTTAATTTATTGAACCATAAAATTAATTTTGACTCTCACATTTTACATAATCCGCTTCGCGGATTATTAAACGTGAAGAGTCAAAAATTAATTTTATGGTTCAATAAATTCAAAATAAATAATAGCCATTCATTAATTGCATATAACGGCTTTTTATTTTACTCATTTGAATTTTACATGTTTCAGTTACAATAAAGCCAAAAGGTCAGTATATTTGCTCTTTCATTTAAAGTTATATATGTCTTCATATGGCATTGATAGGATGACTGTTGGTAGTCGATCCAGGTCCAGTTACTATTTAAGAAGCACGACGTGCAAAGGGATGTTCTGACGACATTAGGGTGTTATTTCGTTGATGTCTATATTTTCTTTGATTTAAAAAGTACCCAGGAGGCATAGTTTTCAGTTTGTGAATTCATAGACAAGTGATTTCTTTATTTCGTAGACGTTTAACATTATAAATTCAGAATATAAACAGAACTTAAACTTAAACGGTAGTCACTGCCGAAATAAATTATTATATTGCTTAGTGAACTTTAAAACTTGTCTTTTATATTTTCAATTATATATTTTCTCTAGATCATCCATAATAATTTGGGTAAAAAATGTCATAATATTATGTTCCTGCACCTGTGTTTTTGAATTAGTTATCAAGACCCTCATTTCCTTAGTATATAAAGTTAAACTTGAAAGAAGAAATTATGTCACACTTTGTAAAGCTAAAACGAAAACCTGAATTTTACTACGCAAAATTTAGCAAGGAAAACTGAAATCTATAAACAAGTCTTTGAATTCATTAAAAAATCAAAAAGATTCCTCGAAGTAAAGTAAAATAATATAAGAAAACAAAATCACACTCAATGTCCACGAAATTCCATTTTTTTAAAACTTTTTTGTACACTGTATGTAATTGCTTCTAATTTATTTGTTAGAAATCTTCATACTATTAGTACTACAGAGGTTATCATAAAGTAGTACGGTCCACGTACAATACATGTTAGAAACCTTCATACTATTAGTACCACAGAGGTTATTATAAATTTATATAGTCCACGTACAAAACTTGTTAGAAACCTTCATACTATTAGTACTACAGAGGTTATCATAAAGTTATATAGTCCAAGTACAATACATGTTAAAAACCTTCATACTATTAGTACTACAGAGGTTATCATAAAGTTATATAGTCCACGTACAATACATGTTAGATACCTTCATACTATTAGTACTACAGAGGTTATCATCAAGTAATATAGTCCACGTACAATACATGTTAGAAACCTTCATACTATTAGTACTACAGAGGTTATCATAAAGTTATATAGTCCACGTACAAAACATGTTAGAAACCTTCATACTATTAGTACTACAGAGGTTATTATAAAGTTATATAGTCCACGTACAATACATGTTAAAAACCTTCATACTATTAGTACTACAGAGGTTATCATAAAGTTATATAGTCCACGTACAATACAGTTAAGAAACCTTCATACTATTAGTACTACAGAGGTTATCATAAAGTTATATAGTCCACGTACAATACATGTTAAAAACCTTCAAACTATTAGTACTACAAAGGTTATCATAAAATTATATAGTCCACGTACAATACATGTTAAAAACCTTCATACTATTAGTACTACAGAGGTTATCATAAAGTTATATAGTCCACGTACAATACATGTTAGAAACCTTCATACTTTTAGAACTACAGAGGTTATCATTAAGTTATATAGTCCACGTACAATACATGTAAGAAACCTTCATACTATAAGAACTACAGAGGTTATCATAAAATTATATAGTCCACGTACAATACATGTTAGAAACCTTCATACTTTTAGAACTACAGAGGTTTTCATAAAATTATATAGTCCACGTACAATACATGTTAGAAACCTTCATACTATTAGTACTACAGAGGTTTTCATAAAAATATATAGTCCACGTACAATACATGTAAAAAACCTTCATACTATTAGTAATACAGAGGTTATCATAAAGTTATATAGTCCACGTACAATACATGTTAGAAACCTTCATACTATTAGTACCACAGAGGTTGTCATAAAAATTTCAGAAAACAAATCAGTTATAACAGTTTGAAGATGTTTATTAAGATCCTTTTGGGGAAGTTGGAAATCAAAAAACGATGATGATGCTATATTTTAAAAACATCAAAAATTACGATAACGAATATTTACACATTTACTATGGAACATAATTGTCTAAGTACCCTTTTGACCAAAAGCTTATCTAATTATGATTTTCTGATACGCTTTTATTAAAATTGAATGAAAATTTTAATGCTATTTCTTTGATTTATTACAAAAAATGAATATTCACGCAGAAATACCTATTTTAGTTTAAGTCCGAAAATGAAAGAAACAATTATAGTTTGAACAAGCATCTGATTACTACAACAACAAGAACACGTTCTCTGTCATAGGAACCAATCGATCATTATAGACTTAACTGCAGAAACTAGGAAAAAGATTAAAAAGACTTACAGATAAAAGCATGTAGGATGTCGGACTTTATAGACGAAGAAACCCGCGCATTCGCTACCCATGCTCAAATATTGATTCTAAATTAATCAGCAAAATACAATTTATATATAATTAATATATAATTCTTTCAAAGAAGGGAATATTTGGTAGATTTTCTGTAAAACGCTCGAAACGTTTTCTTTTGGTAGAACAAATTCAAATCACATGGTTAAGCAAAACATGTGCTAGCCACTTTCTAATTTCAATAACTGTTTTCTTGGTTTTTATGTTTCAGTTGAACTCAAACCAAAAGGTCAGTATATTTCCTTTTACATGTAATGTTTTTTCTGGTATCTATTGATCATGATCTCATATGCATATATCATAAAATAACATACATTTTAATTATGTTCAATGGAGAATTACAATGAAGTATATAGGAGAAGGGAAGTAAACATTAGGAACGGTTATGTAATAGGAGCTGAATATATTTTCAATTAAACAATATTCTTCGTATTTGATACCAATAATAATGTCTTCTATTTTAGTGCAGTATGTAAGTATTGCATGAATTAGATATTTATTAAATTAGTCACCCGAATCATTTTGCCTAAAACCAATGTATGTACGGAATGTGCTAACCAACAATTAACGTGTGCTGTTGTATTTGTGTGATATGAGTTTGCAGTATGAAAATATTATGCAATCGGTAAAATGTTTTATCTGACATAAATGTATAAAACATATATCCTAACTATTCTTATCCTTTTTGCCAATTTGATGCACATCACCCTTTCCTGTTAATCAGATGCATAGAAATTTGAAATCAATATTTCGATCACTAGTTTCAGGTCGCATACCTATAGTTTATCAAAAGCATCAAGAAAACTTGATATTAAGTTGGGAATGTGTTCGGTCATAAGGCCCAAACCGTTTATAACAGCTAATTTTGATTATTACAACCAGAAGTTCGTTAAAAAGATTAAAACAAATGCTACAGAACAAAGTTGGCAAATTTCAATCTAATTTAGTGGAATATTCTTCGAACCTGTTTTAATAATGGTTGTTTGAAGCAATGAACCAGATTTACTTAGCTACTTGATTAACCACACCGGGGTTCGATACCACTGCTGAAGCCTTATTACTTAGACTTTTGTTTTACAATTTTGACAATACAGGATCTTTTTCAGTTAAGCAAACCTCACACGGTTTCAGATATTTTTGTTCCCCATTGCAACGTAGGGATATACAAATACTGGGCGTACGTCCATCCGGATTTGTAAGCGCTCTCGTACTATTCTTGCCAGATCTTTATGAAATTTATATAAAAGGTTGATATCAGCAAAGTCCCATACAAGTTCGAAAATCAATACCAATCAATTATTTTTCTAGGAGTTATGCCCCTTGGAAGTGTAAATTCTATGGAAAATTGCATTGTAAGCGCTATCAAGCCTATAGTTTTTGTAAAATTTTGATGACATTTTTATCAAAGGTTTATATCAGCAATGTCTTGGACGATTTCGAAAATAAGTGCGGATCAATTTTTTACATAAATTATGTCCCTTTCAAATGTGAACATTCCATTGATAGCGATCTCACCCCAACAAGTCTTGTAGGATATTTATGAAAAAAAATTAAAAGAATCAAAACATTAATACATTAGAGTTATTACCCTTGGTATATTCAATATGTACAGCGTCGGGGGACATTAAAGCGCAAAGAAAAAATATTCATTGATGTCCGTAACTAATAACTTTTCATAACTCTTATATAATTTTTGACGTCTCGAAAACTATTCACAATAAGAAAATCATCTTTATACTGAAAAAGAAAAAAAAAAAAATGCAGCTTAGCGAATCAAAATGAAATAATGATTAAACAATTTTTTTTAATTGAGGGAATTGAATTTGAAATAACAAATTTCTTTAACTATCATAAAACGTTTCAGATACGGAAATGCTAATATGGTAAATAAATCTCCTAATAGGATACAATGGCCGTATACACACATCCTGAAACATAAAAGAGGGAAAAGGCTAATTTGGAAAAGAAAGAGTAATAATCTACTACAAATAAAAGGCAAATAACTGACCTGTTGTAGATACTTTTAAATTGATGAAAACAATTAACAGAGAAACAGATACCCTAGAACCCCAGACTATGGTATAGAAATATGTGATTACCTGGATCTTTCCCATTTGGTAATAAATTCATTCTTAAGCGAAGCATCTGTTAAGCCCAGTTGTCAGCACGTCTATGTTGACATGAAATATCATTGATATCGGTAATTGAGAAAGTCTTAAGGGTTTTTTTATTTAGGTTTCCAAAATTTTGGAGCGAGTGAATCTGAGGAACTATGAATCAATTTGGCCTGGCATTATGCTCTACATAATCAAAATGACTCATAGTGAATAAATTTTAAAGAGAAAAAAAAACCTTTATTATGATTAAAAAGGAGATGTGGAGTTAACGCCAACAAGACAAAAACAATCAAAAGACACAAAGAAGGCGACATACAGTCTTTTCAATGTGCCATGTTCTAAATCACCCACAGTCTATAAAAGAGGCTAATGAATTAAACAGAAACAAAGATCTTCAAAACCAAATTTTCCAATTAATGAAAAAAAATCAAGATATGACGTACAAAAACAACCGACGACGTTCCTGACTTTGTATAGGAATATTGAAATGTGGCGGGATTAAACTTGTTTTTTTCAGAACTCAGTTTTCCCCTTTTTTTATTTCGATCAGTAGATAGACAAAACGTGCACGAAGAACATACATTTAACCAGTCGAGGATAAGCATATAAGTTAAAAATAACAGATAGCAAAAACTTAAAATATATAACTAATTATGTCTTATTAACGAATGATTGCAGTTACTGAAAGCAAGTTAAAATTACTTAACCTGATTATCGTTATAAGCAATCATGCTGTCCTACGCTAAAAAGTCGGTTGCTGTACTTCTTTTAAGATTTCAATAAAAAAAGGCCATCAACAGTTCAGGAGACATGATCCTGTGAATGCACAAACAAATCATTCTGGAACCATCCCGCCATAAAAAATCATTTGATCATAGCTTCAAACTTATTATAAGCGAATTTTCTCAAAAAGATACGAGATATTAAGCTCAGCTGACAATTCCTAAATTCGTACGCTTGAAAACAATATTATTGTAAAAATGTTATTGTGGAATACCACTTTTTACTAAATTGCTACACGTGAAACAAATCGCTGTATTTATTATAACATTTAGTTTAAGTTTTGAAGGCTGTTCCATAAAATATACATGGAATCGAGAGAAGGCACTTTGAAAACTTTTGGTGGATGTCATACACTGAAGGTATGAGTGACATTAAAAATTTGGTTATCCCATTTTGAAAGTGCCTTCTCAGTGTACCATGTATGGTTATATGGAACAGCCTTCTCCAATTTATGATATCTATATTCCTGCCGAAAACGTTTTTGAATAATAAAAATATTACGTTCTTTAAAATGCGAGTCTTCACTGTACACGTGCACATCATACCAACTAAGAAACATGCACGCAATAACAAGGAGCCAATAAATCATCACCATCGAGGAAACAAAAATTAACAGTATGAATCTTCTTTTTATAATTTTCTTCTACCATTTACTCTTTATTGTTTGTTTTTGTTCCTCAAACTTAAGAAAACTAAATCATTAGATAATCGCTACAATACAAATCAGTCGTTTTTTTGGGTTCGCACGTTCCGTACAGTCATGAAAAATGAGGAGAGCACATTTTTAGTTGTGTATATACTGATTTATATTGACGATATACTAAATGAATGCTTTATTTTTTTATGAGTTTTCTTAATTTTTTTTAGTGAAGAAAATAAAGAAGGTAAAGACGAATAAACCAATAGGTCAGTATAAAATTATTAACTTTGCATAATTTATGAATTAAAAAAATATACTCACCCGGAAAAAAAGGTAATGTTTAATTGAAATTTACATATTTTATTCTCTTGAATTCCTTCATTCTATAACGCACGATGGTTAGTCTGGTGATCAGTGTTAGCTATTATCATCTCTTGTCACAACCTATTACACTCGATGGTTAGTCTGGTGATCAGTGTTAGCTATTATCATCTCTTGTCACAACCTGTAACACTCGATGGTTAGTCTGGTGATCAGTGTTAGCTATTATCATCTCTTGTCACAACCTATAGCACTCGATTGTTAGTCTGGTGATCAATGTTAGTTATTATCATCTCTTGTCACAACCTATAGCACTCGATGGTTAGTCTGGTGATCAGTGTTTGTTATTGTTACCTCTTGTCACAACCTATTACACTCGATGGTTAGTCTGGTGATCAGTGTTAGCTTTTATCATCTCTTGTCACAACCTATAACACTCGATGGTTAGTCTGGTGATCAGTGTTAGCTATTATCATCTCTTGTCACAACCTATAACACTCGATGGTTAGTCTGGTGATCAGTGTTAGCTATTATCATCTCTTGTCACAACCTGTAACACTCGATGGTTAGTCTGGTGATCAGTGTTAGCTATTATCATCTCTTGTCACAACCTATAGCACTCGATTGTTAGTCTGGTGATCAATGTAAGTTATTATCATCTCTTGTCACAACCTATAGCACTCGATGGTTAGTCTGGTGATCAGTGTTAGTTATTGTTACCTCTTGTCACAACCTATTACACTCGATGGTTAGTCTGGTGATCAGTGTTAGCTTTTATGATCTCTTGTCACAACCTATAACACTCGATGGTTAGTCTGGTGATCAGTGTTAGCTATTATGATCTCTTGTCACAACCTGTAACACTCGATGGTTAGTCTGGTGATCATTGTTAGCTATTATCACCTCTTGTCACAACCTATTACACTTGACGATTAGTCTGATGCAGTGTTAGTTATTATCATCTCTTGTCACAACCTATAGCACTCGACGTTTAGTCTGGGATCAGTGTTAGGTATTTTAACCTCTTGTCACAACCTATAACACTCGATGGTTAGTGTGGTGATCAGTGTTAGCTATTATTACCTCTTGTCACAACCTATAACACTCGATGGTTAGTCTGGTGATCAGTGTTAGCTATTATCATCTCTTGTCACAACCTGTAACACTCGATGGTTAGTCTGGTGATCAGTGTTAGCTATTATCATATCTTGTCACAACCTATAACACTCGATGGTTACTCGTGATCAGTGTTAGCTATTATCATCTCTTGTCACAACCTCTAACACTCGATGGTTAGTCTGGTGATCAGTGTTAGCTATTTTTACCTCTTGTCACAAACTATAACTCTCGACGGTTAATATAGTGATCAATGTTAGCTATCATCACCTCTTGTCACAACCTATAACACTCGATGGTTTGTCTGGTGATCAGTGTTAGCTATTATCATCTCTTGTCACAACCTATAGCACTCGACGGTTAGTCTTGTAGTCAGTGTTAGCTATTATCACCTCTTGTCAGAACCTAGAACACTGGATGGTTGGTCTGGTGATCAGTGTTAGTTATTGTTACCTCTTGTCACAACCTATAACACTCGATGGTTAGTCTGTTGATCAGTGTTAGCTATTTTCATCTCTTGTCACAACCTATAACACTCGACGGTTAGTCTGGTGATCAGTGTTAGCTATTATCATCTCTTGTCACAACCTATTACACTCGAAGTTTAGTCTGATGCAGTGATAGCTATTTTCATCACTTGTCACAGCCTATAACACTCAATGGTTAGTCTGGTGATCAGTGTTAGCTATTATCACAACTTATAACACTCGATGGTTAGTCTGGTGATCAGTGTTAGCTATAATCATCTCTTGTCACAATCTATAACACTCGACGGTTAGTCTGATGCAGTGTTAGCTATCATCACCTCTTGTCACAACCTATAACACTCGTTTGTTAGTCTGGTGATCAGTGTTAGCTATTATCATCTCTTGTCACAACTTATAACACTCGATGGTTAGTGTGGTGATCAGTGTTAGCTATTTTCATCTCTTGTCACAACCTATTACACTCGAAGGTTAGTTTGATGCAGTGTTAGCTATTATCATCTCTTGTCACAACATATAACACTCGATGGTTAGTCTGGGGTCAGTGAGAGCTTTTATCATCTCTTGTCACAACCTATTACACTCGAAGGTTAGTCTGATGCAGTGTTAGCTATTATCATCTCTTGTCACAACCTATAACACTCGACGGTTAGTCTGGTGATCAGTGTTAGCTATAATCATCTCTTGTCATAACCTATAACACTCGATAGTTAGTCTGATGCAGTTTAGCTATTATCATCTCTTGTCACAACCTATTACACTCGACGGTTAGTCTGGTGATCAGTGTTAGTTATTGTTACCTCTTGTCATAATCTATAACACTCGATGGTTAGTCTGGTGATCAGTGTTAGCCATTATCATCTCTTGTCACAACCTATAGCACTCGACGTTTAGTCTGGGATCAGTGTTAGCCATTTTAACCTCTTGTTACCACCTATAAAACTCGATGGTTAGCCTGGTGATCAGTGTTAGCTATTTTCACCTCTTGTCATCCGCTGTCTGTCCGACAATTTAAACAAACCCTTCTGAAATCACATAACCAGTTTTTACCTAACCTGAACTTAGTTTTTTAACACTCGTCGAATTAGCCTTTTTGACGACTTATTTTAGGCATACAACTATAGAACGTGATAAAGGAGGATGACGTTTACATCTGTGATTGTTATATAATTGCAATTACTAATGTTGCTAGTAATAAATGTTTCTGATAAAGTCTCTTTTACTTATTTAGGCTTGACCAAATAAAGTACTTCTGAAAGTATGAACATTCAACAAAATATATTTGGGGAAATTATTGAAAAAAAAACCAAAAATACAAAACAGAATTCTACTTGATATTGTATATTGAAATAAATTAAAATGAAACTATTTCCATTCTATTTTTTTCATCACAGAAATCACGAAAATATAATTGAAAACAAACTCTGAAAGGTTAAAATGCGAAATCAAATATTAGTTATTCTGATATTGAGGCCAATTTAAGGTATAAGAGATCGACTATATTCTGCTACACACTGGATAACATGTGCATGAACCGATTCATCTGTTTGAAAAAAGTTGTCAGTGGTTTTCGACCGAGTAACATTTGAAACGGGATTTCGTCGTCATACATGCTTAATTCACAGTAAAGCTGCACTGGAAAATTGTCACCTAAAATGTCCCACCAGACTTCGCGCTGTGCATTAGTACTTGGGCAATTGCAACACGCGTGTACATAAACATCTTTAAAATTCATTGTACATATATCACATGTATTACTTGTTGTATTTGGTATTTCAGTTAGTAATTTAGTGATTAAAAAGGAATTTTTAATCTCCTTAAAAGAATTTGAGTGTTTCCAAAATTCCGTAATAGTCACTGGAGTGTGAATATTCCTGAAACGTGTGAAATTGTCATCAGAATTAACACGGCTTAACCAAATGTATAACTGTATACTATCAACTGCGCTATAAACGATAGACTTCCAAATTTGTTTTGATGGGAATGTTCCATCTTCAATATAGTCAAGAAGGTAACTGATAAGTCCATACTGTTTTAAAATGTCAATGATATCAGGAATAAATCCGTAGTGTTTCCTTTGAGAGTCTACAAAGAAAGTAAACAATCTGGTGAGAAATATTCTCTTAGAAAGGGAGGAAATGTCTAAGATACACAGTTTTTGTAGGAATATGAGTTTTCTTTTGTCAATATATCCTGTTATTGGATGAATACCAAGAATACTTTCGCACATATCAGATCGAGTCGACGTTTTCAAGTTGAGAATATGTTTCACTATAAAATGTTGAAACCGGTTTAAAGTAGCTTTGTCATAAGATTTCATGTTATTCCACATCTATTACTTGTTGTATTAGGTATTTCAGTTAGTAATTTAGTGATTAAAAAGGAATTTTTAATCTCCTTAAAAGAATTTGAGTGTTTCCAAAATTCCGTAATAGTCACTGACGTGTGAATATTCCTGAAACGTGTGAAATTGTCATCAGAATTAACATGGCTTAACCAAATGTATAACTGTATACTATCAACTGCGCTATAAACGATAGACTTCAAAATTCTCACTCCCGTATAAAACAATGGGTAGTATCACAGTTTTATATAGTTTGAGTAATACAAACGGATTCATTGCGTTTGTCTTTATACCATTCAACGCAAAGTATGCGTTTCTGGCTTTTCTGCATGAACTTTCAGTTCTTTGATTTGATTTAAATCGAGAGTTTAGTTCTATACCTAAGTGCAGATAGTTATTTGCTATCGGGATACGTTCATTACCAATTAACCATGGAAAATTGACATTGATCTCTCTTGTATTTACAGAAAATTTACTTATTTGCATTGAAACGAAAACACCATTTCTTTGAATATTGGTTACACACATTGAGCATACTTTGTAAGGATACTGGAGATGTGGCAATACATGATATGTCATCTGCAAGAGCTGGTGCACAACAATTGATATTGAAAATACCTGTATTTGGATTAAACTATTCCAGATCACAAATTAAATCATTTATAAATACTAAATACAATAAACCTGAGAGCAGACCTCCTTGTCGTACACCTTCTAATACAGAGAAAAAATCTGATTGACATTGATTGACAACAACTGCACTTTTCGTATTATAATGACAGTCATTAATTATTAACCATAGCTTGCCATTTACACCAAGTTTAAACAGTTTGTACATTAAACCTAGCCTTCATACTGTATCAAATGCTTTCCTGCTATCCAGGAATGCTACAAAAATTTTACTAAATAATTCAATATTATGAAATATAGTTTCATGTAAATTAAAGGATGCAGTAAGACATCCAAGATATTTCTGAAAATCTTGCTGCTGAGGGTTCGGAAAGACACTTTCATCAAAGACATATAACAACAATCTTGACTTAATAACATGCTCAAACACTTTGAGTACACATGGAAGTAAGGTGATTGGTCGGTAACTGTCCGGTGAAGTCTTAGGTTTATTGTTGCCTTTAAATAATGGAACAAGAAGACCTAGTTTCTAGCCATTAGGGATACGACCTTTACTCACAACTAGATTGAATAACGATGTTAAGCATCAAACTAAAGTATTTCCACCATACAACAGATGTTCATGTTGAATTTTGTCATAGCCACTAGCTTTTCTACGCTTTAAGAGTTTAATTATACCATCGACTCCACTTTCTTGGATAATACCACCTGGTAAATACACGTTTTGTTCATAACAAGATTTTAATATTTTATTGTAATCAAGTTCAATCTGTTGTTTCGTGTCATTATCATACACTTCATCACTGTCAGGCTGGTAGAGTTTCGAAAAGTAGTCCATAAACGCATTAGCGATGCTTTCGGGAGTATTGCATATATTGTCATCTTGGATTATTTCAGGATAAATTTTGGACGAGACAGTTTTATTACGTTTGATGAGTTTCCAAAAAAGACGGATATCGCATTCAGCTGCCTTATTAATGTCATCGTTAGTTTGTTGTATATATTGTTCATACGCAGCCTTTTGTATATTTCGGAATTCATGTTTTGCTCTCTTGTATAACCTATATGAATCGTGATGCATGCCTCTAGGGCGACCATCAATAACCCAGGCTTTTCGTAATGATCGTTCCTTCTCGTGGGCAATCTTAACACCAGATGTCCAATACGGTTTAGTAAAAGGATTAAATCCACACTTCGGGACTGTTTTATCTGCTGCAAAATGTAAAATAGTCACCATATCGTTGTATATAGTATCAATATCTGTATTATCCGAGTCCATTTTCTTTATCAAAATTTGTAAAGGTTCGTGTAAGAATTGTTTATATAGTTCGATTTGATCGTCCGTTATTTTGTGCCATGCTGGTAGCTTACTAAATGAATTCAATATATGATGAGGATTATGTTGCAACACTATTTCGGCTAAAACTGGTAAATGATCGGATGAACTACTAACCGAACCCTCGCTAAGTATTGCATAAGACTTAAGCTGCCTATATATACTATCATTCATAAGAATATAATCAATCATTGATGTCTTAGTAATAAATGTATAATCTGGCCCTTTATGTTTAAATTTTTCACCTGAAAACAGCAATTGATATCTTTTAAGTTTTAACAAATTTCATTAGCTCCGCAGATTTGTACCTGTTTGAACATAATTTATCTTTCTCAAGACAACTGGCATTTAAATCCCCTGCGATTATGACATTGCCATAATTACTATAATGAGTATATAATGTATCTAATATATTAAGTTCAGTTCTATAGTTATCTTCAGATTCATCAGACGGTAAATATGCACCAAAAATAAGTAATGACCCCTTAGATGGGGTTTTGATCTCAGACCAACAATTTTTTTCTGAGTTCGTATCATGAACTCTTTTACAGGATGGCAATACCACCTTTACCATGATATGCGTTATAAAAATTAGGCAAGGAATCAGCTTTACATACACATTTATATCCTTGTTCAATTCTTGACAAATAATTTAAGGATCTGGTTTTAAGTTTATGTTCAGAGATAATACAAACATCACAGTCAGTACTTCTTAATAAATTACTCAAACATACAGTAGAAGACATAATACCTCTTACATTCCATGCTAAAAGTTTTAGACTAGACATTATAAGAAACAAGGTAACCAAGGTAACAAGGGAAGATAATATTTTACACTGCATTTTGATTGTTTATTATGAATCTGGTTCATGTTGAGCATCATCCGTAAAACGTTGATTCCATTCACGGTTGCTTAACCATTTTCTACACTACACGCCTTTCGGCCAAAAGTTTTCTGTTTCGACAATTTCTGCACAATTTTCTGCGATGTTAAGCTTTGCAGATATCCGACGATAATTGTTCCTTGTGCTTAACAAACTTAACAAACGTAAGTATGTCACATGTACATTTTTATTTTCTAAGTAACTTAAAATTCCAGCTCGCGTAGATTTTAAGTCAATTCCTGACAGGTAATACCTAGCCGTTCTGTTCTTTGTAACACCCGTAAAAAAGTTTTCATTTGTCGTTTCAACATTGCTAGTGAATCCTTTAAGTCGAACAGGAATTTTATAAGTAATATCATTGTTTTCCGTGTTTGGTTTCGAAATGTCTCTGTGTTCTTCGCTTGGCGTTTCATGCGTCCTGTACGGCAAACCTGTAACATTATCGTTATTGTCATTACCGTTAGGAGATTTTTTTCCATGTTTTGTTTACAAGTTACGGGTGATCGCCTGTCTGGTATTTCTATAGGTGATAACTGACCACTTCTCGTACTAGAGTTCATCTGTATACCGGTAGTATGCGAACTATCTGGGGTTCCCGGTGGGGTTGCTTTAGAGACATAAGATTGTTTTGAATTCCATTTAATATTCTTTTGTAGACTAACGCATAATTTACTATGTCGCTCAAGTTCGGAGTCAAATCGTTTTACATTAGCTATATACGAATTAAAGTCAAATTCCCCAATAGCTTTGGATTGTTGGTTTATTAGCTTGTGGTTTGCGTCATACTGTGTAAATTTTCGTTCGCAATTGATTAGGTGTTGGTTTAATCGCTCATTCGTGCTCGAAAGTTCTGTTTTTAATTTGTCGTTTTCAGTTTTTATGTTTTTGATAATTCTTTTATTTTCGATTTCGTTTTTCTGTAATAAGACTACTCTTTCAAGGAGAGTTTGTACAGTTACCCTCATTTCGATGATATTACATTCTTGGGTCACAGTTTTACTTTGGTCACTAATTGATTTATGGTCATCTTTTCTGAAAAAATCATCAATGCTCGAATCATCACCGTTAATGAACATATATATTATGTAGCAGTCTTTTGCATATTTTTGTGTAGAGGAACTTTTGTTAGTGCTTTTTCGGGTAAAAAGTTTTCCCGTCGGACACCCCTGGATGGATTTCGCTCTGCTCGCTAAGATAGTACGATACCAAGTTATCGTATTATCAGAATCATGGGTCAGATCAATGAGTTTTAATACATATGAATCTCTTGGAAGATCAGAGAGTTCTTGGTCTAACAAGGGTATAAATTCTTGATTCGGTACAAAATCGGCTATTTGAGAGTTCTGAGTTTCTGAGTATTCGTCAATGGCGTCATTGTTGTTTACATATGAACGACTTGGGGTGTTTATCTCGGTCAAAATTTGGACAATTTGACTGTTTTGGGGGTAAATACTCCCTGAAAGTATCATCCTGTACTTCTTGTAAACCATCGGGCTCATTTTCAATGTTTGTAGTTTGATTTAAATCAGATAATTCTCTGTTGAAATCACTAGACGATACAACACGACCATAAACGTCGGTAGCCATCTTATCTTGCAGAAAGGAAATAAGTAAAAAAAAACAATATTGCAATCCGTGTATTTTGAGCATGCGAAACTTTGTTATCTTCGTAAATAAACAAATGAAGGAAAGGCGAAAGATAGGTTACCAAAGGGACATTCAAACTCAGAAGTCGAAAACAAACTTACAACGCCATGGCAACTTTGCTAGTTGATCATTTGCTGTCTAGAACGTCATATTTCATATTGAATTATTGAGAGTTAAGTAAAAAAAAATAATGATTTAAAACAACTGATTATTCTTATTACCCAAAATTGCTAGTGATATAATCTGTTTTTCTTCGACTATGTTTTTTTTATTGCATCTACGTATTTTCTATTTTTTTTTTATATATATACAATAAAGTTATTCCGGAGTCCTAAAACGGTATCGTTCATACAGATTTCAAAATGGTTGGTGTTGAATTTTAAAGAATTCGCAAACTTATTTAGAAAATATTTAGAAATACATCTTCATACTTTTGAATTCAATCATGATGTTTCGTTTTATAATAATGTTCCTTACAAAAGTACAGGCATCGTGGATTCGTGAAAATGGCCAAGTTCAGTTAACGAGCTTTTTATTGCTCCTCATAGTAATGAGATATATTCTAAAATCGGTAGGTTTCATGGTTTCTTTTGAGTTATTTTTTGATTCAGGAAAGTGGGAGATAACAAGGAAACAGCTGAAAATCGAGTGAATTTTTGTTTTCAAAATCTGCCGCCATTTTCGTCAATGTTGGACAAACCATGACGTATCAGTCGTATGTGAAAGTATTTTGATGTTTAATCAACTTTTTTTTAAGAGGAAACAACATAAGTACATCGGTTATTAATTTTTACATATCTCAAAGCTTGTAAAAGTATTTAATTTTCACGAACAGCGGCTGTTTTACGGTAGTTGTGTTTGTTGACACTGACAATGGGCGTGGTTTCAATACTTTCGTTTTTTGTCGGCAAGAACTCGACTAAAAATACGATTAAAACCCGATCATACTTTTCACATTGTTTCGAAGGTCAAATAAAGCTAACCAATCGTGTTCCTTCTTTGCAAATTTACGTCTTACTTGTAGTAAATATTGACCTAATTTTTAGAAATTGGCGCTTGAGAGGTTGCGAAGAATCGAGAGTTCTGACTATTAAACTAATAAGTTTTTAGTTATTAAAATTAACAGGCAAGTGAACGGTATCGCATAATGTTTTCTCTAAATGTAGCAGGTAACTATGTTGACAACCGTTACGTGGAAAGTGATCTTTTGGAGGAAAACATGATCCTTTCTGTCCACATGCCTTCAGAAATGTAAAAAAAAGCTGGTAATATGCAGCAGATCACGATTTAGGAATTATCTCGATGACAATAAAATGCAATTACTTTAATAGAAGGCTACCTATCCATATAATTATTGAACTACAGAATCATCAAGCTCCTGGAAAAGAACCTGATAGCGTTTCCAGCCATTTCTAAGTAACAAAACCTGGGACTATGATTAATTATAGTAGTCCCAGACAAAACTGACAGTTTTGACAAAAAAATTTATCCAGGGTCACCTCAAACTTACCACAAATCAACTGACTTATCCTGACCAAAACTTATCTGATTGATGCCTTTTTATAAAAGAATATGTTGAAACCTTTTCTATGTTTTAAAAGTTTTAATAATGACAGGTGGAGACCATTTTACAAAACAGGTCTTCATGAATAACTGTTTCAGTGTTGATATTTTTTTGTAAAGTTTGACATTAAGGTACGAGTAAGCAACTTCCAGCAAACAATGATACATTTATACATCTCTAGTGTTTACTGACATCAGAGACACATAATACTGCTGACTTGTTTTGCCAACAGGATAATCAATCGTTAAGCCTAACAAAGTATGACAAATAAAGAATGATCTAAAAAAAGATATTGAAATATTCTCTTACTCATGCAAGAGCACACATAACAGAAATATTCCTTTTTATATAAATATGTAACCATGCCATATATTGAAGCTCCTGTCTAAAGTGGAGAATCTCAGCAGTAATTCAGAATTTTGTTATTTGGAAAATTCAGTGTTGATAGCAGAATTTTGATGGTCTCTGTTAATTCTATTCACAACTTATACAGATTCTGTCAATTTTTATTGCCATAAATATACATCTGTACATGCATTGTATAGAAACCTATCTATTGTTGAACTGGCTGTATGTTGACTTCTCGATGTTTTTTTTTCGCTTGGAAATGTCATTGGATTGACGTGTCATTGAGGTATACAAGGTGATATCCAACAATTTTTTTCCATATAAAGTATACCAATCATCTTCCTATTGAAATGCGATTGGACTTTTAAGAAGTATATACTAAACTATGAGCTTTATTTGTATCATACATGGGGTGAATGTCATACATGTATTGCAATACCTGTTTAAATAAATTAAAAATATACAGTACAAGGGTTACTGCTATTTACTTAAAAAAAATACAAAATGTCTCTCTAAGTGGTTCAGTTTGATTTTCTACAGGGGTGTTGTGTTTATATGAATACATATTTAAATGTTAAACTAGTGCAAAAGGAAGTTATTATCAGTACAATGGAAAAGGAGAGGTGTCTTGATGATGGCAATAAAACGCTTAAGATACTCCCTATGAGGGTAATAGGTTTTGTTTTAAAGGGACAATATTTCTAGTATCTAGACATTAGTAGAGACAAAAATACTTTGTTTGACTGTTTGTATGTACAGATCAATTCATTATATTTGTACATATTTAAGGGCAGTTCATATGTCGAACAAACACTAATTGTATTGCATAAGACCTCACAGTAGTTAGAAAGGGTACACATTCAATATATTACTGTGTGCAAAGAAATTGTAACTAAAAAAAAAATCCATGTATACTTTTTATTTTTTGTCTGTTAAGATAGGTCTTTATTGTTGCAGTTATTTTTTTTATTATTCAAATTCAATAAAGAGGCTGGTTCTTGGGACTTATCTATGTCAATCTATATTCATTATTCTTTTGAATTCTAAATTTAAACATGTTATAACATGACCACTTTCATTGGAAACAAATAAACAAATCAAGAATAATTTAACATGAACTAAAAAACATAATATATTGTAACCTTATTGTGTAAGGAATTAATTTATAATTAGCAAAACAAAGAGTTGAAATCTGTTGTATGTCATTGTAAAAAAATTGGTTTGTTTTATTTGTAGAATTGGAACTGGGAAAAGTATATCAATATATATGTTCCTGATTGGAACTCCTGTGGAAATAAAAATTACAGTTATCTTTTCTAAAATATAACATTTTTTTTTATAAGAAAAACATTATTTTTTAAATATTAAGATGTTCAATCTAAACTTCTAAAGTCCTGTCAACTTATTATTAGTTAAATTTCATTGATTATTTTTGAACCCCTGAATTATGAAAAGTACACTTTTTCAATACACAAGTAATGAGCTAAGAAAGACAACTCCAACTTCAGTTTATCAAGTGATTGCATTACAAGTGTAAAATGGCCGCCGCGGAATTTGACAGCATCATTTTCAGTCGTGTTTATTTAGACTTATAAGTTATAAATTCGACTTTGGAACAATTATTCCCATACAACTTTGATTAAGGAACATTCGAAATTGTTAACTACCGTTTTTATGTGAAATTAGCAGATGAAAGACAATAATAAAAACCGGTCACAAAAAAAAATGATAATTTCACGCATCCAACGTCATTTTTCTCGCACAAAAGGTTGCAAAACACAAAAAAATGGTATTGTCATGTTAAATTAACCATTTAGCTACGATCCTTACACACTAAAATGTATCACCGTCGAGTTTGACACCGATTTGTAGAGAAACAACGAACGTATTTCCAAAAACGTCACTTTTTCTCCCTGCACATGGCAAATTAAATCAGGCCAGTCAAACTGCGCGCGAAATTTGAACAGGCCACACAAGTCGCGGAGAAAAAAAATTCAGTAAGGATAGTGTTTATATTACATCCCATATTTTCATAGATTCGAAATAAGATTGGCTTAATTGCCCTCACGACATAATTCCATTTCCGCCATCTTGGGTTCTCTCATTTGTTTGAGTGCTGATATCATTTTACCGGAACCTTTCTAGTGCGTACCAAACTTTTAAGGAGAAAATATTAAATGTAATATCGGTAAAGATGCAATAAATATTTAGTTATCGGAAACTCTGTATGTTTTATGTATAGCAATAAAGGAAGACCAGTTGAATATCGACAATTTTTTTTCCCAAAGAAATCTACATGAAATATTTGATACTATAAAAACAGTATTGCACATCTACAGATCATATTCAATTGTTTTAAATGAAATATATTCTTTTAAAGTAGCTCTTATAACGACAACGGACTCTATCGAACTTAAAAATTACAATTAGACAAATCAATGATGAAAGAATGGCAGAGAGGCGAAAGATACCAAAAGAGACATTCAAACTTATAAGTCGAAAATAAACCGACAACGAAATGCCAAAACACTGAAAACGACCAGTAGACAAACATCAGTTTATAAAACACAAAACACAACGTTGAAAACCAAAGACTGACTAACACGAAGCCCACAAAAAACTGTGAGTGATCTCAGACCCTGCTCACATGTGGCACCCGTCATGATGCTCATGTACGTACAAACCTGGTGATAAGTCTAATTCTGTAGACGGTAGGTCACATTCGAGAAAAAAAAGATGTGATTGTGGTAACGACAATTGGAACATATCCGTCGTCATCTGTAAAACAGCAATAAATATTCTAGTATGTTTGTTAGTTCACATGGTACTGTGTTTAAGTCAGTTATTTAATTACCGTATAATTTGAATACACATTTTTTTTTTATTTTTTAGTTAAGAATCAAAAGAAAATAACTAAACAAGGTGAGTATATTTTTCAATGTATTATATGCATTTTTTTCTAATGTAAAATATATCTTGTCTTTTGTTAACATATACAATATATTGTCTGTTTATTAACACATAAAACATACTGTCTTTTTATTAACACATAACATATATTGTCTTTTTGTTAACACACAAAATATATGGTCTATTTGTTACGACATGAAATATATGGAATTTGTGAACATCGAGGTAGTTATGGTTTTATGTGCATACCTGACGTACCAGGCATGGGAATTGTGAGCCTTTTCCCTTATTTTGTGTTGTCTGTTATCATATAAACGTTAATTAAAATCTTCTAAATATGTACAACTGGTAAAGTTGGAATCATACTTCACCATAATTTTTGGATTGTATATTACTTATACACCTTATCGCTATTCCCGCTTGACCCGAGAATCTGTCCCGCTTGAACTTTTGACGTCATACAACAATCACTTTTCCATTGTGGCGTCAGATATTTACTATTATGACGTCAAAATTTTACGGGAACTTTTGTGATGTCCAGTAATGGCGGACAAATAGCGATAAGGTGTATTCTATAATGAGAAATTGCAGGTGGTTGATAAATTTTTGTTTTGCTTAATGTGAGTTTGATCTGAGTCATCCTTGAACGTAAAATATTTGATAGGATTGACGTCTGCTCTGTATTCAACCATCCTCGCGGATATTGTCCTGATATATGAGGTACTAGTATTTGATAGAATTGAAGTCTGCTCTGTATTCAACCATCCTCGCGGATATTGTCCTGATATGAGGTACTAGTATTTGATAGAATTGACGTCTGCTCTGTATTCAACCATCCTCGCGGATATTGTCCTGATATGAGGAACTAGTATTTGATAGAATTGACGTCTGCTCTGTATTCAACCATCCTCGCGGATATTGTCCTGATATGAGGTACTAGTATTTGATAGAATTGACGTCTGCTCTGTATTCAACCATCCTCGCGGATATTGTCCTGATATGAGGTACTAGTATTTGATAGAACTGACGTCTGCTCTGTATTCAACCATCCTCGAGGATATTGTCCTGATATGAGGAACTAGTATTTGATAGAATTGACGTCTGCTCTGTATTCAACCATCCTCGAGGATATTGTCCTGATATGAGGAACTAGTATTTGATAGAATTGACGTCTGCTCTGTATTCAACCATCCTCGCGGATATTGTCCTGATATGAGGTACTAGTATTTGATAGAATTGACGTCTGCTCTGTATTCAACCATCCTCGAGGATATTGTCCTGATATGAGGAACTAGTATTTGATAGAATTGACGTATGCTCTGTATTCAACCATCCTCGCGGATATTGTCCTGATATGAGGTACTAGTATTTGATAGAATTGACGTATGCTCTGTATTCAACCATCCTCGCGGATATTGTCCTGATATGAGGTACTAGTATTTGATAGAATTGACGTCTGCTCTGTATTCAACCATCCTCGCGGATATTGTCCTCATATGAGGTACTAGTATTTAATAATTGAATGAAAAATTGCGACATAGGGTTATAACAGTGCCCTTATATTGATCCATACACCTCTGCCAACTATGAGACGGATTTTCTCTTTCGCATGCTCCTTCTTTATGAAAAATTTAATGAAAGTGCCAAAGCGATTGACCTTGCTTGATAAGGATTAGTATAAAACGTATATGCAAATGTTATTACAATATGATTATCAAAGGCCCCAATCTTTTCGACTAAATGAAGATTGATAAATCTCACGGAACATGTTTTTGTCTGGGGGTTTATTAGTGCAATGACTCCTTGCACCTGACATGTTTTCTTCGCGGAACCATGCACTTGTAATTTGTCAGAAAGGGATTCCATAACCGAATTGACTGCATTTAGAAAGCTTGCACTGACAATAGACATAGCTATATATTGGACATTGTGGGTTTTATAGTTTCTTTTATCTACTGAAAAATAAAAAAGGAAAATAAAAACTAACAATGACACGGCAGAAAATGCAAAGGTTTTTTGCTAAAGAAACGGCCACCATTTTCGTGAAAGAAGGCCAAACCATAAGAAAATGTTTTACCCGTAGAGTAAAATATGTTGGTGCCAAATTGATTTTTTTTTGGAACTTACCAAGAAATACTAGTTCAGTGGTTGTCGTTTGTTGGTGTGGTTCATAGGTGTTTCTCGTTTCTCGTTTTTGTATATAGATTAGACCGTTGGTTTTCCTGTTTTACTCTAGTCATTTTGGGCCCATTATAGATTGCTGTTCGGTGTGAGCCAAGGCTCTGTGTTGAAGGCCGTACTTTGACATATAACTATTTACTTTTTATACAATGTGACTTGGATGGAGAGTTGTCTCATTGGCACTCATACCACATCTTCTTATTTATAGTTATTAATTCTTTCATTACTAAAATTGTAAAAGTATTTCGTGTTTATGATAATGGGGTCTGATTTCAGGAAGGAGCGTGGTTTTGATACTTTCGTTTTTGTTGACATGCGCTTAAACCGGATCTTACTTTTCACAAGATTTCGGGGGTCTAATTCCGATTAAGGAAGAACTAAATCAGCTAGCCGATCGTGTTTCTCGTTTGTAAAATCACTTCAGACTTTAAGTAAATATTGATTTAGTTTAGAAAATGGCATCTAAAAGTTGTGAATGACCGAGAGTCCTGGCAATGGACTTTCAAGTCTTTCTAATGTTTGAACGGAACACGTACGAGGATGGTACCGCAACATACTTCTTACAAATGATTACGGTGATAATGTTGACAGCAATCACTTTGGAAGTGAACTTTTGATTAAAATGTAAAGACAGTTATAACAACAGATGTTCGCAATTAAAAAAGATGATATTTTCTACATGTATTACATGTATTTAATAATGGTGGTAAGTTATACCCAAAGAATTATCTGGATGGCTTAAAATGGAACAATTTCGATACAGGGGTGCCTGTCCATACAATTATTGAACCCAATAATTTTCTGGCTCCTGTGAAAGAACCTTTTTGCCTTTTTTTTTTATCTCTTTCTTGTAACTTAACTGACATTTATCCAGGACCTCCCTAAATCTACTTGATAATTTTGACCATACTTACCCCTTTATGCCTTACAATGACAAAAGATATAGGAGCGTCTTCAGTTTAGGACTTACAGCTTTGATAGACACGTATATGCTATTATCTTATTCTATGTAGTGTTTAACAGATCCACCTAAGGGGGCACCCAACACTTTGACAAAAATAGATTTGGCTCATTTAATTTTCATAAGATTTTGACAAAATGATTAATTTGACCTGTTGACAAAAATATATAAATTTTAAGAAATTTGAACCACACAATTTACAGGAATAATTTCATTGGATATAAATATAGTAGTTTGACAAACACTAATTTTGATCATTGAGAAGCTTTTTTTTAATCTTTACTTGTAGTTCGTGATTTAAACGTTCAGTCTATTTTTAAAGAGTTAACTCCCTTGCTAACAATACTCAGATTTATTTCTGGAGTTTAATATGTGTTCATTTTTCACAAAAAATGAGATATGTGTACTAAAAACTGACATTGACAAATTTCACCAACAGGCAGATCTATCATTACCTAAACAATTATAGGTAGATATAAGAAGATGTGGTATGAGTGCCAATGAGACAACTCTCCATCCAAGTCAAAATTTATAAATGTAAACCATTATAGGTCAAAGTACGGTCTTCAACACGGAGCCTAGGCTCACACCGAACAGTAAGCTATAAAGGGCCCCAAAAATTACTAGTGTAAAACCATTCAAACGGGAAAACCAACGGTCTAATCTATATAAAAACGAGAAACGAGAAACAGGGCCTGTATAAAGTAAGAGACATAATAATGGCTGGCGACATTCAAAATTTACAAAACCACGGAATCAAAGCGTACACGTACATTTTGTAATGACTCCTGACATCAGATAAGTTTGTGAGACACGTCCTGTACTGAAACTCATTTAATTTGCATAAATATACGATATAAATGCACTCTATCTGGGTTTAATAGATAATTCACGAATAGTCCAAACGACTTATTTCACTAAAAATCTTACGAGAAAAAATAAGTCATGAACATTTACGATCGATTTTTATCATAAGATTTTTTTGTGAAAGAGCCCCAGACTCTGTATAATATTTTTCGCTTATTCTCCTTTCGCCAATGTAGAATTGCGGGAAAAGGTTCATAAACAATCTATATTAACATTGAAAGAACACTTAACAAATGTATAAAACGCATAACTATTCTTTCCGTGTCCTTGACTGAGAATTAGTTCGAGTATGTATGAAATATTTGCCACTCAACGTTTATAAACCAACAACCATTCAATATAAAATGAGGTTGCATAAACAAGTATTTATTTCATTTATCAGTTTGGTTATTTGAATATTGAATATCATGTTGTTATAAAATAAGTGGGACCTAGACTGGGACGAGTATAATGTATTACACTAGCAACGCATTCAACACATTTACCACATTACCACACCAGTATGCAATCATTTTTAGTAAACATTCTACCTTGGTACAGTATAATAGTGCTATGATAAAGACAAAAGCACAGAAATTGAAAAGGAAATTGCAGAAATGCAAGTTTACATGTAAATCTCAGGACAAATTGCATATAACACCATTGAACGACAACCAATGTGTTACGTTACATACAAGTGTATTGATTTACAGATGTTATAATCTTTCCAAATTAAGATACAAAAAGGTAGCAAGTTTGAAATTTATAAAACAATTTGCTTTCATTCGAGTTTTGAAGTTAACATATGTTTCACTCTGGAATTCAGATATTTTTCAGTCATAACATCAAGAAGTAGGCAATAAGGGCAAAAATCGACACCATATACCCCCAAAAATAAAGTTCCTAAGGAGTTTAATGATACCGACTTAAATATTCATTGTTATGCATAATTATAGAAATTGTGTTCATCTCATAAGTAGTAATGGGGAAATGGTCATTGGTACGACCAGTCTAGCAACTGATAATTTATTAAGATAGTTCCCAACCCCTTTGTGATTTCTTAAGCTTATTGCTCATACTAGTATATAATTTTTAATGACAATATTATTGAAAGTTATTGCTTCAGTTTACTTTTGTCCAGGAACGTATCTCAGTCAGGAAACACTCAAAGAAAACCAAAAAAACAAAAAAACAGTATTTCTTTTTCTTGCCATACATAATTTTCCCTCGAAATACTTTTCTGTTCTCTTCATGTATTATTTCAATTGTTCCCTTCGAATCGATATTTCTTCGTCAGATATATATTAATACATATTTTTATATATAAGCTCACATTTCAATACAATTTCACTAGGTCTCTAGCACGGTCGATGACGGTACATTTAAGAATACAGTTGCGAGATAATATCACAAAAATTACAGACTATAACAGACCATGAAATCTACTAATATAAAAAAAAAAAATGCTCGACAATATCATCGGAAAATATAGATATCATACAAAAAAGAAGATAATCGCATAAAGATATTATATAACTATACAGGACATAATTTATGATTGAATGATTGTCCCCTGTTTAGCATACATGGCCAATAATTTCGTGCATATTCAGTACGTGAACAAATGAACAATCAAACCATATGTAGGTTTTCCAAATTAAGTCGGCAAGGACGAAGTCGTAGGGCGGGACATTTATACTGCCACTTTAAAAAAGGGTGTGATGGATAGGGGCACAAATTTTGCCCTCCAGCAAGCCACTAATTGAGTAAGAGTTGTTCGGAAGTCTTCGTTTTACCGTGACTTTTATACATCCTACACAGCCAAACTGATGTTCCACTTCAGCAAAGGTTATGCTGCCGTGGGAGGGAAGACAAGGAATGAACATATTTCTATACCTCAGTTAATTATCGGACGAAATAATGTACGAATACGGCAAATAATTCGGTTGGATAGTGGTCACATGACAATGTTGATAAACAGATATGTCGAAAAGAGAAAGTAAGGTAGTTCACATACGAGACTTAATATGTCATGCTTGTAAAATATACAAGGGTATACAACTAAAAATAGACAAAACTTGAAAAGGACATAACCTAGAACGAGAGACGAAATTACATATGTCATAATTATAATTAAAAGAATATACGTAATTGTGTGTATATGTAATTCGAGAAACTCGTGTAATGCTAAGTGATTTCACCACAAGAGCAAAGGAATACATTTAATTCAACAGAGAACTTGAATTCATTACGTTATCAAATTCTCTTGGATATTACAGTTGTTTGTTTGTAGTTTTGTTTGTTGGTTAAGCATTGATTTGTATCCTTGACTTTTCCTTTGGAACATAGCATGTATTTTAAAGTATCTGTTTTGATGCAAAATATAAAATTAATAAATATAAAAATAAATTGCTGTTACTATGTACTCATTGGCAATCACACCACAACTACTCATTACAATCAAACTGTATATTTAACATAAGTATTGAGTTCATCGTCGCCATTCTACTCAATGCCAGGTAACAACATATACGAGATAGACCTAATATTTTCAGATGGTCTGTAGGATCGAGTTACAACATGACACATTTTAAAAATAAAATTTGGTTGTGGGGCCAAACACGACTCATATTGCCCCTTGTCCTTTTTATGAATGCAGAAGCGTTAAAGATATTTTTAATATTTTTAGAAGAATATAAAACGTTAATATTAAAGAAAAATTGAACATTTATACAGAATCAATATAAGAATGTTTCCGCGAATTCTCCCCTCAACACTTTCAGAACTGAATTACTTTTTAAGACAACCGTATAGCCAGAGATTTTTAGCACTAGCTGCTTCGTGGACGGATTTAATTTGACATGTGCTTGAAAAAAATCGTCTCGGAATTTCAAGCAACGATCAGCTCTAATTGGCGTCTATTTTTGGTAAAAATACTTTAAGATAAAATTTTGCATTACTTGTAATGAGTTGTGGTGTCCTTTGAGCCATGACAAAAGAAAACAATCGTTACAGCTTCGAAACTGATTTTGTTTACTGACCATATGAGTGCAAAATCAATGTAATGTTCATGTCAACAAAAATAAAAGAGACAACTCAACCATGTCAACTGGAATTTACGGACGACAGCTCTTTTATAAGAATCTATTATGTTTTTTTAGTCACTTTGGGTATTTTAGAAATTCTTGTGACCGTTCTTTGACCCATAAAATATGTATTTGTTCAACGATTAAACAAATATTCTATTTGTTATCATAGATTACATTACTGTCAATTCAGATAGAGTGACATTTCCAACAAAGAAATATGCATGCAACCAAAAATCAATTTAAACAGATAAAAATATTATTATACACCCAAAAATTGAATGAATGACCCATAGGCCGGATACAAGGGGGAGAAGTTCGTAAGGGTCTTTCATCACTTTTCCCAGTTAAAAATCGTCTAATACAGAGACACTTAGCTGGTGTTTTTGGAACAACAAGTTGGTGCCGCATCATGAATCAACAGGACACTCAAAGTCTAGACTGAAAAAAATATCAGACTCCCAGATTGGATCAATGTGGTTCATTCCGAATATAATTATTGTTACTGTTAGTGTGATCTGTCTAGAAAATCTACAATTTGATGTTGTTTGTTTTAGACAAGTTAGGATCAATAGATTTTACTGTTTGAATTTCTGAACTTATTTATTTAAAAACTTCAAACACAAACAAAAGCATAACTGATTAAAAAGACCCAGTAGTATTCATAGCGAAATAACCTTCCGTAATGAAAAACTGAAAAAAGTTGAAAGACAAAGAAAGATACAAATAACAACATTTGTTTTTGTTAAATAATCTTAAATCAAAATATTTCATCCCCTCGAATAGTAATTCTTTTTAATTTTCTTTTTTATCTATTTCAACCTGCCTCGGCCTTTTGAAACTCAAGAAAGGCTGTCGGTCTCTTACCAGATGAGGAGAGAGCAATACATTTCAACATTTCTAGAATGTGAAGAATGTCCCTTTAGCTATTTTAAGGTTATGTCTTGAAAAAAATTGACTCGTTTGAATTGTTTTACATATGTCATTTCGGGGCTTTTTATAGCTTACTGTGCGGTATGTGTTTTGCTCATTGTTGAAGGCCGAACGGTGACCTATAGTTGTTAAATTCTACATCATTTGGTCTCTGGTAGAGAATTGTCTCATTGGCAATCATACCACATCTTCTTTTTGTATTGATCTGTCTATCCACCCAATCCATGAACTGCGTGTAATCACTAATCATTTGTGGACATGGTATCTCTTGTTGAAAAAACATTTCTCTGCACAACCCCAACTGTGTGGTTAAAACAAGGTTGATATTTTTTTTGTCCTTCCATACAATAGCAGCTAATACATCTTTCTGCCTGAACTGTATGCCCACATGAATGTTAATTCCTTTGGGTTTTTTTTTTCTCAAAATATCTTTTTGAACCTCTCTTTTATTCAATATACCTGTACCACATGCCCCAGTGCTGTAATTTCGAAATACGTCTGTAAATAGTGTGGGAGAAGTGAAGGAATTGTCCCTGTAAATATGATACCCTTTACAGCTTTACATAATTAACCTGATATTGAAACTGAAAGTAGAAGGTGCTTTTTTCATTTTAAATGATGCCTTGAGGCATCACACGGCCGTTACCAGGTGATGCTCTCGGGCATCAAACGGCGGTTGTCAGGTGATTAAGTGATGAAGTATCTTTAAAGGGTTTGAATGCAAGTAAAGCAGTGAATATCAATTTTAATCGCCATACATTTTTAATATCTGTCTGGGGGTATTTTTCAGTGAAGAACATAAAGAAAAATATGTCAAAAGGTAGGTAGTTATACATTTTTTAACCATAAAGGGGGGATAACTCTTATGAAGGAATGTTAAAGAAATTTCATTTTTTTACATGTAGTAAGTCCGGTGACACCATTTATTCTTTTTATTTTTAAACTATATTATAAAACCTATCTTTAATATCTTATTTCAAAATCATATCTGACAAATTTCTTTCTGTTCACAAAAAGTATTTTCTCATGAATTTTGGAATTTTGCCAAACTTGTAGCTAGAAAAATAGCTCGTTACCCGTACTTTTATTATATATTTGTGGAAAAAGCATAGTAAAAACTTCATTTTGGCAAAGTAGAAAAACAATTCTATCTGAGGAAATATTTAGTTAATCATCTACCTTATATATAAATTTTTTTTTCTCCAGTATTCAAATACCTTACACCAGGGTGGACCTGTTATTAATTTAGATGGTTATGACCTTTGTTAGATATGTGACAAAATACAATCAGTGTTATAATTTATAGCAGATTTAATATGTTTTATGATGGTGACGATAATCAGTAGATATCAACTTCAATAGTAATGACAAATTAATCCAAGGGAAATTTCAGAGTAAAACGATTAACCGGTGCACAATAGACCAGGACTACATTTTGGGCTTGGTCCCTAAACTTAAGCTTAAAATATCCATAGTGCTTATTCTAATCTTTCATATCATGACAGGTAAGGCCTCTACATTGAAATTGTATGCACAGCGTAAAACAGAAGAACTCAGTATAGATGAGCTTTGTTTTAAGGCTAATTCTGCAGTTTTTAAATTGACACCAACAGTGAACATAAAGAATTCCTGAATCTAAATTTGCGCCATTGGCAAGACGATCATAAAACCTATCATCAGACCATTTCACATATGAAGCTCATTTAGCTTGATTGATTGTTGGTATATTGCCCATTTAGAGGCAAATCAATCGAAAAGTTTAGTTAACTTCAAATATTGAAATCTCTTTTTTTCGTGACGATAAGACATACATGAAGGAAATAAAAAAAAAGGTAACTCGGAGATTTTTTTCATTTCGTGCTATTTCATAATATATTGTAAAATATAATGAATTAGCAGTCTCATTCAGTTGAGTTACGTCTTCCGAATCAAATCTATTTATGCCAAATTTATCTCCCCCAATATCAAACAAATCTGCTTAGGGCATATATTATGTTATGCAAAACAGTGATTTCAGGGGACCTTTATCATTGAAGTGTTCCATTCCTGACAATTCCTGAAAATGTTATGGTAGAGAATTATAAACGATTGTCAAAACAGAATACCATACAGCAATTACATATTACTTTAACCAAAATTTCGTGGACGCATTTTCGAGAAAAGTGATACAATGTAAAATGCATATTTTAGCTGCTTTTTACATAGAGTCGATACATAATTTATAACCTATTTATACAAATAGTTACTTGCCTCTTGAATTACAAATATTACATATACCTTCAGTCCATATATTAAGATAACTTACATAAAATGTAGGAAAAAGCAAAAATACATCGACACTTATTGTTTAGAAAAAGCCCTAAACTGATGGTTAGGTCTGTACAGATTGAATTTGAATTTTAACTCCTTTGTCAATCAAACGAATATTTATGCATTTTATAAAAAACAATTCAGGTCCGTTCAAGATGTAGATATTTTTTGTTTTATGAACTTTTTGGGGTCAACCTTCTCTGTAATTCTACATTAACGAAAGAGAGGATAATAAGGTAAAAATATAACGTAGTGCATTTTGTATGGTTATGTACAATCCAGAACGTATCTGTTATACAAAATTATCTTATTCTAGGAGTCATTACAAAATATACGTGTACGTTGAAATTTACAATTTATTTAACTGTGTTAGCAGTAGTCAGAAAATTTCAATAGCCAAAGTGGCTAATCACTATTTTTTTGTTTAGCCACAACTTTCTGTGTCACCGTTGAGGATCACGAAGTGATCCGAACCTGCTAGGGGGGTTAAGCAGCATGCCCTCCCCTAGAAAATTTTGAGAAATTAAATGTGAAATCCTGCGTTCTGAGGTTACATTTTTGTAACTGGAAGTGTATATAAAAAAAAAAAAAAAAAAAAATTTTACAAGTCAGATGAAAAATTCTCCTTCCCTTCAATAAATCAAAGTGCTAGATACATTGCTACTGTAGTTATGTATAATTTAAAATTTTATCCAAGCTATGTTCTTTATGTTTGGTAAATAATGATATATCCAATGGATGTATCTGTTCCGGACCATATAAGAATTTGGACCATACGCGTATGGTCATGACCGTATGTGTATATACTCATATGGTCCGACCATACGCGTATGTTCTGGGTTATAAACACGATGAATGTTGAAACGTTCCTTTCACTGTAAATGGCATAACGTTTGACCCTTCGATGTGTCATGAATAAAAAGCTTCCAAAAATGAAATTTTGACTTATTTAATCTATGGTAAAATTATATCATTATTACATGATTAATAAAATAATGTAACTTTTACTCACAAGTTGAAATTATAGTAAACGAATTTTTTATATGGTCATTAACGATTTTCCTCCGAAACACAATATGTCGACTTTGGAAAACAACTTCAAGAAATATCTTAATAAACTGTTAACCAGTAAGTCAACGTTTTACCCATAGACACTTCATGCATTGAACCCTCATTTTTCTCGCTTTATTTTGATGTTTAAATTTGATTTTACTAAATTAAAGTTTCTTAAGCATTTCAAATTATGTTTTGTTATTGTACGTGTCCCTGTGCTTATTCAGACGATCTTACAATAACAGTAGTTTATACGTGCTGTCCATCTATTCTCATGTAGAAAATAAGAAAAGAGGGACAACTGAAAAAAAAACTAATCTTAATAATATATCGGAGACAAAAGAAAATAGTGCCTGCGATTTCACGTGCAAACGAAAACGTCGACAGGATACATACGCGTTAAAGGTAAGATAACAGATGCATAAAGATTCAGACACGATGTGAAAGGTAAATAATTTCAAAGAGTAACGTGTGCTGATTTTGGTTCGGCTAAGGAAGTTATAATTTATTTGAAAAATACCTATATGGTCAAAATACTCATATGATCCGGCCCGTTAATAACAAAACGAGTATATACTCATATGGTTATGACCATACGCGTATGGTCCAAATACTCATATGGTCCGGAACATATCCATTTTCCTGAAACGTTGAATGAAACAAACCGGTACCAACAGTAGTCTCTAAAATTTGGAGTGAGGTTAGAGTGTTTGCTTCGCGTTAAAAGCCTCACTGTAACTTTGAGATGAAGATCAGCAATAAAAGCGCTGTTCCTTTGCTTTTTTGATTTTTCCTGTTCATGTACTGATTTTGCGTCATGACGATGGGTTAGCATATCCAATTTCTTTTTGTATTGTATTTAGTGAAATAGTGATATCTTCGTGCCATAATTATCCGTTCTTTTTGTTTTCATAATATATAGCTGTGGTCACACCTTACCGGAAAGCTCGAACGGACGCCGAGCGGATAAAAAAAAGTTTTCCGTTGACAAAATTTTTATCCGTTGGGAGTCCGTTGGTGTACTGACCAAATAAAACGGACGCGTAACGAAGACCTAACGGACACACGCAGAATATGCAACGTACGAGAAACGGAAACGTACCGGACAGAACGGATGTCGAACGTACATCCAACGGACACCTAACGGAAGCGTACTGGATAAAACGGATGAACAAGATAAGCGGAAAATTAAAAGCGGCAATATTAATACATGTAAATCACATACACGTGACCTCTTAAATAATTAAAAAGTTCTCATTTAAGGTAGTTCAGGGTATACCGCCATCTTTAATTGTACAATCACGGTACATAATCGGTCTAGTTCTTTGCCCAAATCTGCAAATTTGGAGACAGATTTGCAATATATTGGTTACATTGTTTATTTATATAAAGAAAGCTTAGTGATTCATTGCATTATCGAAAATGTTTTATCAAAATACCAAATATTTGTGTTTTAGAATCAATTTTCAAATAAGCCATTTAAGGGAGATAACTCTTTAGTACAACATTTATACTGGACATATAGGAAATTTTCATTTTTACTTGTAGCAAGAAAAAGAGTTCGGTGACACCATTTTTCTTTCCATTTTCTTAAAATATATTATAAAACCTATCTTCTCATATTTTATTTCAAAATTCTGTCTTATAGATTTCTTTTAAGCACAAAATGTGTTTTTCATGAACAATCTAAGCAAATTTTGGCAATTTTGAACGACTCGTACCTTGAAAAATAGCGCGATGACCCATACTTTTATTATTTTTTGAAAAAGCATAGTAAAATCTACATTTTGGCAAAGTATAAGAAAATTCTGTCATTTTTTCTATACCCTGAACTACCTTAACTGGTTTTAGTTTATTCTTCAAAATGCCGCCAAAGGGTAGGGGTGGAAAAGAAAGAGGAAAAAAATGTCAGAGAAAAATATCAATAACGCCGCCTGACTATGATTCAGAAGTCGAGCCAAATACAGAATCTGATGCCACTGAAAACCCACGAGAAGGCATCCCTCCACAGGGACTTCCCTGACATCCAGTAGAACATTCGGTACATATCCGTTTTATCCGTTATCCTTCCGTAAATGTCCGTTTCACATCCGTTCATCATCCGTTTTATCCGTTATACGTCCGGTAGAAGTGCGTTGGTGAATTGGTCTACCGGACCTCCAACGGATGTATAACGGACAAGTAACGGATACAAAACGGAAACGAAACGGACGAGTACCGTAAAAAACGGACGCCTATCGGACGTTCAACGGACACTTCATCCGTTGGACGTCCGTTCAAAGTTTTGAACATGCTCAAAATTTTCCACCGGACAGAACGGACGTCGAAGGATAAAACGGACGCTGAACGGACATGAAACGGATATGGACGAAGTGAAACGGATAAGAACGGACGTCTAACGGACATAAACGGATTGAAAAAAAATTATCCGTTCGGCGTCCGTTCGCGCTATCCGGTAAGGTGTGACCGGGGCTTAAAATTAACAAACATCCATTTGAAATTATGTAACACTTTATTAAACTACAGAATCAATAATGTCAGATCCGTCGACCATGTTTAAAGCATAAAAAGTAAAAGAAAACTCGATATCGGAAACGGATTTTTTCTCCCGGAACCGTTAAATTTGAAAGTAATATTTTTTCCGGATATGACTAAAAGACCCGTTTTTTGTGTTTGGTTTTGCCAATTGCTTTTGTAAACATCTTGTCAGCTGAACGTTTGTTCGAATCAACGCTTCGGTCTTGAAATTTGACAAAGATTTTTTTCCGTTCATGTAAATTTTCGTTCGCTAATATGGCGATTGCAACTGAATTTCTACATAATAAAATCATTTGCCCATGGCGAGTGTGGGGACCTTTACCGCTAACACATCAATAATAAGTTATACTCCCCACATATTATGTGGTTTTATAAATTCGAAACAATGCAATTGCATACAAAACACAAAAAATCTTATTTCAAATCTAGAAACATAAGAAAAATTGTGAATTTCAATCAAGAGGTACATATAACACACTGGCGTACAAAATTTTAATCCTCCCCGAGGGTTTTAACTCTATTTCGAGCGCCACGGATGAGTCTTGTAGAAGAAACGTGCGTCTGGCGTTTAAGGGCATACGATACAGTTTTGATCCCACGGTGAATTTTTGACGAAAGTTTGCATAAAAGCTATTTTGTACCTAGTCAATTGAAATATGTAATACAAAATATACCTTCATGTGCTACTTTTAGAGATAAATGGGGTCGTGATTTTAGACACTCACCGGAAATTTCGGTTTCTTGGACATTTCTATCCTTTGGAAAGACATACTTAACTTTTTTGTTTCAAAAGATAAACGCAAGCGGATTTTTGTAAAAGCATCTGGAATATCTTCTCTACATAAATGTGTTTTGAATTTGTGTAACAATTCTTTGGAGATTATTCATTTTTATCACATTTTTAGGATATTAGTCAAAGAACGGCATTTTTGCTGTTTATTTTTCTAATAAAAAAATTTCATCGTGAAATGTTCATAAAAATTGGCACAAATACTCTTAAAACATACTCAAGCCAAATGTCATTTTGAAAAAGAGGGGTCCATGAACTAGTTTTCAAGTTAAATCAGTCTGATTGATAAAAATAAGTCGAAAATGCATCTTTTCTCGATATGTCACAGTTTGACGTCGTGAAAAATAACATTTTACATCAGTTACGTCATTACCTCCCCTGTAACCGTATCGTATGCCCTTAAAATTTTAACCCTGCTATCTATGATGTGTTTATATACTTCAATGTGTGAGTTGACTTAAATGGCTATATGTATATATTACGCGAATTCACCTTGACATTTCCAGGTACTTAACAGCTTCATGTATATTACCTGTATCTCGTAAGGTTACGTCACCAGACAGATCCGAAAATACACACATTGTAATTAAAAGTTGGCCAGAAAAACAGTCCTTGGTCCGCTTCTAATTACGTGGTAATAAGGTTAGCGTACACGACTTTAAATGATCATAAATGCCATCACGTCACTCCATAGCGGTCAAATACTTAACAACTCACTGGTAAAAGTTAATAAATGAGTTATAAATTCTAGAGGTTCTCTTGATATGTCGATAATCTTTGTCAATATTTGTTTGTGTTATAACGAACATATTTACATAGAGAGTTAAAAATCGAGTAGGAATTTTTTGTTTGAAATGACCAATTTTTTATACCAATTTTAGAATTTTTAATAATCATCTCAAACATATAAATATATAGACAGAAATATATACAGCAAAAATGATCCCCAATACACGATTTTTCAATAGATAAAAATTAAAAAAAAAAAAGAAATCATTGCGCTGAAATAAATTTAAATTTTAGTTTGTGATTTAAATACCGGTCTTCAAATTACCATGATAAACTATTAAATTATAAAGGACAATTTTTGACCAATTTTAGCGTTTGGAAAATAGTTACAGGCAAATATTATAAACAATCATCCAACCAACTCACTAAATGCAATTCACTTGATCGAAACTATCATTTAAAAGTTTATTAGAGTAATTGCCCTTGAATGACCTTTTTACTCATCAAAAATTGAAAACATTGTGACATGAATGATCTTTACTATACACCGTTTTATCAACTTAAATGGTCGCCCCTCTTGGTAATATAACTCCTCAACCATTTATACATTACGCCCCTTTTGGTAATATAACTCCTCAACCATTTATACATTATGCCCCTTTTGGTAATATAACTCCTCAACCATTTATACATTATGCCCTTTTTGTTAATATAACTCGTCAACCATTCATATATTATGCCCCTTTGGTAATATAACTCCTCAACCATTTATACATTATGCCCCTTTTGGTAATATAACTCCTCAACCATTTATACATTATGCCCCTTTTGTTAATATAACTCCTCAACCATTCATATATTATGCCCTTTTTGTTAATATAACTCCTAAACCATTTATACATTATGCCCCTTTTGGTAATATAACTCCTCAACCATTTATACATTAGGCCCCTTTCGGTAATATAACTCCTCAAGCATTTATACATTACTGGCTTTTAATTGTTTGGTTTTAAGCGTTCCTAATAAAATTAAATCTAAATTAGTTTTAAAATGAATTGAATTAAACCACATGTACAAAATGAGAAGAAAATCTTTTAACCTCTTGTTTCTGTTTGCATCCTCACTTATGCATTAAATTCCATTCTCTTATGGTTGCGGCCTACCATCTATTTCTTGCATAAAGAGATATTTCTCCTATCACACTGCACGGAGTGTTATACGAAAAAGTGATACGAAAATCTGCGTTAATTTGATTGGGCTATCCAGCATCATGAGACGATATTACGACATTACCATTGGCTATTCGTTAGGTCGTTGATCACTTTCAAAGGTTAAGAGGATGTACATTTCGTCCATGGCAACGGACATGTGTGATTTCTTCAATAACATACAAAACACTCACATTTTTCGCCTAAAAATCTTCTTTTTGTCAAATTTTATTACATTCTGAAGCGTACAAAAAGTTTTAAAATGTCCGATGTGAAAGTTTGACACCGGAACAGGATATATGACGTCAAACTTGTATGTGCAAAAGACTAGATCATCAACTTTTCGCGGAATTTTTAAATTAACACAGCGAGAGAGTTGACCATAAGAGAAATAGGTTTAACAACTTGTGGGCATTGGATATCGCTGATATCAACTCTCGTTATTTAATTTAAATATAAATAATAAACTCGCCGAAGGCTCGTTTATTATTATATTGAAACTAAATAACTCGAGTTGATATCAAGCGATATCCAATTCTCACTCGCTATGAAACCTATAAATGTAAAAGAACGTATACAGTATTAACATACTGTAATTTTGGAAGATTGAACAAAAAAAAAAAAAAAAAAAACTCAAATGAAAAAGCAATGGTTGCAAAGTTAAAAAAAAAGAAAATTAAAAGATGGTGTAATTCCCAGCCTTCTAACAGTGGCTTCGGTCCTCTAGTTGGACAACAGAACTGCGATGTAACAAGTCTATTGTTGCACTATTATTAACTGACCAAATGTAAAAAAGTCATTCTTATACATGACGTTTAATATTTCAGAAAAGAAAATCAATAAAGAAATGCCAAAAGGTAAATATAATTGCATGTGTGCTATTGGAAGTTAATTTGTTTTTTTTTTACCGCGTGTTACGATGATGGAATAGCCCTAAGCAAAAACATTGAAAGATTGAACGTTGAATGTTTTTTTCTGGTCATTAAAATTTGTATGTTCCTGCTCACTTTATGACTCGCCGGAAGTCGTATAATAGAGATTTCCAATAAAATGATATTACACGACATAACCGACCTATCTGACCGTATCTCGTCCTATTGCATTGAAGGATGATGGAGGGAAGTATAGACTGCATGAATTTGTGGCTCGTTGAATACAGATACTTTTTGGAATAGATGCTATTTAAAAATTAGCACAAACTACTATTTTGATTCTTTACATATTTTGTTATTAAATTTTGGATGATTTCATTGACAACAACCTTTCAAGGAATAATTAATTCAGTTACCGGTAATCAAATGCACCGATCATTACTTCGTCATTTCACTTGACCCATATATTTATCTCTCAAACAATGAATTCTTAAAGCTACTAAATCAAAATTAAGTTTGAAAAAATAAAAATAATTGAATCTGAAGAGAGATCATATTCTCATTTTTGATTTAAAAGTAATAAGATTAAAACAAGAATTTCAAACACGCCGGAATGTAAAAGGAGTACACGACTTGCTTTTTCTTTTTTTTTAGTATACTTCTATAATTTATTTCAAGACACTTTTGTCACGGGTAAAAATTCAGATCACTGATGCATCTTTCTGATAGTACTTGTCACCTTTCCGTAGAATTTTATCAGATGGAATTTATGACGACGCATCTTCAAGGAAAAATATGATTACACTTAACTGAATCAGTTATTTTTTTTATATCTTGTCTTTAATTATAATGATGCATGGATTCTAGGAAGAGCCCGTACAAACGTATGCATAATTTAACGTCATTCCTCTTAAAAACTGGTTTTTTTTTCAAAATGTTTGGCGTTTAACTTATACAAATACGGATGAAAAACGGACATGTACGGAATATTTGATTGAAGTTTTGTTTAGTAGGATGGTCATTTTAGTTTTATGACCAACTTATGATAGCAAGGGGATATTATATTTACTGGTCTGTGCATCCGTCCGTTCTTCCGTTCTGTTCAAAATATAAAACGTTTAAAATATTATATACCAAATTAGAGTTTGACCCGGATTAAGTGGTGCACTGAACATGGAAATATGATCATGTGAAGGGGCTCGGTGTCTTAAGGCCACACATTCTTGTTGCAAATGTTTCGATTAATACACGTACATGTATATGTATCTTCCATATTCATAACTGTCTCTTTGGTCGCGCTCTCGCCTCGACAGTAACCCCTCAAAGGTGATCGGAGGAATGAAAATATGGTCACTATTCGTCTTGTTCCGATCGGCAGTTAAACCATTGACAAAGTGGGGAGTCCGTTTGGTTGTGCGGAATGTACAAGTACGCAGTCCCGTCTGGTCAAAGTGGGGACGTTAAATCCGATGCCTCTTGTAGAGAGAATGCCACGCTCTCTACACGTTAATTACGCATGAAATGTTTGCCACTTAAACAACCAACTATTAATTAGTCGACAGTACCGTAACTTGAATTTTATTTCTGGTGAGGCAAATGATTTGAATCTTGGCAGTCAAAGCCTCACCTTGGTTAAAAGACGCCAGTGCCAATAGGGAGTGGACGGTTAATTGAAAATATGAATCGCAAAATAGGTGTAGGTAATCATACTCTCGATAGGTCACACACTGGAAAAGAGATCCTGTCTATGAAAAATCCAGATTTGTGGAATTTTATCATGAAATAATATTTTTAGTGCGCATTAAATCAATAAATGTCAATGAAATGCTGGTTAAAGGTTTAATTCTCAGTATTCAGTATGTCTACCTTGTTCATTTTATGAAAGAAAGTTTTCAAGACGTTAATAATGAGGAATGAGTGAGTAAAGAGTAAAACAGTCAACTTTTTAAACCGTCGTCACTCAGTATACTTTATACTATGACGTACATGGTATATAATTCTCTTTATCCCTCTTTTTTTAATGGTCAAAAATTTGTTAAGGCGGTTGCCTCATTGCGTCAATGAAAGCTACATCACTGCTCGAGTGCGGGAAGTCTTGGGCTCGATCCTCGCCCGTTTCAAATCGAAAATTGGCTGCCTCTCTGCCAAGCACGCAATATTTAGGAGTTAGAGCAAAGATTGGTCGGTCCGGGGTCAAAATCATGTGTCCAGGTAGGATGGCATGTCTTCCTGCGGTATAATACAAAGTCTGGTTCATATTCATCTTCCCGTCCTGAATATGCATATGTAAAATACATATGCAACAAACACTTATATATATGGTCCTACATCCAATTAATACTTCTATTTTTTGTTCCACTTCTAACGTTGCCTATATCCCCATCCCCCCATCCCTTTTTCAAAATCCTGGATCCACATCTGGCAACGAAATCTTATATTATGTTGTTCAGTGTTACTTACCTTACACATTTCCGTTAATGATTTATTCAGTAAAATGAATTCGGTGACCCCCTTTTAATTGTTTATCAATAAAATGGATAAAATAGTATAAGTTAATTTACTTCAAGGGATATAAAAAAAATTGCCTGTAAATGTCTTTTGTGTTTGGACTCCGATAGCATTCCCGTTAAATAAATTAATACAGAACAATCCCTAATCGAACACACCTTAATTCTAAAAAACAACATATATAGGGATCGTTTTATCAAAACATTTTATAATAAATGAAAAATACTTTTGTTTAGAAATTAAATGGAAGCGATAGTTTTATCCCAATTTTCAGCTTTTATAAAGAGACAGATTCTGATGACAAACTGGTTTCGATATTTCTGAAATTGTCAGAAAAATATCCCTCTAAATATTTATTCCCACAACAAATATAATAAAAAGATAGATAAACTATAAAGAAAGACAGAAACAAGTATATTGGGGCGTTCATCTGCAAAGTATATTGAAAAAAAACTGTCATTAGCACAACCATGAAAGATAACTCAAATCGTACGTATGATGGGTATGGGATACGTGTGTTTATACGTGATCTTATGTCAGTGAAAATAAAGGCGGGAATCTGGAAAACCACGTGATAAATAAAAATGCAAGATTTCTATCATTTTTCGTCATGATAAAATTATTTTATATGGACGAAAATTCCAGTGTGGTTTAAAAGTCTTGGAATACTTTGTTTAAACTTGAGCGACGTATTTAATCAAATTCAATGGTTGGCAATAACCAGTCCCATTAGGTCCGTACGTCGAGTTACGTACGTATGTCATTTTATTGGAAATCTCTAGTATGGGATTCCCCAAGCACATGTTTACATTTTGTAAGTTGCTTTATTTTTGTCCATAATGGGTCAGAAAAGAATTGTATGGACTCGACTGCATATCTCCGTGTTGTTTAGTAAATTTTTGATATTTCGATTTTAAAAATAACCTGGCTTTTGTTGCAATATTCTATGATCCCAAAGCGGGAGTGAGCACTTGGGTTTTCAACATAAAGTTTTTCTTACGGAAAATCAATTTTTACGCAAACTGTATCGTATACATTGAATATTAGGTATTTTATTTTTATAACCAGTTGGTATTAATAACCAACAATAAATATCGTTAACGTGACAATGTCAGTGTTCTGAAACTTGGTTGTCATCAGAAACTTCGAAAAAATGGCGACGGCTATTTAAAAAAAAATCAGCACGTTTAAAGTATTAATGCATTGCGAAAACAAATATTTCATCAATGAAATTCGAGTCATTTATACCCAGGAATATCCTTTTTATATTGAAAACAAATTTTATTAAGTCTGATACAGACTTTTCGTAGACGACGCGTTTCAACTGAGGTACTACACAGAGGCATCAAAAGGCGTCATTATGGAGTAAAGGGGGTGGCGTCAAAAGGCGTCATTATGGAGGGAAGGGTCAACAGGCAAAAAACAACGAAGGCATGAAACGTGCACGTGAACATAAATGAAATAGACTCTAAGAGGCATACTTAAAAAAAAGAAAGGATGATTCCCTGAGAGAATAAAGATTTAAATATTTAATTTGGTAACAATAATATTTATTTTTTTTATTGATACTTAATACAGATTTACGCAAAGTGCGTCAACAGGACGAAGGGCGTGCATTGACTTAAACTGGTTCTAGAAAACTAGGACATGTTGGATAGAGACACAAATATTGCATGCAATCGGTCAACTACAAAACCCTCAAATCTTTGTGAAAATGATAGATCGTTTTGTGACGTGTGACACTTTCCTTATAAGAGATGCCAATTTTACACAATTCCTGAGCGTGCGTATTTATTTATCCCAACGGAACCCCCTCACTGCACCCTGACAAAGGAGTTAATTAGTCCGACCCTACTTATTTCTTACGATTTATATTTCAGTGACGAATATTTCGAAAGTTATGCCAAAAGGTAAATATAATTGTCGGTGTTGGCAATATGGATACTATATAATTGATATAGTGCCTTCCATAAAAGTGAGGAGTGTTTTTCAATTGTTTTGTTCTTAGTTCTTAGTTAGTTCTTTGTTTTTTGCAAAATGGAGGTTGAAATACATAGAAGAAATAAAACAACAGAGATATATCATATCGTAGTAAATTCTCAAACTGCAAAGTGGAGATCAAAATTGATATTTCTGTTGTCTTTGGTCGCTAGGAAATTATATACAATCGTTCTAAAAGTAAGTCTACATGTATCTGTACACTTTTTAGTGGAAAGGTTGGTTTTCTTGAACCTTTTTGCTTGATCAATTCAAAATGGCTGCCTTTCGAACTTTTCTGATAGGGCCTGCATCAACTGTAAAAGTTATGACTTCTCATATTGGATATTATAAGGATTATAAGAATTTTCTTAATTAGCACATTCTCAAATTCATTAAATTTCGTCCCTATAAAGACATATGAAAAAACTAGTGATTGCTACAGGAGCGTGTATACTACTAACAGTCCAAAGCTCCAGTAGTAGTCAAACAGAATTGCGAGGCAACAAATCGATTTCTTGCAGTCTGACTGTTAATGGTGTCTTTACCCAAAATCCATTGGATGTTGAGTGTGTACTGATTGATATTTTAGTCTTAGATATATGATTTTTAATTAGGTTTTATTGGCTTTGAACTGCTAGTACTCTCAGATCTGTACTTTTTGTCTTTTGTGTTTTTTTGTTTGTTTAGACTTAATTTTTATACGCCCGTTTACGGGACGTATTATGGTATACCGTTTTCCGTCCGTCCGTCCGTCGTCCACATGTCGGACAATAACTCAAAAACTCTATAACCAATTTGCATGAAACTTTGGTGAATTTCTTTTGACGTGAGCTCCCTTTCGATTTTTTATGAATTTTAGATTTTACGTTTCCGAGTTATGGGGTTTTATTCATTAAAAAAGGGGGATTTTCCTGTTTTTGGACAATAACTCAAAAACACTTTCATCAATTTGCAAGAAACTTTGGTGAATTGTTTATATCTATTGATGTGAGCTCCGTTTCAATTTTTATGAATTTTCGATTATAAGTTTCGAGTTATGGGGTTTTATTCTTTAAAAAAGGGGGATTTTCCAGTTTTCGGACTATACCTCACAAATACTTTGAGCAGTTTTCATGAAACTTGGGTGAATTGTTTATATCTATTGACGTAATCTCACTTTCGATTTTTATAAATTTTAGATTTTACGTTTCCGAGTTGTGGGATTTTATTCATAAAAAAGGGTTGATTTTTCAGTTTTTAAACAATAACTCAAAAGTGCTTTGAGCAGTTTTCATGACACTTTGGTGACTGGTTTATATCTATTAAAATAACCCCCCTTTAGTTGTTTTATAAATTTCTGATATGGCATTGAGGAGTTATGGAACTTTATTCTTTGAAAAAGCGAGGGCGTATCATGCGCTCATAGCGCAGCTCCTTATTGTGCTTTTTATAGATTTGATGAGTTAAGCCCTTTTCAACTGATTTTTATAGTTTGTTTTTATGTTGTACTTTTACACCACTGTCCCTGGTTAGGGGAGGGTAAGGCGCCCGGAAACATGTTGACTCCCATCGCATTCTATAGCTTATTAATGAATTTGACTCTTATTTGAAAGTACAATAACCAAACAAAAAACCTTCTCTCGCTTTGTAAACAAAGTCATGATCTGATTTCGATAAAATATGGGGTGCATATGGGTGACGTCATAATTGAAATAAGAATGTCTGTTGTATTTTGAACGACGTCGTAGATCAAAATGGACATTTCTGTTGTCTTTGATTGATAGGAAATTATATGAAATTGTTCTAAAAGTAAGTTTATATGTATCTGTAAACTTTTTAGTGAAACAGTTGGTTTTCTGTAACATTTTGGCTTGATCAAATTAAAATGGCTGTATTTCGAAAGTGTCTTCTAGGCCTGCGTCAAAGTATAAAAATTCTCATATTTTATCTTAAAATTCTGTTGCTTAGTTATCTTTCTATTACACAAAATTGATTTCTCCATGATTAATCTATTCAAATTCTGACAATTTTGCACAACCTGTAGCTTGAAAAAAAAAAAAAAAGCTGCGCGACCCATACTTTGTAGTAAATTTTTGAAACAAGCATCGTATTATGAAAAAAAAAAAAATCTTTTGATTTTAATTTTGACAATCTAACTACCTTAAGTGAGGATGTTAACTGTATTTGGTAGTTTCATTGAACTTTTATATTTTTTAATGAGTAATTGATATCTGTGTAGATAATGCCTCAAATTGCCTCAAATTGCAGACGTACAAGTTTCGAGGCTAGTGATTGCCGATAGTCTACCAAAACTGGTTTCGGTCCTGAAGTTGTGAAATAACAAGTTGATTTGAAATATCATCCGATACAGACCATGTTTAAATGTTTTACATTTCATTTACAAAAGTAAAGAAAGTTATGCTAAAAGGTAGTTGAAATTTGCTTTATGTACGTGTCCCAAGTTAGGAGCCTGTGATTTAGGAGTTGTCGTTTGTTGCCGTTTATCATATTTACTTTTCATTTATTGTTTTCTACTGTTTGTTCTGTTGCACATCTTTCCCAAGTTTAAGAGGATGGTTGGGAGCCCGCTAACATGTTTTACCCCGCCAGAATATGTATGTGTCTGTCCCAAGAATGGAGTCTGTAAATCAGTGATTGTCGTTTGCTTCTGTGTATTGTATTTTTTTCCCGTTCATTGTTTTGTATATAAATCCGGCCGTTTGTTTTCTTTTTTGAATGGTAAACATTTGTCACTTTTAGTTGCCAACTACTATGTCATCTCTTTTGGAAAAGTGCCTAATTTGCAATCATACCACATCTCCTTATTCTTATATAATAAACTGACCATATACAAAATTCCATCTTATGTGTGACGTGTTACATTTCAGTAAAGAAAATCAATAAAGTTATGTCAATAGGTAATTATGGTAATTGTGATGTTGTTATTGCTAGTACATTTACTCCCTACTGTTTGTTAAATATAGATGTTTACCCCGTCACATTCTATGTGGGCCTGTCCCACACTCAGTGGTTGTCGATGTTTGCTGTCTGTCAAATTTGTTTTTGGATTATTGTTTTGTCCTAATTCCGTCCTTTTGTTTTTCCTTTGGATATTTTCTCATTTTATCATGATTGGGCCTTTGATAGATAACTTAACGGTATCGGCTTTACTCATTGTTGAAGGCCTTACGGTAACCTATAGTTTCTTTTGTAATTGCTGAAATAGAAATACAGATGTATAATATGGTGTAACATACAAAAAATGACAATAGTCTGACTTCTTAGTTTGTGTAGGCCGGGACATCGATTTAAAATTTTGAACAGTGACATCGATCCTGAAGTAGCAATTCTATTTTGCTATATAACGTATTGGTTTAATGATATTACATACACTTATCATTAATTTTATCTTATTTATTTCGTTTTATCTTTCAGTGAAGAAAATTAAGAAAGTAATGCCAAAAGTTAAATATAGTTCATGTCCATTCATTATCTGCTCTCTATATTTTATTGTTATAACTGCATGTATGCCATTTAAATACAAGTATTTAATGAGGATGACAACTGCATGTGTACGTTTCATTGATCTATTTTTTTAATTAAACTGAATTTAAGATAGCTTGTAGAGGATTCTAGATATTAAAAACGTACTAGTTTCTATTACCGTAGGCATTAAAGCCTATCAAAATGTATCGGTTCTAAAGTTGTGAAATAATGAGTTAATTTGAAATAATATCCTATACAGACCATGATTAAAAATTCAATTTTATGGGCTATATGTTATATTTCAGTAAAAAAAAATTACCAAAATTATGCCAAAAGGTAAATATAATTGTCGGTGTTGACTAACTGGATACTATGTGTGTTGATATAATGCCTTCCATTAAAATAAGGAGTGTTTTTTATTTGTTTTTGTTTCATAGTGCTTAGTTAGTTCTTCGTTTTTTTTGCAAAGTGGAGGTCGAAAAACATAGAAGAAATGGTACAACATAGATATATCATATTGTAGTAAATTCCCAAAACTGCAAAGTGGTGTTCACACGAAATTAGATTTACAATTATGATAATAATGTTATTTAAAAAAAATCATATTCATAAAAGAAAAACAAAAATTGTAAACGTGTAACTTATTAATGAATTTGACTCTTATTTGAGAGTACAATAACCCCCCAAAAAAACATTCTCTCGCTTTGTAAACAAAGTCATGATCTAATTTCGATGAAACAAGAAGTGCATATGGGTGACGTCACAATTGAAATAAGAATTTCTGTTGTATTTTGAATGACATCGTAGATCAAAATAGACATTTCTGTTGTCTTTGGTTGCTAGAAAAAAATTATATAAAATTGTTCTAAAAGTAAGTTTATATGTATCTGTAAACTTTTTAGTGAAACGGTTGTTTTTTTTTAAACATTTTTGCTTGATCAAATTAACATGGCTTTATTTCGAACGTGTCTTCTAGGCCTGTGTCGAAGTATAATTCTTCTCATATTTTATCTTAAAATTCTGTTGCTTAGTTATCTTTCTATCACACAAAATTGATTTCTCCATGATTAATCTATTCAAAATCTGACAATTTTGCACAGCCTGTAGCTTGAAAAAAAGCTACGCAACCCATACTTTGTAGTATAGTTTTGAAAAAAGCATCGCATAACTGACCTTTTTGCAAATTATGAAAAAAATCTATGAATTTAATTTTGACAATCTATCTACCTTAAGTGAGGATGTTAACTGTATTTTGTAGTCTAATAGAACTTTTTTTGATTTTTAATGAGTTCTTGGTATCTGTGTAGAGAATGCTTCAAATTGCAGACGTACTAGTTTCGAAGCTAGTAATAGCCGATAGGCTTAAAGTCTACCAAAAATGGTGTCGGTCCTGAAGTTGGTTATAACGAGTTGTTTTGAAATATTATCCAATACAGACAATGTTTAAATGTTTTACATTTCAGTTACAAAAGTTAAGAAAATTATGCCAAAAGGTAATTGAAATTTGCTTTATGTTTTCTATGTTCACATATGCCTTTATAAAAATATAAAGAGGCACGGGCTCTTTTCATAAAAAATCTTACAACAAAAATAGCTCGTTAGTTATACTGAAACGTTGATGAATATGATTTTGTTTGGGTGAAATAAGTCGCTGTTTTCCTCTTTTTATTTGTTTCGTATTTGGTTCTTGCTTTGTTTATAGCAAGATTTGGTAGAGATCCTGTTCTTGACTGCTGTTTGTCTTTTGGTTTGTGTTTGGCCATTGCGTTTATGATATTTTTTCGGCTTTAGTTTTGAATTGCCAATTTATATCCTCTTTTTTCCGACAAAATTACGGGATAACGAGTTGATTTAACATATTTACATTAACCAGGGATGATTGTTGTCACTTCTTTTACTGATTTCAGTTATTTTCATTCTCCAATTTTTTTTTCAAATGTTGCTGGAATCATAAAGACGTATTTGAAAATGATACTTTTGAAAGCGGTGGTGTTGTTTCTTAGATAAATTTAAATGCGTTTCCGTTAGTATTATTTGAAGTTAAATCATCTCTGATAAAAAGACGCTACATGTACTAATATCATATTTTTCAGTTAAAAGATTTGAGAGAATTATGCAAAAAGATGAATTATACTGTCTGTATGTTTACAATCTAAATGGCGTGTTATTGGAATAATAATGCCTTCTGTAAATATTAGGTATACAGAGGCTGTTTTTCTTTTAAAGTGTTTTTCTCACTTGGTCTTTTGCTATGTTCACACTGGAGTTAAAAAAAAAACTTTGGCCAAATGATAAATTTTACACATGATTCATAAGACATAGTTGAGTTTATTACTGAATTGGAAAATTCTTGATATTTTGTAAATACATGTATGGTATTATTCCGTTGACAAAAGATTATGTGATGTACCTGACGAATGTAATATATAGGCCCGAGTAGTAACTTACTTGAAAATGTTATCCGCCATGGAAGAAAATAAACTGTTTGCAATTCATGTTTGGCATCGCAACAGAAAACATTTCCCTTTATAGACCAACAGTGATTATTTTGTCAACGCCATTAGGTCAACATGAACAAAATCGAGGGTAAGTTGGAGTAAAGTTCTGATATTCGAAAACGGTGTATATACAGAATTAGCTTCACAAAAATATTAGCTTAGCCAAATGAAAATCAAATGTGCAAAATGAGGAGAAAATAGTTAACCTACCCTTATTGTTCATCTGGAATAGCCCTTCTTGTAAAAGATCCAATACTGGTACATCATAAGCCCACTGTAAAATTGATCAAATTACCGCACATATGAAAACATATGAAACACCTCGAGTTAAAAAATAAGTTAAGTAGATGATGAAATGTCCAGCCTACTATCAGTTGCATCGATCCTGCAGCAGTTCATCATTATAGTGATGCAAGTCGATTTGATGTACACAAATGTACTTTTATAAACTGATCATTTGCCATACATGTACTTCATTTTGATGTGTGATGTTTCATATTTAAGTGAAGAAAGTTAAGACAGCTAGGCATCAAGTCAAATGTGTTTGCATGTGGTTAAGTAAAACTAACTGAAGTCGCATTGTATAAACCCAACCAAAAATTGCGGATATAAAAGATGAAAAAGTGTCTGAATTATATTTGTTTAATGGGTGATAAATTTTTTTTCAGATGTTTTGGTTTTCTCGTGTCCTAAACACCATGATGATTATTTACATTTTTTTTAGTTTAAGTTATAGATAATGCATATTTTATGGTCTTTCTTGTCGTATAATACACCCAAGGTGTGTTATACGACAAGAAACCTTGAAATAGGCATTAACAGACTTATATACCGTCAAAAATTATTATTTTCTGGAAAGATTTGCGGGAAATTGTATCCCATTTAACCGATCACATTAAAGTGGGATATTCTTTTCTCATGCGTTTAGGTATGACAACGCCCCACGGCTCAATTATAAGGTGAAATAAAACTCACTAATCTTGATATAATTGTTAGTTATCTCTGTCCAGTTAATTACAAATGTACTGTACGAAGCAAGTGTTTCGGTATGTGAAAATACAAGTCATGCACTTTGTTAGTAAGTAATTATATTAACTTTATAAAACGGGGTGTTGTTTTTCCTCTGGTTTAATGTCATTTTTACCCCGAAAAACAAATTATTTTTTCAACAATTTAAAAGAAACTAACTTTTTTTTCTTAAAACATTGAATCAGGATAGAATATTATACAATTTTATTTCACATGATTGTGCATTGCAAAATCCGTGTTCTGGTTCTAGTATTCCGATCTAATAAATGAAGTAAAGGATTGTTTCTGTACAAAACCTTAAAGGAATATTTAAGATAGACAATGGTATGGAACGCCTCAGCTGTCTTATGTGGAACTCTGATATTACTTTATGTTGTTTTATTATTACTTGATGATATTTTGTCTTTACTTAATATGGTTTTGACATTACGTAATGATGTTTTGATATAACTCAATATGGAATAGTCATTACTTGATGATATTTCGATATTACACGATATGGTTTCGTATTGACTTGATATAGTTTTGTCATTACTCAATATGGTTTTGTCAATACTCAATGTGGTTTCACCATTATTTAATGTGGTTGTGTCATTAGTCAATGTGGTTTTAACATTACTTGATGGGAATGTGACTTAACGTTATGTAGTTGTTTCATTACATGATGTGGTTTTGTTATTTTGTAATGATGATTTGCCTATTCTTTATATGGTTTTAACATTACGTAATGATATTTTAAAATTTTACGATTTTACACTACATGATGTGTTTGTTTCATTATTTGATGTGGTCCTGTCATTCTTTGATGTGGTTATCCCATTACTTGATGAGGTAAAACCACGTGACCAATTCGGAAAAAAATATGTTCTATTTTTAAACAGATTTCAATATATCATTTGTTTAATGTGCTTTAGGTGGGTATCGCTATCCATTGAGTTAAAGTTCGAGTGGTTGTTCAGAGTAATTTAGCATGAAAAAGGTAACCGGCAGACAATAATAAGAAAAAAAGTATTAAAAAGTTTACAGTATTTCTTACATAATTGGGATATCCCCAAACCACTTTGTCTTGTTGTTTTTATCCTAAGTTCTCAAACGGAAGCAGTATTTTTGTAATAAATTTGTAAAATATTCCACGGAACCCTATGTCTCGCCTGATATTGCTGCTGTAAGTGTAAAAGCGTCATGTTGATTGGCTGTACATTTATCTATACATTTATCGGTAAAAACAAAATTAAAAAAAAATGTTTTTCTGTAGATGCTTTTTCTTGAAATTGAGGAATAACTCCTATACTCCTATACAAGTTTTAAAACACTTCATGGAGGTTTACAAATTTATCATGTCAAAACAGTTTAATTCGGTTTTATTTAACTAAAACAAAACTGCATGGTTATCAACAATAAGCAAAACCCATACCCTATAGTAAGCTATAAAAGGTCCCGAAATGAAAACTGTAAAAAACTAGAAACCTAGATAGATAGATAGATAGATAGATAGATACTTTATTCTCTAAAAACTAATTACAAGTTTACAGAGAAACATACAATATAAATACAAATACAATAGTTGAGGTAAACAAATACAGTATGATATTCTAAAAGTACAAAATTATAATGGCATACGTGTTTAGTGACATGTATAATGAAAGGTTAAACTCAATAGAAATAAAAAAAAAAAAAAAAAAAATAGAGATGGAGACGCCGAAGCCACTTTCGACGACGAAATATAGGTTTGTTGGGTCTCACTGCCGCAACATTGATGTCACAGGCTCGACACAAATCAAACGACTTGAACTTTAATGTTAACAAATGAAGCACTTCAAATCAACTCACACTAAAGTTACAGGGAAACGGGGGAAGGGGCTCGGACTTAGCGACAAAGCATCAATACTATAAAATAAGAGTTCTCCGATTTATTTTTAGCGTAAATGATCATTTGAACTTATAAAGATATCAATCTTTTATTTGTAATCAATTGAATTCCCTGATCTACCTCGCACTAATTGAAAAAATAAACTTTTTGGAATATCTGTTTCACATGTGACGACGGACATGTTCCAGTGGTCGTAACCATAATACTATCATCTTTTTTCTTGAATGTGAACTACAAAATAAAACCAAATCACTGGGTTTGTACTTTCTCGAATAACACGGCGGGTGCCTTTCTGGAGCATCCGAGATCACCCCGATGGATTTATATTACCCAGTCATACCGATCTATTTAGTCAGCCAAATGAAACTGTTTTGTATGCCACCGCAACTGAAAGTTGGGGGGGATATTGTTTTATCCTTGTCCGTCCGTCCGTCCGTCTGTCCGTCCCATTATGGGTATATAGTTATTCCGCATAACTCCTCCTACAGTTTGAATCCTAGGAAGTTTCTCTTTACTGTCTGTATGTACATATATTGAAGGTGTGCATGTGGTGTTGGTTTTATTTTATTATCTTTTGCTCTTTTGGGAGATAAATGAACTTTTTTTGTCATTTTGGGGTATAAGCGGTTAAATGAGTTGAGTGCGGGGCATCACTTTGTCTAGTTTACATTTTTTTCTCGTGTTGTGCTGTTACACAAGTGTAACAGTCCGATGTAAGGTTAGGATTTAGCGCTCACATACATGTTAAACTCCGCAACGTGCACTTTCTTTATGTACCTGCCCCAAGTCAGGAGCACGAAGTTCAATTGTTGTCGTTGTATAAATGGGTGTCATTTTTTTTGTAGATTGTTTAAATATAAATAAGACCGTTTGTTTTTTTCGTTTGAATTTTTTCACATGGTGCATGGTGGCCTTTTATAGCTGACTATATGGTGTGTTGAAGGCTGTACGGTTGCCTATATATGATTTCTTACATCCACTGCATTTAAACTCTGGTGGATAGTTGTCTCATTGTCAACCACACAACATCTAATTTTATTTCAACTTCTATGTTGCGTTTTGTATACTGTAACATTGTTTATCTTTTGTACACATACCCCGGAGCCCTCTTTTCGGAATCCCGAGCAAAAGTCCTTGTTCCGCGATAGAAAATTTAATTACGATCTCATATAAGATAGCACGAATTTCAACTCAAAATCGTTTCGATGTCATGCATTTCTCGGACTGTTTATGACGTCTTAACTCTGGATACGTTGGATGTACTAATTGGGAGAAGAACTAGCTTTCAGTATTTGCAGTAACTTCTGTTGTTTTTATGTTAGTTGTTTGTGTGCCTCGCACCGATATTTTGAGTTGCTAATTGCTGCTGATTTTTTGTCCACCACGTAACTCGTTGCGGGGGACATGAAAACACCGGGCGTCCGTCCGTTCGTCCGTGTGTCCGTCCGGTCTTGTTAGCGCTATCAGGGTACAATTTTTGCCAGATTTTTTATAAAACTCATACTATAGGTTAATATCACTAATATATCGGACAAGTTCTATAATGGTGGACGATCGACTTTTTTTTAAAAGCGCAATGCCCCTTGCAAATATTAAATTTATGGGAAATGGCCCCGTTAGCGTTATCACGGGAACAATTCTTGCCAGATTTTTATAAAACTTATAGTATAGGTTAATATCAGCAATATCTCTGACAAGTTCTATAATGGTGGACGATCGACTTTTTTAAAAAGAGTTCTGCCCCTTGGAAATACTATATTTATGGAAAATGGGCTCTTTAGCGCTCTCACGGGTACAAATCTTTCCAGATTTTTATAAAACTTATACTATAGGTTAATATCAGCAATATCTCGGACAAGTTCGATAATGGTGGACGATCAACTTTTTTAAAAGAGTTATGCCCCTTGGAAATATTAAATTTATGGAAAATGGCTTCGTTAGCGCTCTCACGGGTACAATTCTTGCCAGATTTTTATAAAACTTATACTATAGGATAATATCAACAATATCTCGGACAAGTTCTATAATGGTGGAAGATCAACTTTTTTTCAAAGAGTTATGCCCCTTGGAAATATTAAAATAATGGAAAATGGCCTCGTTAGCGCTCTCACGGGTACAATTCTTGCCAGATTTTTATAAAAATTAAGCTATAGGTTAATATCAGTAATATCTCGGACAAGTTTTATAATGGTGGACGATCGACTTTTTTTGAAATAGTTATGCCTCTTGGAAATACAAAATATGTGCAAGGGACATTGGAACTCTGTTCTTTTATTTCAGTTTGTTTTTATGCTGTGCTGTTACACCACTATCCCAGGTTAGGGGAGGGTTGATTCAATGTCCCTGCAGCCATCAAAAGCTTGCCAAGCACAGGGGAGGGTTGAGCGCTAACAAACCCGCAACATTCATTATGTGCCTGTCCTAAGTCAGGATCCTTTAGTTCAGTGGTTATCGTTGGTTCAAGTCTGTAATATTTGTTTTTCGTATATGGCATCTGGTGTGATGCATTTGAATACAAAGTAGTATTAAATGGTTGGTGCGAGACCACTCGCCCAGGAGACAACTCGGACCATCTACAAAAAAGACAGCTCGGACTGCTATGAAGACAATTCGGACCGTATATAAGCCAACGCGGGTCGTTTATAATGCCAACTCAGATTAATTATAAAATTAGAGTTTTTACCATATAAATGATTTAATGAAAAAGACTGTATCTGAAGAGAAGTCATACCGTCTAGTATGTAAATAATAAAGGGAGAGTTTTGATGCCCATTTTGACCATGCAAATGACAAGGAAGACAACTCGGACTGTCTACGAAGAGACTTCTATATAGACAATTCAAGATCACAACTTATAGACTCTTATGCTGAAGCTTGAATGAAACTCCCTATATTTTTTAAGTAACAAATATGCTATTTACATAATACGGTAATAATAATTGGAAGATTTTTAAATGACAAGTATGTCATTTACATATAGACGGTTTGAGTTGACTTTAAAATAATAAATTTGATTTTTTTTATTTTGTTTTGGAAATTCAGCAACATGTAAATGATACTGTCATGTAAAATATATCATCTAATAATTTTATGAGTAAAAACTTATGAGTTTGAATGTCCCTTTGGTATCTTTCGCCTCTTATAATTATTTAAATAGTTTAAATCCTCTTTTAATACTGTTTCTGTTTTGTAATTATAGACGGTCCGATTTGACTTCGGCCGAGTTGTCCCGCATTCAAATTGGTGTTGTTTTCGAAGGACAGTCATTTATAAATTTTCAGCTTGTTGTATACACAATTATGTATAGTTGTATATAAAAGCTTTATACATGCATATATACTTTGCATTTATACGTTTATTTCAAACAACATACCATTCTATATGCGTCTGTCCCAACTCAGGAGCCTGTAGTTCACTGGTTGTCGTTGGTCCATGTGTGTCAAATTTGTTTTCCGTAAAAATTGTTAAGTTATAAATTAGGCCGTTAGTTTTCCCAATTGAATTGTTTCATATTATTCATGTCAGTGCCTTTTAAAGCCGACTATATGGTATGGGTTTTCTCATTGTTGAAGGCTGTACGGTTGCCTATGATTGCATATATCCATTCAATTTGAACTTTTGTGAATAGTTATCTCATTGGCAATCATACCACATCTCCTTATGTACTTAATATTCAAAACATATTTCTTTGTATCAGTCACTTTGTTTCAAAACTGATCGGATAAAATGTGGCTGATAAAAGATTGATGCATGGAGAGCACTTTTTAGCTCATCTTTCCTTGAAAAGGAAATGTGAGCTTTTGTCATCACTTGGCGTCCGTCGTCGTCCGTCCGGTGTAAAGTATTTCAAATATCTTCTCCTCTGAAACTACTGAACCAATTCCAACCAAACTTAAGCTGAATGGTTCTAATGTTATCTAGAATAAAGTTTATGTTTTATTTTCTGTTTCGTCAAAAAACATGGCCACCATCGCTAAAAAAAGAACATAGGGGTAAAATGAAACTTTTATCTTGTATCTCAAAAATTAAAGCATTTAGAGCAAATCTGACATCGGGTAAAAATGTTCATTGGGTCAAGTGCTATCAGCCAAGAAATTTTCAGATGAATCTAACAACCCATTCTTGGGTTGCTGCCACTAGATAGGTCATTTTAAGGAAATTTAGCAGTCTTTGGTTATTATCTTGAATATTATTATAGATAAAGATAAACTGTAAACAGCAAAAATGTTCAGCAAAGTAAGATCTATAGATAAGTTTTTATATGATCGAAATTGTCAATCGACCCCTTAAGGAGTTAATGCCCTTTAAAGACAATTTTACACAATTTGTCATCATGTTTTTTAACTTTAAAAAATCTTCTCCTCTGAAACTATCGAACCAAATTAAACCAAACTTAAGCTGAATGATTCATAATTTATCTAAAATTAAGTTTTATGTTTTATTTACTGTTTCCTCAGAAAACATGGCCGCTTTGGCTAAAAATAGAACATAGGGTAAAATGCAGTTTTTGACTTATATTTCAAAAACTTAAGCATTTAGAGCAAATTAGACAAGAGGTTAAAGTATTCATTAGGTCAAGGTCTACCTGCCCTGAAATTATCAAACAAATCGGGTATCTGATTTTAAGGCTTTTGCCCCATAACTGATGATTTTAAGGAAATTTTGCAGTTTCCGGTTATTATCTTGAATATTATTATAGATAAAGATCAACTGTAAACAGCAAAAATGTTCAGCAAAGTTAGATCTGCAAATAAGTTTTATGTCCAATATTGTCAATTGACCCTTGGGGAGTTAGTGCCCTTTAAAGACAATTTTTCACAATTTGTTCATCTAGTTTGCTTACTTTAAAAAATCTTCTCCTTTGAAACTGCTGAATCAATTTCAGCCAAAGGTATCTAGTATAAATTTTGTATTTTATTTCCTTGTACGTCAAGAAACATAGCAACTATGGCTAAAATGGAACATAGGGGTAACATGCATTTTTTTTGCTTTTGAAGAAAATATGACAGATACAAAGAACATTTAAATGGCATTTTTCAGCCACTCATTAATATATATTGAAAAGCAAAAATAATCATTGATGAAAGATTTAAGCAAAAAATTAAAGGTGAGTGATTCAGGCTCTTGAGAGCCTCTTGTTGTTATAAACAGAGCGGATGATCATGCAAATCTGTGAATGTATTGTATTTTGATTGAGGGAGTGTATCGACAGTGGTATTCTAGTCAGAAATGCTCTCAAATATCACCTCTTTTTGCAACAGTTTAGTATCTTTTAGTATCAGTGCTGGTTTTGTTATTTCAAAGGGTTGGATTTTTCCCCAGCAGACATTGAGTAGGGGTCTACAACTCCATGTAATTGAATTCCCGTAATCAGACACGGTAAAAAGAAAAGAAAATTAGACATGTACTTATTCTAATCAAACTCTTTTTTCTTATTGTAAAGAGTATTTAACGGCAGAAGTTGAATAAATGAATAAAAATTTTGCAAATTTCACACAAGTAATCAACTTTAACAGTCCGTAGTTATACTTATACAAGTGTTTTTATTTACTTGTACAGGCAAATTATTTATCATATCCCTTCGCAATTAAGATTTTTTATTTATATAAGTAAAAAAGTAATATTTTCTTCTTTTCTTGGATTTCTTTTGACTACATTGCTGTATTGTCTTTACTATTTATAAATGTATAATTTCATGGACAATGAAAATCTCTATTATCTGGTATCTTCAAAACACTGCTCATTTACAAGCCTTCATGGAGAAATTTTTGAAAGGCCTTGATTTGGAATAAATTTAACAGTCAATGCCAAATTTGACTTTAATACATGTATCTCCTTGCATGTGCACAAAGCCAAATATTGGAAATAATGATCAAACATTGAACAGGAATGAACCTAGAGAAACAACAAAACCAACTAAGGGACACTTATGCATATTTCCAACCTCTGGCACTGACAAAAGAGGGTCAAATGAAAAGGTGGAAATTGGCTATTCCTCTTACAGGACATGAATGCCTTCTGTTCAAAATATTAGTAATCATGAACAAAATTAAGGGTTTACTGTTTACAATGGTTTAAGTACATGTGTGTACAATGTATAATGACAATAGAAAAAACATGAGCACCATACATGTTTGTATATAACAGTTAAAAATCTGTTTTATAGACGTTTATACAAATACAATTTAAACAAGTTAAGTAAGTTTGAAAAATGTTCACAGACGATCCTGTTTTATCCCCCGCGCGGCACGTTGCAGGGGACATAGACATACTGTCCGTTTGTCTATCCGTCCGGTCTTGTTAGCGCTCTCACGTGTTCAATTCTTGCTTGATTTTTATAAAACTTATATCATAGGTTCATATTAGCAATGTCTTGGCAATGTTTGAACAACAGTTATGCCCCTTGGAAATATTAATCATACGTAAAATTTCATTGTTAGCGTTCTCATGTATACATTTCCTGCCAGATTTATATGAAACTTATATCATAGGTTAATATTAGCAATGTTTCGGACAAGGTCGAAAATCAGTGCTGATCAATTATTTGTAAAATTGGAAGTATTAGTCATATGGAAAATTGCATTGTTAGCGCTCTCTTGTGTACAATTCTGACCAGATGTTTATCAAATTCATATCAAAGGTTTATATCTGCGATCATTTCGAAAAATCAATGCGGATCAAATATTTTTAAAAGAGTGATGCCCCTTGGAAATATTAATTATATTGAAAATGGCATTATAAGCGCTCTCATGTGTACAATTTATGCCAGATTTTTATCAAATTTATATTAGAGGTTTATATAAGCAATGTTTTGGACAAGTTTGAACATCAGTGTCGATCATATATTTTTAAAAGGGTTATGCCACTTGGAAATATTAATTATATTGGAAATTGTATTTTTTATTTGCTATCAAGCCTTCATTTACATGTTTGTAAAGAGTTTTATTTCAGTATCAACCTCCATTTGTTATTGAAATATGTTGTGTATATAAGATCAGTGTTTCTCAACTCTCAATTCAATCAATTGAAAAATTGAAAAAAAAGTTCTGTCAGTTTAGATAAATCTACCAGTATTTTTCAGGTCTTATCAGGTCTTTTTACAACCTTTTTGGAACAAAAAACAAATATTTTTCATACATTCTTTATCATTCTAACACAATATTGTACTGTTTCTTTAACATAATTCAAATTTCAAGGAGATTGCCCTATTTAAGGACTTGCCGCAATGACATCACATCTTTTTTTCAAATGGTCGGTTGAATCTTAAACTCAAAAGGTTTTTAAAGAATATAAGATTTTACATCTTGCAGAGTCCAAAAAAAAAAAAAAAAAAAAGTATTCAACAATAGGCTGTACCTTTTTATTCTGTCTATTGTTTGAAACTGTATATTGTCCTCTAGATGTCTTTCGGGAATCTTTGTCGTTGGGTTGTTCTTTCTTTGTCGTATATTCACATGTCATTTATTCATATGAACATGACAGGAATACGACAACGGGGATCGAGAGAATGACCGTCTTCACCAAAATATTGATATGCATGTACATGTCGTATGATGTCAGTAAAGGCTTTATAGCTATCTTATACATATCCCTGTGTCAGTGATTGTCTTATTGCCATTTCTGATGTTTTTTTGTTTTATTTTGATAAAGATACAAGAAACAATTAGTTTCTCTAAGCAGCTTGACACAAAGAAAAGCGATACACATAATATAAATAAAGATCAAAATGAAAACAAAATGTTAAATGATGAGAAGAGATCGGACGTCGTTTTTCAATACACGATTAGAGGGTAAAAATATTGGACACTAATTAGAGAACGTTATATCACATTGGACGTCAAATTTGAAGAACGGACATCGAATAGTCTAAAATAAACAGGAACAGTCATCATTTGCCTCGATTTTTATGCCTCTGCAGTATATTTCGCGTGCTAAAAATAAAACATGGTCCTTTTTCTTTGCAAATACTTTCGAATTAGCTAATTCGATTGATGACGAAAGTGATTTTTGCTCAAATTTTAGATGATTATCATTGGCACCGTGGCGAAAACAAAGCGTTAAATTTATATGCGTTATAAGCTGTCCTTCAGACCTTGCTACTTTATCGTTTGCCTTTAATTTAAAAAAAAATATCGTACTCATTCGATCGCTTGCCCTTTCTTTTATAAAAGAGGAACTAAAAATTCATGTGAACAATAAAGTATAACATACAAAAACTGACTACAGTGCATAAACATAAGTATTCGTTACCTTCAATTTTTGCTTCCATATTTCATATGAAAACACATTATTAAAAAAAAATGTTTTGTAGCAAGATGATTAAAACCCAACCGGAAATGGCCATGCAAATTTGTAAATAGTTATATTTGAAAACTGGTTTTATTTGAAACATAAAGATACTAATGGCCACAGCAATACAATTTTCGAAAAAATGCCTCGATTAAATAAACTCACAAAAACTGACCACTAATTGATATTAACACTTAATGAATTACGTTTTATATTTTAGTGGAGAAAACTACGAAAATTATGCCTAAAGGTAAATACAATTGCTTATGTTTACTATCTGGATACTGTTTTATTGATTTCATAAAACCTTCTATAAAAAAGCTATGTTTTTATTATGGCACCCTCAACGGAGTTGGGGTGACATACTGTTATTCTACGTTTCTTTTTATGGCACCCTCAACGGAGTTTGGGTGACATATTGTTATTGTTTTTTTCTTTTTTTCTTATTATTATGTCACCCGATCGACAATGTCGGGTGACATATTGCTTTTCCTCCGTTTCTTTTTTTTATTATGTCACCCGATCGACAATGTCGGGTGACATATTGCTTTTCCTCTGTTTCTTTATTATTAAGTCGCCAAAACGGAGTTTTGGAGACTTTATGTTTTTGTCCCGTTTCTTATTATTATTATTAAGTCGCCAAAACGGAGTTTTGGAGACTTTATATTTTGTCCCGTTTCTTATTATTATTATTATTATTATTATTATTATTATTATTATTCCCTTACCCTAATTTGTCCGACCATTTTCTTCCAAGCCTTAAATGATGGAAACTTTATATTTGGTATGATGTTGGGGTAGTATCCTAGGGGTGCATTCGCTATTTTTATTTCAAATGGGGTCAACTTGGCACTTTTGGGGCCGGAACATGGGTGGGGTCATTTTTCAACTATTGATTCGTTACTGGTAGAACCTTTAAGTTTTGTGTAATACAAGAGACCGATGTCCAGGTGTCCATTCCACATTTTTATTTCAGTAGGGGTCATCTTGGCATTATTTTAGGGGTCAATTTTCATGGAACATTCTAGAACAATAGTCATGTGATTAGTCATGTGATAGTGTTGAATTATTCCTATGTACTTTTATGTTATATAATGATAGATTATTACAGGTAGCACCATATGTAGCTGTATTTCGACTTTGGAATTTTAAAATGGCCGCCGTTACCATGGAAACTGCAAAATATGAAAATTTTAAAATGCTTCAAATTTAATGAAATTTTACAGAGATGTTAACGAGTGTATGTAGATTTGAATTTGACTTTGGAATTTCCAAAATGGCCGCCGTTGCCATGGAAACAACAAAATGCGAAAAATCTAGATTTGGTTCAATCTTTATGAAACTTGACAGTAATGTGACCTGTCATATGTAGATGTGCCATCCGACTTTGGAATTTTCAAAATGGCTGCCGTTACCATGGAAACTGCAAAATGTCAAAAATTCAAAATGCTTAAAACTTAATAAAACTTTACACAAATGTTGACTGTCTTATGTAGATGTGGCATTTGACTTTGGAATTTCAAAATGGCCACAGTAACCATGGAAACACGAATGCCTAAATTTGAAAATTGGTCCAATTTTATGAAACTTGTAAGTAATGTGACCTGCCATGTGTAGGTGTGCTATCCGACTTTGAAATTTCAAAATGGCTGCCGTTACCATGGAAACAGCAGAACAATGGTTGGGGCCATTTTGGCGACTTTGTGTTAGCATCCTAACACAGGATTATTTGTTATGTAACTGCAAAAATGTGAAATTTTTTTAAAATGCTTCAAATTTAATGAAATTTTACAGAGATGTTAACGAGTGTATGTAGATTTGGAATTTGACTTTGGAATTTCCAAAATGGCCGCTGTTGCCATGGAAACAACAAAAATGCGAAAAATCTGGATTTGGTCCAATCTTTATGAAACTTGACAGTAATGTGACCTGTCATGTGTAGATGTGCCATCCGACTTTGGAATTTTCAAAATGGCTGCCGTTACCATGGAAACTGCAAAAATGTCAAAAAATTCAAAATGCTTCAAACTTAATGAAACTTTACACAAATGTTGACTGTCTTATGTAGATGTGGCATTTGACTTTGGAATTTCAAAAATGGCCACCGTAACCATGGAAACACGAATGCCTAAATTTGAAAATTGGTCCAATTTTTATGAAACTTGTAAGTAATGTGACCTGTCATGTGTAGATGTGCTATCCGACTATGAAATTTCAAAATGGCTGCCGTTACCATGGAAACAGCAGAACAATGGTTGGGGCCGTTTTATGACTTTTGTGTTAGCATCCTAACACAGGATTACTTGTTATTATTATTTATTATTATTCTTAACCCTAATTTGTCCGACCATTTTCTTCCAAGCCTTAAATGATGGAAACTTTATATTTGGTATGATGTTGGGGTAGTATCCCTAGGGTGCATTCACTATTTTTATTTCAAATGGGGTCAACTTGGCACTTTTGGGGCCGGACAATGGGTGGGGTCATTTTCGACTATTGATTCGCTACTGGTAGAACCTTTAAGTTTTGTGTAATACAAGAGACCGATGTCCAGGTGTCCATTCCACATTTTTATTTCAGCCCGGGGTCATCTTGGCGTTATTTTAGGGGTCAATTTTCATCGAACATTCTAGAACAATAGTCATGTGATTAGTCATGTGATAGTGTTGAATTATTCCTATGTACTTTTTGAACCAATGGTCATTGGACTATACCATAATGTTACCCAGCATGTGCAGATGTGCAAACAGGGTTTGGCATATTCAAGATGGCGGCCGTTGTCATGGAAACTGACAAAATGTGAAAAATTTTCAAAATTCTAAATCTTTCATTATAAGACCCAAGTGGATGAAACTTTATGGAAGTGTTACCTGATATGCCTAGATGTGCATGCAATATTAAGAAGTTCCAAAATGGCCGCCATTGTAATGGAAACAGGGAGAAAGTTTTACATTGAGCCTATGGAAAATATATAAAAAGCTGCATTTTCTTAAAGAATATAACATATTGATCAATGAAACTGTATTGATATGTAACATGGCATGTGGCAGTGTGGTGTCTGGTTTTGAAATTTTGGAAATATCTATCATTACCATGGAAACATAAAAATTTCAAAATTTCATAATGCTCCAACTTTCTGAAAATTTACAGTAATGGTAACTGGCATATGTAGATACGATATTTGACTTTGAATTTCCAAAATGGCCGCCGTTACCATGGAAACAGCAAAATGTCCAAAATTTCAAAATGCTCCAAACTTAATGAAACTTTACAAAATGATAATTTGCATGTGTAGATGCGCTCATTGACTTTGGAATTTTCAAAATGGCTGCCGCTCACCTGGCAATGGGGAAGGTGCCATCTGTTATTGCTAGCAATTACAAATCTAGTAATTATTATTATTATTATATTTATTCTTCCACACTTTTTGTCCATGCTATTTCTCAGAATTGGCTTGAACAATATTGATGGAATTATACCATGATGTAGACCACTATATCAAATTGTGCAGTGGGGTATGGCATCATCAAGATGGCTGCCGTTACCATGGAAACTAATAAAATGTGAAAAATCAAGTTTTGGTTTTGGTGAACTGTTTGGATATGCTTAATCTCAGAATCATTATATATTAATACAATGTAGGTGCCAAGAATATACTGGTGTTGGATGATTTTGGCAATCATTGGAACTACTATGTTGCCATGGAAACTACATCAAAATTTTAAAAATATCAAAATGCTCCAAACTTAATGAAACTTCACAGTAACGATGAGCAACATTGGCAGATGTTGAATTTGGCGTTGGAATTTCCAAAATGTCTGCTGTTACAGAAAGATGTAAAGCCATGCAATGCACATATGTGCATTCACTGTTTAAAATTTTCGAAACGGCTGCCTCTTAGAGGCAATAGGGGAAGGTGACATCCGCTATTGCTTGCAATGGCAAATCTAGTTATGTCACCCGATCGACAATGTCGGGTGACATATTGCTTTTCCTCTGTTTCTTTTTGTTATTATTATTATTCTTCCAATGATTTTTGTCCGGCAGCTTTTTGAAGACAATGGAACCAATCTTAATGATAGTGAACTATAATGAGGAACAAAAATTTCGGGTTGCAGTAGGTCTTAAGACCATTAAAATGGCTGCCGTTACCATGGAAACGGAACAAATGTGAAAAATCCACTTTTGGTTTTATTGAATTATTTGAAGATGCTTAAACTTAGAATCATTATATTTTGATACAATGTAGGTGCCCACTATATACTGGTTTTGGATGATTTTGGCATTCATTGGAAGTACTATGTTGCCATGGAAACTACACCAAAAATTTCCAAAATATCAAAATGCTCCAAATTTAATAAAACTTCACAGTAACGATGAGCAACATTGGTAGATGTGCAATTTGGCGTTGGAATTTCGAAAATGTCTGCCGTTACCATGGAAACAATGCAAAACAGGTCAAAATACTCCAAAAACCTAAAAGTAGCATTTACTTTCTTAAAATGGTAGGTCAAATCGATGGAAACTTTGATGGTATGTTCCTCCCATGTACCAATGTGGTATCTGCCATTAAATTTTGGAATGGTCTCTGTTACCATAGGAACCATCAAAATGTCAGAAATTTCAAAAATTTCAAAATGCTCCAAAATTTCTGAAACTTAATATGATTGTCGACTGGCAAGTCTGGATGAGACTTTTGACTTTGGAATTTCCAAAGTGGCAACCGTTGCCATGGAAACTGCAAAAATGTCAAAAATTTTCAAAATGCATTGAACTTAATGAAACTTGATACTATTGTTAACTGGCAAGTATAGATGAGACTTTTGACTTTGAAATTTTCAAAAATGGCTGCTGTTGCCATGGAAACGACAAAAATGTGAAAATTTTTAAAATGCTCTGAAAGTACTGAAAATTTACAGGAGATGTTTAGCCATGCATATATGTGCATTCACTGTTAATTTTTTTTTTTGAAATGGCTGCCGACTTAGTGGCAATGGGAGAAGGGTGACATCCGCTATTGCTTGCAATGGCAAATCTAGTTATGTCACCCGATCGACAATGTCGGGTGACATATTGCTTTTCCTCTGTTTCTTTGTTATTATTAAGTCGCCAAAACGGAGTTTTGGAGACTTATTGTTTTTGTCCCGTTTCTTATTATTATTATTCTTATTCTTCTTTTTCTAAACCCTTAAACTGTCCTACCATTTTCTTGGAAGCTATAGAGGATGGAAACTTTATATTTTTTCTGGGTATGGGTCTGCATCATGGGGGTTGCAGAACCCAATGTTCATGATACCAGGGTGTCATCTTGGCATAATTAGGGGGGCTCAAAGATGGGTGGGGTCAAATTTATTTTACATTTCTTAAATTTGCTACTGTATGTAGAGTAGATGGAATTATAATTACTTTTATGAAAATTAAGAGACACATGTCTGCTTCAACATGGAACTTTTTTATTTCAGTAGGGGTCTCCTTGGCATAATTTTAGGGGTGAATTTTCATGGAATATTCCAGAACATCAATGTTAAATTTATTCTAGAGACATTAAATGGTATATGATGGTATATAATTAAGGAGAGAAGAATTTGCAGCAGCAGTTTGACTTTGGAATTGATAAAATGGCCGCCGTTGCCATGGAAACAGCAAAATATGAAAAACTTCAAAATGCTTCAAATTTAATGAAACTTAAAATAAATGTTGCCTAGCTTATGTAGACTTGACTTTTGAGTTTGGAATTTCTAAAATGGCCGCCGTTAACATGAAAACGGCCAAAATATGAAAACTTCAAAATGTATTAAATTTAATGAAACTTAAAACAAATGTTGCCTAGCATATAATGAAACAATTGATGTCGCAGAACAATGATTTTGGGTCCGTTTTGGCGACTTTTGTGTTAGCATCCTAACACAGGATTACTAGTTATTATTATTCTTCCAATGATTTTTGTCCGGCAGCTTTTTTGGAGACAATGGAACCAATCTTAATGATAGTTAACTATAATGAGGAACACAAAATTTCGGGTTGCAGTAGGTCTTAAGACCATTAAAAATGACTGCCGTTACCATGGAAACGGAACAAATGTGAAAGAATCCAGTTTTTGGTTTTGGTAAATTATTTAGAGATGTTTTAACTTAGAATCATTATATTTTGATACAATGTAGGTGCCCACTATTTACTGGTTTTGGATGATTTTTGGCAATCATTTGGAACTACTATGTTGCCATGGAAACTACACCAAAATTTTCCAAAATATCAAAATGCTCCAAATTTAATGAAACTTCACAGTAACGATGAGCAACATTGGTAGATGTGCAATTTGGCGTTGGAATTTCGAAAATGTCTGCTGTTACCATGGAAACAATGCAAAAATGGTCAAAATGCTTCAAAAACCTTAAAGTGGCATTTACTTTCTTGAAATGGTAGGTCAAATCCATTGAAACTTTGATGGTATGTTCCCTCCCATGTACCAATGTGGCATCTGTCATTAAAATTTTGGAATGGTCTCTGTTACCATAGAAACCAGCCAAAATGTCAAAAATTTCAAAAATTTCAAAATGCTCCAAAATTGATGAAACTTTATATGATTGTTGACTGACAAGTCTGGATGAGACTTTTGACGTTGGAATTTCAAAAATGGCCACCGTTGCCATGGAAACTGCAAAAAAGTCAAAAATTTTCAAAATGCTTTGAACTTAATGAAACTTGACAGTATTGTTAACTGGCATGTATAGATGAGACTTTAGACTTTGAAAAATTCAAAATGGCTGTCGTTGCCATGGAAACGGCAAAAATGTGAATTTTTTTTAAAATGCTCTCAATGTACCGAAAATTTACAGAAAGATGTATGGCCATGCATATATGTGCATTCACTGTTAATTTTTTTTTAAATGGCTGCCGTTTAGTGGCAATGGGGGAAGGGTGACATCCGCTATTGCTTGCAATGGCAAATCTAGTTATGTCACCCGATCGACAATGTCGGGTGACATATTGCTTTTCTTCTGTTTCTTTATTATTATTATTCTTCCACCTTTTTTGTCCGGCAGATTTTTGCAGGCAATGGAACCAATCTTAATGATAGTTCACTATAATGAGGAACACAAAATTCCGGGTTGCAGTAGGTCTTAAGAACATAAAATGGCTGCCGTTACCATGGAAACGGAACAAATGTGAAAAATCCACTTTTGGTTTTGGTGAATTATTTGGAGAAGCTTAAACTTAGAATTATTATATTCTAATACCATGTAGGTGCCCACTATATACTGGTGTTGGATGATTTTGGCAATCATTGGAACTACTATGTTGCCATGGAAACTACACCAAAAATTTCAAAAATATCAAAATGCTCCAAATTTTTTGAAACTTCATAATAACGATGAGCAACATTGGTAGATGTGGAATTTGGCGTTGGAATTTCCAAAATGTCTGCCGTTACCATGGAAACAATGCTAAAAGGTGAAAATGCTCTAAAAACTTCAGGGTTTGGTGAATAATTTTGGTATGCTTGCACTTAAAATCATCAAATTTTTATACAATATAGTTGTCCACTATATACAGGTTTTGAATGATTTTGACAATTATTGGAACTACTATGTTACCATGGATACAGGAGCAAAAATTTCAAAAATTTCAGAATGCTTCAAACTTAATGAAACTTCACCATAATGTTGACTGTCATGTGTGGAAGTGGCAATTGGCGTTGGAATTTCAAAATGGCCACCGTTGCCATGGAAACAGTCAAAAGTCAAAAAATTTGAAAATGTTCCAAACTTAATGAAACTTGACAATTATGTTATCTGGCAAGTGTTGATACAACTTTTGACTTTGAAATTTTCAAAATGGCTGCTGTTGCCATGGAAACGGAAAAAATGTTAAAAAAAAATTAAAATGCTCTGAATGTACTGAAAAATTACAGAAAGATGTATAGCCATGCATATATGTGCATTCACTGTTAATTTTTTTTGAAATGGCTGCCGCTTAGTGGAAATGGGGGAAGGGTGACATCCGCTATTGCTTGCAATGGCAATTCTAGTTATTATTATTATTCTTCCACCTAATTTTGTCCTGCAGTTTTCTCAGAGCCTGATGCACCAATCTTAATGGTTGTTCACTATAACAAGGAATCCCGACTTGCGAGTTGCAGTGCAACTTTGGCACTAAAAAATGGATGCCATCACCATGGAAACCAAAGAAAGGTGAAAAAATAAAATTTTAGAGTTTGGTGGATTATTTGGATATGCATAAACTTAGAATCATGATATTTTAATACAGTGTAGGTGCCCACTATATACTGGTTTTGGATGATTTTGGCAATCACTGGAACTACTATGTTGCCATGGAAACTACACCAAAAATTTCAAAAATATCAAAATGCTCAAAATTTAATGAAACTTCACAGTAATGATGAGCAACATTGGTAGATGTGGAATTTGGCGTTGGAATTTCAAAAATGTCTGCCGTTACCATGGAAACAATGCAAAACAGGTCAAAATGATCCAAAAACCTAAAAATGGCATTTACTTTCTTAAAATGGTAGGTCAAATTGATTGAAACTTTGATGGTATGTTCCCTCCAATGTACCAATGTGGCATCTGTCATTAAAATTTTGGAATGGTCTCTGTTACCATGGAAACCAGCAAAAATGTCAAAAATTTCAAAATGCTCCAAACTTTATGAAACTTGATATAAATGTTAACTGGCAAGTATAAATGAGACGTCTGGCTTTGGAATTTCCAAAATGGCCGTCGTTGCCATGGTAACAGCAAAAATGTGTAAAAATTTCAAAATGCTCCAAATTTCTATGACGTCATATTTTAAGGGACCATGCCTAAGTGACCCTTAGTGGTGGAATGGTTAATAAAGATACTTGTATAAAACTAGATATCACTGGAATCAGAATTTTCTCTAGTTTATATTGAAATAAAAATATAGTGTACTTTTAATATAGTAAAAAAGTTCTATCCAGAGAAAATGGGGAAAAAGTTGCCTAATCTGAACATAAAAAACCTGAAATCAGGTCATGTGCATACCCATGTAAACATGATACAGGCACATTTCCCATAATCAAAACTGTATGAAATTCATAGGTTTTTACCTGGCCTTTAATAAAAATCTTGTTTCAGGGTACGGTTTCCTGCTTCGAAAAGAGCTACAGTGGCTGCAAATAAGTTTTCAATTTTCACTGCCAAAAAAACAGGATGTTTACAGTGTTGTCTCCCCTCAAAACATGTATATTTAATCTAATTTTTACAAAAAACATGATACTTTTTCACCAATTATATGAATAAAAAGGGATTTCCCTCCATGGTTATTTTTAGTCGGGGAATAACCCCTAGTTTTTTATACGAAACTGTTTATAGCACCCTTAAGCAAAACTTTGTATGCGATATATAAAAAATTCTCTACTTTTCTGAATCTGTACATTATATCGATTAAAATGATGTCTTACTTCAAGGATTGCGACCATCGATAGTGAAACTACAGCTCATTTTTATGTCGCATAGTATTGGCATATTGGCCAGTGGCAAATAGTTAAACTTGCATATTCCAAACATTTCCTGTATCACATTTTCATCAGTTATACAAAGAAAAAAATCATAAAATTGGGTTTCTTTTGAATAAATAGAATAAAAACTATGAAATAAACATAAATAAAGTTACTTTAAACAGATTTTATCCCTAGTATTATATGAACTAAGGTGTAGCTGAGTTGAGAAAAATATTGAAATAGTGTATTTCTTAGGAACGGCACTTGTAGCTATTTGACTATAAAAGTACCAAATATATAATATAATGAATAAAATGTATGTTACACTGATCAGTAGTAAAGGTCAAAGCAGAAAAAATCTACACTTTTCATGTGCAACTTTCGGTTCCAAATATATGAGAGAATGAATAAAATATTATGATGTCGCAAAAGATGAAAAATTTCAAAATTTGCACACAGTCTGGTTTTCTTATATCTGGTTGCTATGTACAAATCTGTAATATTTGCATTAAATATACCAAACTGATGCTTTTAAATTAATGTATGCATGCCATATGATATTTTTCAGAATTGTTTTACTCCATTCACTAACATATTTCTATGCTAAAACCTCACTATATTATATGTTTGACCCTTTAAGGGTGCAATCAACAGTTTTTCTATGACGTCATATTTTAAGGGACCATCCGCTATTGCTTGCAATGGCAAATCTAGTTATGTCACCCGATCGACAATGTCGGGTGACATATTGCTTTTCCTCTGTTTCTTTGTTATTATTAAGTCGCCAAAACGGAGTTTTGGAGACTTATTGTTTTGTCCCGTTTCTTATTATTATTATTCTTATTCTTCTTTTCTAAACCCTTAAACTGTCCTACCATTTTCTTGGAAGCTATAGAGGATGGAAACTTTATATTTTTCTGGGTATGGGTCTGCATCATGGGGTTGCAGAACCCAATGTTCATGATACCAGGGTGTCATCTTGGCATAATTAGGGGCTCAAAGATGGGTGGGGTCAAATTTATTTTACATTTCTTAAATTTGCTACTGTATGTAGAGTAGATGGAATTATGATTACTTTTATGAAAATTAAGAGACACATGTCTGCTTCAACATGGAACTTTTTATTTCAGTAGGGGTCTCCTTGGCATAATTTTAGGGGTGAATTTTCATGGAATATTCCAGAACATCAATGTTAAATTTATTCTAGAGACATTAAATGGTATATGATGGTATATAATTAGGAGAGAAGAATTTGCAGCAGCAGTTTGACTTTGGAATTGATAAAATGGCCGCCGTTGCCATGGAAACAGCAAAATATGAAAAACTTCAAAATGCTTCAAATTTAATGAAACTTAAAATAAATGTTGCCTAGCTTATGTAGACTTGACTTTTGAGTTTGGAATTTCTAAAATGGCCGCCGTTAACATGAAAACGGCCAAAATATGAAAAACTTCAAAATGTATTAAATTTAATGAAACTTAAAACAAATGTTGCCTAGCATATAATGAAACAATTGATGTCGCAGAACAATGATTTTGGGTCCGTTTTGCGACTTTTGTGTTAGCATCCTAACACAGGATTACTAGTTATTATTATTCTTCCAATGATTTTTGTCCGGCAGCTTTTTGGAGACAATGGAACCAATCTTAATGATAGTTAACTATAATGAGGAACACAAAATTTCGGGTTGCAGTAGGTCTTAAGACCATTAAAATGGCTGCCGTTACCATGGAAACGGAACAAATGTGAAAGAATCCAGTTTTTGGTTTTGGTAAATTATTTAGAGATGTTTTAACTTAGAATCATTATATTTTGATACAATGTAGGTGCCCACTATTTACTGGTTTTGGATGATTTTTGGCAATCATTGGAACTACTATGTTGCCATGGAAACTACACCAAAATTTTCCAAAATATCAAAATGCTCCAAATTTAATGAAACTTCACAGTAACGATGAGCAACATTGGTAGATGTGCAATTTGGCGTTGGAATTTCGAAAATGTCTGCTGTTACCATGGAAACAATGCAAAAATGGTCAAAATGCTTCAAAAACCTTAAAGTGGCATTTACTTTCTTGAAATGGTAGGTCAAATCCATTGAAACTTTGATGGTATGTTCCCTCCCATGTACCAATGTGGCATCTGTCATTAAAAATTGGAATGGTCTCTGTTACCATAGAAACCAGCCAAAATGTCAAAAATTTCAAAATTTCAAAATGCTCCAAAATTGATGAAACTTTATATGATTGTTGACTGACAAGTCTGGATGAGACTTTGACGTTGGAATTTCAAAATGGCCACCGTTGCCATGGAAACTGCAAAAGTCAAAATTTTCAAAATGCTTTGAACTTAATGAAACTTGACAGTATTGTTAACTGGCATGTATAGATGAGACTTTAGACTTTGAAAATTCAAAATGGCTGTCGTTGCCATGGAAACGGCAAAATGTGAATTTTTAAAAATGCTCTCAATGTACCGAAAATTTACAGAAAGATGTATGGCCATGGATATATGTGTATTCACTGTTAATTTTTTTAAATGGCTGCCGTTTAGTGGCAATGGGGAAGGGTGACATCCGCTATTGCTTGCAATGGCAAATCTAGTTATGTCACCCGATCGACAATGTCGGGTGACATATTGCTTTCTTCTGTTTCTTTGTTATTATTATTATTCTTCCACCTTTTTTGTCCGGCAGATTTTTGCAGGCAATGGAACCAATCTTAATGATAGTTCACTATAATGAGGAACACAAAATTCCGGGTTGCAGTAGGTCTTAAGAACATAAAAAATGGCTGCCGTTACCATGGAAACGGAACAAATGTGAAAAAATCCACTTTTTGGTTTTGGTGAATTATTTGGAGATGCTTAAACTTAGAATTATTATATTCTAATACCATGTAGGTGCCCACTATATACTGGTGTTGGATGATTTTGGCAATCATTGGAACTACTATGTTGCCATGGAAACTACACCAAAAATTTCAAAAATATCAAAATGCTCCAAATTTTTTGAAACTTCATAATAACGATGAGCAACATTGGTAGATGTGGAATTTGGCGTTGGAATTTCCAAAATGTCTGCCGTTACCATGGAAACAATGCTAAAAGGTGAAAATGCTCTAAAAACTTCAGGGTTTGGTGAATAATTTTGGTATGCTTGAACTTAAAATCATCAAATTTTTATACAATATAGTTGTCCACTATATACAGGTTTTGAATGATTTTGACAATTATTGGAACTACTATGTTACCATGGATACAGGAGGAAAAATTTCAAAATTTCAGAATGCTTCAAACTTAATGAAACTTCACCATAATGTTGACTGTCATGTGTGGAAGTGGCAATTGGCGTTGGAATTTCAAAATGGCCACCGTTGCCATGGAAACAGTCAAAAGTCAAAAATTTGAAAATGTTCCAAACTTAATGAAACTTGTCAATTATGTTATCTGGCAAGTGTTGATACAACTTTGACTTTGAAATTTTCAAAATGGCTGCTGTTGCCATGGAAACGGAAGAAATGTTAAAAAAATTAAAATGCTCTGAATGTACTGAAAAATTACAGAAAGATGTATAGCCATGCATATATGTGCATTCACTGTTAATTTTTTGAAATGGCTGCCGCTTAGTGGAAATGGGGAAGGGTGACATCCGCTATTGCTTGCAATGGCAATTCTAGTTATTATTATTATTCTTCCACCTAATTTTGTCCTGCAGTTTTCTCAGAGCCTGATGCACCAATCTTAATGGTTGTTCACTATAACAAGGAATCCCGACTTGCGAGTTGCAGTGCAACTTTGGCACTAAAAATGGATGCCATCACCATGGAAACCAAAGAAAGGTGAAAAATAAAATTTTAGAGTTTGGTGGATTATTTGGATATGCATAAACTTAGAATCATGATATTTTAATACAGTGTAGGTGCCCACTATATACTGGTTTTGGATGATTTTGGCAATCACTGGAACTACTATGTTGCCATGGAAACTACACCAAAAATTTCAAAAATATCAAAATGCTCAAAATTTAATGAAACTTCACAGTTATGATGAGCAACATTGGTAGATGTGGAATTTGGCGTTGGAATTTCAAAATGTCTGCCGTTACCATGGAAACAATGCAAAACAGGTCAAAATGATCCAAAAACCTAAAAATGGCATTTACTTTCTTAAAATGGTAGGTCAAATTGATTGAAACTTTGATGGTATGTTCCCTCCAATGTACCAATGTGGCATCTGTCATTAAAATTTTGGAATGGTCTCTGTTACCATGGAAACCAGCAAAAATGTCAAAAATTTCAAAATGCTCCAAACTTTATGAAACTTGATATAAATGTTAACTGGCAAGTATAAATGAGACGTCTGGCTTTGGAATTTCCAAAATGGCCGTCGTTGCCATGGTAACAGCAAAAATGTGTAAAAATTTCAAAATGCTCCAAATGTTCTGAAAATTTACAGAAAGATGTAAAGCCATGAACATATGTGCATTCACTGTTTAAAATTTTCGAAATGGCTGCCTCTTAGAGGCAATAGGGGGAAGGGTGACATCCGCTATTGCTTGCAATGGCAAATCTAGTTAAGTCGCCAAAACGGAGTTTTGGAGACTTTATGTTTTTGTCCCGTTTCTTATTATTATTATTATTATTATTATTATTATTATTATTATTATTATTATTATTATTCTTCTTAACCCTAATTTGTCCGACCATTTTCTTCCAAGCCTTAAATGATGGAAACTTTATATTTGGTATGATGTTGGGGTAGTATCCCTAGGGGTGCATTCACTATTTTTATTTCAAATGGGGTCAACTTGGCACTATTTGGGGCCGGAACATGGGTGGGGTCTTTTTCGACTATTGATTCGCTACTGGTAGAACCTTTAAGTTTTGTGTAATACAAGAGACCGATGTCCAGGTGTCCATTCCACATTTTTATTTCAGCCGGGTCATCTTGGCATTATTTTAGGGGTCAATTTTCATGGAACATTCTAGAACAATAGTCATGTGATCAGTCATGTGATAGTGTTGAATTATTCCTATGTACTTTTTATATTATATAATGATAGATTATTACAGGTAGCACCATATGTAGCTGTAATTCGACTTTGGAATTTTTAAAATGGCCGCCGTTACCATGGAAACTGCAAAATGTGAAATTTTTTAAAATGCTTCAAATTTAATGAAATTTTACAGAGATGTTAACGAGTGTATGTAGATTTGGAATTTGACTTTGAATTTCCAAATGGCCGCCGTTGCCATGAAAACAACAAAAATGGGAAAAATCTAGATTTGGTCCAATCTTTATGAAACTTGACAGTAATGTCACCTGTCATGTGTAGATGTGCCATCCGACTTTGGAATTTTCAAAATGGCTGCCGTTACCATGGAAACTGCAAAAATGTCAAAAAATTCAAAATGCTTCAAACTTATTGAAACTTTACATAAATGTTGACTGTCTTATGTAGATGTGGCATTTGACTTTGGAATTTCCAAAATGACCACCGTAACCATGGAAACACGAATGCCTAAATTTGAAAATTGGTCCAATTTTTATGAAACTTGTAAGTAATGTGACCTGCCATGTGTAGATGTGCTATCCGACTATGAAATTTCTAAATGGCTGCCGTTACCATGGAAACAGCAGAACAATGGTTAGGGGCCGTTTTGGCGACTTTTGTGTTAGCATCCTAACACAGGATTACTTGTTATTATTATTATTCTTCTTAACCCTAATTTGTCCGACCATTTTCTTTCAAGCCTTAAATGATGGAAACTTTATATTTAGTATGATGTTGGGGTAGTATCCCTAGGGTGCATTCACTATTTTTATTTCAAATGGGGTCAACTTGGCACTATTTGGGGCCGGAACATGGGTGGGGTCATTTTCGACTATTGATTCGCTACTGGTAGAACCTTTAAGTTTTGTGTAATACAAGAGACCGATGTCCAGGTGTCCATTCCACATTTTTATTTCAGCCCGCGGTCATCTTGGCATTATTTTAGGGGTCAATATTCATGGAACATTCTAGAACAATAGTCATGTGATTAGTCATGTGATAGTGTTGAATTATTCCTATGTACTTTTCTGTTATATAATGATAGATTATTACAGGTAGCACCAAATGTAGTTGTAATTCGACTTTGGAATTTTTAAAATGGCCGCCGTTACCATGGAAACTGCAAAAAATGTGAAATTTTTTTTAAATGCTTCAAATTTAATGAAATCTTACAGAGATGTTAACGAGTGTATGTAGATTTGGAATTTGACTTTTGAATTTCCAAAATGGCCGCCGTTGCCATGGAAACAACAAAAATGCGAAAAATCTAAATTTGGTCCAATCTTTATGAAACTTGACAGTAATGTGACCTGTCATGTGTAGATGTGCCATCCGACTTTGGAATTTTCAAAATGGCTGCCGTTACCATGGAAACTGCAAAAATGTCAAAAAATTCAAAATGCTTTAAACTTAATGAAACTTTACACAAATGTTGACTGTCTTATGTAGATGTGGCATTTGACTTTGGAATTTCCAAAATGGCCACCGTAACCATGGAAACACGAATGCCTAAATTTGAAAATTGGTCCAACTTTTAAGAAACTTGTAAGTAATGTGACCTGTCATGTGTAGATGTGCTATCCGACTATGAAATTTCAAAATGGCTGCCGTTACCATGGAAACAGCAGAACAATGGTTGGGGCCGTTTTGGCGACTTTTGTGTTAGCATCCTAACACAGGATTACTTGTTATTAAGTCGCCAAAACGGAGTTTTGGAGACTTTATGTTTTTGTCCCGTTTCTTCTTATTATTATTATTAAGTCGCCAAAACGGAGTTTTGGAGACTTATTGTTTTTGTCCCGTTTCTTATTATTATTATTATTATTCTTATTCTTCTTTTTCTAAACCCTTAAACTGTCCTACCATTTTCTTGGAAGCTATAGAGGATGGAAAAATGTGTCCATTCCACATTTTTATTTCAGCCCGGGGTCATCTTGGCATAATTTTAGGGGGTCAATTTTCATGGAACATTCTAGAACAATGGTCATGTGATTAGTCATGTGATAGTGTTTAATTATTCCTATGTACTTTTTATGTTTTATAATGATAGATTATTACAAGTAGCACCATATGTAGCTGTTATTCGACTTTGGAATTTTTAAAATGGCCGCCGTTACCATGGAAACTGCTAAAATGTGAAAATTTTTAAAATGCTTCAAATTTAATGAAATTTTACAGAAATGTTAACGAGTGTATATAGATTGAAATTTTGACTTGGGAATTTCGAAAATGGAAAATGGCTGTCGTTGCCATGGAAACGGCAAAATGTGAATTTTTAAAAATGCTCTCAATGTACCGAAAATTTACAGAAAGATGTATGGCCATGGATATATGTGTATTCACTGTTAATTTTTTTTAAATGGCTGCCGTTTAGTGGCAATGGGGAAGGGTGACATCCGCTATTGCTTGCAATGGCAAATCTAGTTATGTCACCCGATCGACAATGTCGGGTGACATATTGCTTTTCTTCTGTTTCTTTGTTATTATTATTATTCTTCCACCTTTTTGTCCGGCAGATTTTTGCAGGCAATGGAACCAATCTTAATGATAGTTCACTATAATGAGGAACACAAAATTCCGGGTTGCAGTAGGTCTTAAGAACATAAAATGGCTGCCGTTACCATGGAAACGGAACAAATGTGAAAAAATCCACTTTTTGGTTTTGGTGAATTATTTGGAGATGCTTAAACTTAGAATTATTATATTCTAATACCATGTAGGTGCCCACTATATACTGGTGTTGGATGATTTTGGCAATCATTGGAACTACTATGTTGCCATGGAAACTACACCAAAAATTTCAAAAATATCAAAATGCTCCAAATTTTTTGAAACTTCATAATAACGATGAGCAACATTGGTAGATGTGGAATTTGGCGTTGGAATTTCCAAAATGTCTGCCGTTACCATGGAAACAATGCTAAAAGGTGAAAATGCTCTAAAAACTTCAGGGTTTGGTGAATAATTTTGGTATGCTTGAACTTAAAATCATCAAATTTTTATACAATATAGTTGTCCACTATATACAGGTTTTGAATGATTTTGACAATCATTGGAACTACTATGTTACCATGGATACAGGAGGAAAAATTTCAAAATTTCAGAATGCTTCAAACTTAATGAAACTTCACCATAATGTTGACTGTCATGTGTGGAAGTGGCAATTGGCGTTGGAATTTCAAAATGGCCACCGTTGCCATGGAAACAGTCAAAAGTCAAAAATTTGAAAATGTTCCAAACTTAATGAAACTTGTCAATTATGTTATCTGGCAAGTGTTGATACAACTTTGACTTTGAAATTTTCAAAATGGCTGCTGTTGCCATGGAAACGGAAGAAATGTTAAAAAAATTAAAATGCTCTGAATGTACTGAAAAATTACAGAAAGATGTATAGCCATGCATATATGTGCATTCACTGTTAATTTTTTGAAATGGCTGCCGCTTAGTGGAAATGGGGAAGGGTGACATCCGCTATTGCTTGCAATGGCAATTCTAGTTATTATTATTATTCTTCCACCTAATTTTGTCCTGCAGTTTTCTCAGAGCCTGATGCACCAATCTTAATGGTTGTTCACTATAACAAGGAATCCCGACTTGCGAGTTGCAGTGCAACTTTGGCACTAAAAATGGATGCCATCACCATGGAAACCAAAGAAAGGTGAAAAATAAAATTTTAGAGTTTGGTGGATTATTTGGATATGCATAAACTTAGAATCATGATATTTTAATACAGTGTAGGTGCCCACTATATACTGGTTTTGGATGATTTTGGCAATCACTGGAACTACTATGTTGCCATGGAAACTACACCAAAAATTTCAAAAATATCAAAATGCTCAAAATTTAATGAAACTTCACAGTAATGATGAGCAACATTGGTAGATGTGGAATTTGGCGTTGAATTTCAAAATGTCTGCCGTTACCATGGAAACAATGCAAAACAGGTCAAAATGATCCAAAAACCTAAACATGGCATTTACTTTCTTAAAATGGTAGGTCAAATTGATTGAAACTTTGATGGTATGTTCCTCCAATGTACCAATGTGGCATCTGTCATTAAAATTTTGGAATGGTCTCTGTTACCATGGAAACCAGCAAAAATGTCAAAAATTTCAAAATGCTCCAAACTTTATGAAACTTAATATAAATGTTAACTGGCAAGTATAAATGAGACGTCTGGCTTTGAATTTCCAAATGGCCGTCGTTGCCATGGTAACAGCAAAATGTGTAAAAATTTCAAAATGCTCCAAATGTTCTGAAAATTTACAGAAAGATGTAAAGCCATGAACATATGTGCATTCACTGTTTAAAATTTTCGAAATGGCTGCCTCTTAGAGGCAATAGGGGGAAAGGTGACATCCGCTATTGCTTGCAATGGCAAATCTAGTTAAGTCGCCAAAACGGAGTTTTGGAGACTTTATGTTTTTGTCCCGTTTCTTATTATTATTATTATTATTATTATTATTATTATTATTATTATTATTATTATTATTATTCTTCTTAACCCTAATTTGTCCGACCATTTTCTTCCAAGCCTTAAATGATGGAAACTTTATATTTGGTATGATGTTGGGGTAGTATCCCTAGGGGTGCATTCACTATTTTTTATTTCAAATGGGGTCAACTTGGCACTATTTGGGGGCCGGAACATGGGTGGGGTCTTTTTCGACTATTGATTCGCTACTGGTAGAACCTTTAAGTTTTGTGTAATACAAGAGACCGATGTCCAGGTGTCCATTCCACATTTTTATTTCAGCCTGGGGTCATCTTGGCATTATTTTAGGGGTCAATTTTCATGGAACATTCTAGAACAATAGTCATGTGATCAGTCATGTGATAGTGTTGAATTATTCCTATGTACTTTTTATATTATATAATGATAGATTATTACAGGTAGCACCATATGTAGCTGTAATTCGACTTTGGAATTTTTAAAATGGCCGCCGTTACCATGGAAACTGCAAAAATGTGAAATTTTTTTAAAATGCTTCAAATTTAATGAAATTTTACAGAGATGTTAACGAGTGTATGTAGATTTGGAATTTGACTTTGGAATTTCCAAAATGGCCGCCGTTGCCATGAAAACAACAAAAATGGGAAAAATCTAGATTTGGTCCAATCTTTATGAAACTTGACAGTAATGTGACCTGTCATGTGTAGATGTGCCATCCGACTTTGGAATTTTCAAAATGGCTGCCGTTACCATGGAAACTGCAAAAATGTCAAAAAATTCAAAATGCTTCAAACTTATTGAAACTTTACATAAATGTTGACTGTCTTATGTAGATGTGGCATTTGACTTTGGAATTTCCAAAATGACCACCGTAACCATGGAAACACGAATGCCTAAATTTGAAAATTGGTCCTATTTTTTATGAAACTTGTAAGTAATGTGACCTGCCATGTGTAGATGTGCTATCCGACTATGAAATTTCTAAATGGCTGCCGTTACCATGGAAACAGCAGAACAATGGTTAGGGGCCGTTTTGGCGACTTTTGTGTTAGCATCCTAACACAGGATTACTTGTTATTATTATTATTCTTCTTAACCCTAATTTGTCCGACCATTTTCTTTCAAGCCTTAAATGATGGAAACTTTATATTTAGTATGATGTTGGGGTAGTATCCCTAGGGTGCATTCACTATTTTTATTTCAAATGGGGTCAACTTGGCACTATTTGGGGCCGGAACATGGGTGGGGTCATTTTCGACTATTGATTCGCTACTGGTAGAACCTTTAAGTTTTGTGTAATACAAGAGACCGATGTCCAGGTGTCCATTCCACATTTTTTATTTCAGCCCGCGGTCATCTTGGCATTATTTTAGGGGGTCAATATTCATGGAACATTCTAGAACAATAGTCATGTGATTAGTCATGTGATAGTGTTGAATTATTCCTATGTACTTTTTCTGTTATATAATGATAGATTATTACAGGTAGCACCAAATGTAGTTGTAATTCGACTTTGGAATTTTTAAAATGGCCGCCGTTACCATGGAAACTGCAAAAATGTGAAATTTTTTAAAATGCTTCAAATTTAATGAAATTTTACAGAGATGTTAACGAGTGTATGTAGATTTGAATTTGACTTTTGAATTTCCAAAATGGCCGCCGTTGCCATGGAAACAACAAAATGCGAAAATCTAAATTTGGTCCAATCTTTATGAAACTTGACAGTTATGTGACCTGTCATGTGTAGATGTGCCATCCGACTTTGGAATTTTCAAAATGGCTGCCGTTACCATGGAAACTGCAAAATGTCAAAAATTCAAAATGCTTTAAACTTAATGAAACTTTACACAAATGTTGACTGTCTTATGTAGATGTGGCATTTGACTTTGGAATTTCAAAATGGCCACCGTAACCATGGAAACACGAATGCCTAAATTTGAAAATTGGTCCAACTTTTAAGAAACTTGTAAGTAATGTGACCTGTCATGTGTAGATGTGCTATCCGACTATGAAATTTCAAAATGGCTGCCGTTACCATGGAAACAGCAGAACAATGGTTGGGGGCCGTTTTGGCGACTTTTGTGTTAGCATCCTAACACAGGATTACTTGTTATTAAGTCGCCAAAACGGAGTTTTGGAGACTTTATGTTTTTGTCCCGTTTCTTATTATTATTATTATTAAGTCGCCAAAACGGAGTTTTGGAGACTTATTGTTTTTGTCCCGTTTCTTATTATTATTATTATTATTCTTATTCTTCTTTTTCTAAACCCTTAAACTGTCCTACCATTTTCTTGGAAGCTATAGAGGATGGAAAAATGTGTCCATTCCACATTTTTATTTCAGCCCGGGGTCATCTTGGCATAATTTTAGGGGGTCAATTTTCATGGAACATTCTAGAACAATGGTCATGTGATTAGTCATGTGATAGTGTTGAATTATTCCTATGTACTTTTTATGTTTTATAATGATAGATTATTACAAGTAGCACCATATGTAGCTGTTATTCGACTTTGGAATTTTTAAAATGGCCGCCGTTACCATGGAAACTGCTAAAATGTGAAAATTTTTAAAATGCTTCAAATTTAATGAAATTTTACAGAAATGTTAACGAGTGTATGTAGATTGAAATTTTGACTTGGGAATTTCGAAAATGGCCGCCGTTGCCATGGAAACAACAAAAATGCGAAAAATCTATAATTTGTCCGACCATTTTCTTTCAAGCCTTAAATGATGGAAACTTTATATTTGGTATGATGTTGGGGTAGTATCCCTAGGGGTGCATTCGCTATTTTTTTTATTTCAAATGGTGGTCAACTTGGCACTTTTGGGGGGCCGGAACATGGGTGGGGTCATTTTTCGACTATTGATTTGCTACTGGTAGAACCTTTAAGTTTTGTGTAATACAAGAGACCGATGTCCAGGTGTCCATTCCACATTTTTTATTTCAGCCCGGGGTCATCTTGGCATTATTTTAGGGGGTCAATTTTCGTGGAACATTCTAGAACAATAGTCATGTGATTAGTCATGTGATAGTGTTGAATTATTCCTATGTACTTTTTATGTTATATAATGATAGATTATTACAGGTAGCACCATATGTAGCTGTAATTCGACTTTGGAATTTTTAAAATGGCCGCTGTTACCATGGAAACTGCAAAAATGTGAAATTTTTTAAAATTCTTCAAATTTAATGAAATTTTACAGAGATGTTAACGAGTGTATGTAGATTTGGAATTTGACTTTTGAATTTCCAAAATGGCCGCCGTTGCCATGGAAACAACAAAAATGCGAAAAATTTAGATTTGGTTCAATCTTTATGAAACTTGACAGTAATGTGACCTGTCATGTGTAGATGTGCCATCCGACTTTGGAATTTTCAAAATGGCTGCCGTTACCATGGAAACTGCAAAAATGTCAAAAAATTCAAAATGCTTAAAACTTAATGAAACTTTACACAAATGTTGACTGTCTTATGTAGATGTGGCATTTGACTTTGGAATTTCCAAAATGGCCACAGTAACCATGGAAACACGAATGCCTAAATTTGAAAATTGGTCCAATTTTTATGAAACTTGTAAGTAATGTGACCTGTCATGTGTAGGTGTGCTATCCGACTTTGAAATTTCAAAATGGCTGCCGTTACCATGAAAACAGCAGAACAATGGTTGGGGGCCGTCTTGGCGACTTTTGTGTTAGCATCCTAACACAGGATTACTTGTTAAGTCGCCAAAACGGAGTTTTGGAGACTTTATGTTTTGTCCCGTTTCTTATTATTATTATTATTATTATTATTATTATTCTTCTTAACCCTAATTTGTCCGACCATTTTCCTTCAAGCCTTAAATGATGGAAACTTTATATTTGGTATGATGTTGGGGTAGTATCCTAGGGTGCATTCACTATTTTTATTTCAAATGGGGTCAACTTGGCACTTTTTGGGGCCGGGACATGGGTGGGGTCATTTTTCGACTATTGATTCGCTACAGGTAGAACCTTTAAGTTTTGTGTAATACAAGAGACCGATGTCCAGGTGTCCATTCCACATTTTTATTTCAGCCCGGGGTCATCTTGGCATTATTTTAGGGGTCAATTTTCATGGAACATTCTAGAACAATAGTCATGTGATTAGTCATGTGATAGTGTTGAATTATTCCTATGTACTTTTTATGTTATATAATGATAGATTATTACAGGTAGCACCATATGTAGCTGTAATTGGACTATGGAATTTTAAAATGGCCGCCGTTACCATGGAAACTGCAAAATGTGAAAATTTTTAAAATGCTTCAAATTTAATGAAATTTTACAGAGATGTTAACAAGTGTATGTAGATTTGGAATTTGACTTTGGAATTTCCAAAATGGCCGCCGTTGCCATGGAAACAACAAAAATGCGAAAAATCTAGATTTGGTCCAATCTTTATGAAACTTGACAGCAATGTGACCTGTCATGTGTAGATGTGCCATCCGACTTTGGAATTTTCAAAATGGCTGCCGTTACCATGGAAACTGCAAAAATGTCAAAAAATTCAAAATGCTCCAAACTTAATTAGACTTTACACAAATGTTGACTGTCTTATGTAGATGTGGCATTTGACTTTGGAATTTCCAAAATGGCCACCGTAACCATGGAAACACGAATGCCTTAATTTGAAAATTGGTCCAATTTTTATGAAACTTGTAAGTAATGTGACCTGTCATGTGTAGATGTGCTATCCGACTATGAAATTTCAAAATAGCTGCCGTTACCGTGGAAACAGCAGAACAATGGTTTGGGGCCGTTTTATGACTTTTGTGTTAGCATCCTAACACAGGATTACTTGTTATTTTTATTTTTCTTCCATTTTTTTTTGTCCAGCTTATATCTCAGAATTGTATGAACCAATGTTAATGGAACTATACCATAATGTTAACCAGCATGTGCAGATATGCAATCGGGGTATGGAATTTTCAAAATGGCCGCCGTTACCATGGAAACAGCAAAAATGTCCAAAATTTCAAAGTGCTCCAAACTTAATGAAACTTTACAGAAATGTTATTTGGCATGTGTAGATGTTCTCTTTGACTTTGGAATTTTCATAATGGCTGCCGTTACCCTGGCAATGGGGGAAGGGTGCCATCCGTTATTGCTAGCAATTACAAATCTAGTTATTCTTATTATTCTTCCGCACATTTTGTCCGTCGTGTTTCTCAGAATTGAGTGATCCAATGTTGTTGGAACTATACCATAATGAGGACCCCATGTGAAGTTGTGCATCTGACTCTGGATTTTTTTAAGATGGCCGCCGTTTCGATGGAAACTGCAAAAAAGTGAAAAATTTTCAAAATTCTAAATTTTTCATTATAAGACCTAGCTGGATGAAACTTTATGGAAATGTTCCTTGGTATTGCCCGATGTTAAGACAATACTGAGAAATTCCAAAATGGCCGCCATTGTCATGGAAACAAGGCAAAAGTTTAACATTGGCCCTAAGGGAAAACACATTAAAGCTGCAATTTCTGACACAATATAAGATTAAACCTAATGTAACTTAATAGGTATGTTACATGTAATTGGTCAAAGTGGTATCTGTTTTTGGAATTTTAAAAATGGCTGCCGTTACCATAGAAACAACAAAAATGTCAAAAGTTTCAAAATGCTCCAAACTTTATGAAACTTAACAACAATGTTAAATGATATGTCCAGAGTTGGTAAATGATTTTGGAATTTTCAAAATGGCCGCTGTTACCATGGAAACAGCCAGAAAGTCAAAATTTTCAAAATGCTCCAAACTGTCTGAAAGTTTACAGTAATAATAACTAACATATTTTGATGCGATGTTCGACTTTGGAATTTTTCAAATGGCTGCCGTTATCCTGGCAATGGGGGTAACGAGGGTGCCACCCGTTATTGCTTGCAATTACAAATCTAGTTATGGCACCCTCAACGGAGTTGGGGTGACATATTGTCATTGTTCGTTTCTTTTTTCTTATTATGTCACCCGATCGACAATGTCGGGTGACATATTGCTTTTCTTCTGTTTCTTTGTTATGGCACCCTCAACGGAGTTGGGGTGACATATTGTTATTCTACGTTTCTTTTTTTTCTTATTAAGTCGCCAAAACGGAGTTTTGGAGACTTTATGTTTTTGTCCCGTTTCTTATTATTATTATTATTATTATTATTATTATTATTATTATTATTATTCTTAACCCTAATTTGTCCGACCATTTTCTTCCAAGCCTTAAATGATGGAAACTTTATATTTGGTATGATGTTGGGGTAGTATCCCTAGGGGTGCATTCGCTATTTTTTATTTCAAATGGGGTCATCTTGGCACTTTTTGGGGGCCGGAACATGGGTGGGGTCATTTTTCGACTATTGATTCGCTACTGGTAGAACCTTTAAGTTTTGTGTAATACAAGAGACCGATGTCCAGGTGTCCATTCCACATTTTTATTTCAGCCTGGGGTCATCTTGACATTATTTTAGGGGGTCAATTTTCATGGAACATTCTAGAACAATAGTCACGTGATTAGTCATGTGATAGTGTTGAATTATTCCTATGTACTTTTTATGTTATATAATGATAGATTATTACAGGTAGCACCATATGTAGCTGTAATTCGACTTTGGAATTTTTAAAATGGCCGCCGTTACCATGGAAACTGCAAAAATGTGAAAATTTTTAAAATGCTTCAAATTTAATGAAATTTTACAGAGATGTTAACGAGTGTATGTAGATTTGGAATTTGACTTTGGAATTTCCAAAATGGCCGCCGTTGCCATGGAAACTGCAAAAATGTCAAAAAATTCAAAATGCTTCAAACTTAATGAAACTTTACACAAATGTTGACTGTCTTATGTAGATGTGGCATTTGACTTTGGAATTTCCAAAATGGCCACCGTAACCATGGAAACACGAATGCCTAGATTTGAAAATTGGTCCAATTTGTATGAAACTTGTAAGTTATGTGACCTGTCATGTGTAGATGTGTATCCGACTATGAAATTTCAAAATGGCTGCCGTTACCATGGAAACAGCAGAACAATGGTTGGGGGCCGTTTTGGCGACTTTTGTGTTAGCATCCTAACACAGGATTACTTGTTAAGTCGCCAAAACGGAGTTTTGGAGACTTATTGTTTTTGTCCCGTTTCTTATTATTATTATTATTATTATTATTATTATTATTATTATTATTCTTAACCCTAATTTGTCCGACCATTTTCTTGCAAGCCTTAAATGATGGAAACTTTATATTTGGTATGATGTTGGGGTAGTATCCCTAGAGGTGCATTCGCTATTTTTATTTCATATGGGGTCAACTTGGCACTTTTTGGGGCCGGAACATGGGTGGGGTAATTTTTCGACTATTGATTCGCTACTGGTAGAACCTTTAAGTTTTGTGTAATACAAGAGACCGATGTCCAGGTGTCCATTCCACATTTTTATTTCAGCCCGGGGTCATCTTGGCATTATTTTAGGTGGTCAATTTTCATGGAACATTCTAGAACAATAGTCATGTGATTAGTCATGTGATAGTGTTGAACTATTCCTATGTACTTTTTATGTTATATAATGATAGATTATTACAGGTAGCACCATATGTAGCTGTAATTCGACTTTGGAATTTTTAAAATGGCCGCCGTTACCATGGAAACTGCAAACTGTGAAAATTTTTAAAATGCTTCAAATTTAATGAAATTTTACAGAGATGTTAACGAGTGTATGTAGATTTGAATTTGACTTTGAATTTCCAAATGGCCACCGTTGCCATGGAAACAACAAAATGCGAAAAATCTAGATTTGGTCCAATCTTTATGAAACTTGACAGTAATGTGACCTGTCATGTGTAGATGTGCCATCCGACTTTGAATTTTCAAAATGGCTGCAGTTACCATGGAAACTGCAAAAATGTCAAAAAATTCAAAATGCTTCAAACTTAATGAAACTTTACACAAATGTTGACTGTCTGATGTAGATGTGGCATTTGACTTTGGAATTTCCAAAATGGCCACCGTAACCATGGAAACACGAATGCCTAAATTTGAAAATTGGTCCAATTTTTATGAAACTTGTAAGTAATGTGACCTGTCATGTGTAGATGTGCTATCCGACTATGAAATTTCAAAATGGCTGCCGTTACCATGGAAACAGCAGAACAATGGTTGGGGCCGTTTTGGCGACTTTTGTGTTAGCATCCTAACACAGGATTACTTGTTATTATTATTTTTATTATTTTTCTTCCACACATTTTGTCCGCGCGAGTTCTTGGAATCCAATTGACCAATGTTGATGGAACTCTACTATAATGAGGACCCCCATGTAAAGTTGTGCACCTTGCTATGGAATGGTAAAATGGCCGCCGTTTCCATGGAAACAGTAAAATGCGAAAAATCAAAGTGTTCCAAACTGGAAGAAACTCCACAGGAATTGTAACTGGCATGTGCTGATTTGCAGTTTGACTTGGAATTTTCAAAATGGCTGCCGTTACCATGGAAACAGCTAAAATATCAAAAATTCTAACTCTTTGGTTATAAGACCCAACTGGATGAAACTTTATGAAAATGTTACCCAGTATGCTAAGATGTCAAGACAATATTTGGATAGTCCAAAATGGCCGCCGTTGTTATGGAAACTGGGGCAAGTTTTACATTGACCCTATGGGAAAATGCATAAAATCAGCATTTTCTTAAAGAGTATTTCACCAAAGTCAATGAAACTGTACTGATATATAACATGACATGTGACAATGAGATGTCTGCTTTTAGAATTTTGGAATTATCCACTGTAACCATGGCTGCAGCAAAAATGTCCAAAATTTCAAAAAAAATGAAAACGCTCCAAACTGGATGAAACTTTACAGAAATGATAACTGGCATGGGCAAAGTTGGTTTTTGAAGTTGGAATTTTCAAAATGGCCGCCGTAACCATGGAAACAGCAAAAATGTCCATAATTTCAAAATGCTCCAAACTTAATGAAACTTTACAAAAATGATAATTTGCATGTGTAGATGCACTCTTTGACTTTGGAATTTTCTAAATGGCTGCCGCTCGCCTGGCAATTGCGGAAGGGTGCCATCCGCTATTGCTTGCAATGGCAAATCTAGTTATTATTATTATTCTTCCACCTTTTTTTGTCCGGCAGATTTTTTGGAGCCAATGGAACCAATCTTAATGATAGTTCACTATAATGAGGAACACAAAATTCCGGGTTGCAGTAGGTCTTAAGAACATAAAAAATGGCTGCCGTTACCATGGAAACGGAACAAATGTGAAAAAATCCACTTTTTTGTTTTGGTGAATTTATTGGAGATGCTTAAACTTAGAATCATTATATTTTAATACCATGTAGGTGCCCACTGTATACTGGTGTTGGATGATTTTAGCAATCATTGAACTACTATGTTGCCATGGAAACTACACCAAAATTTCAAAATATCAAAATGCTCCAAATTTTTGAAACTTCATAGTAACGATGAGCAACATTGGTAGATGTGGAATTTGGCGTTGAATTTCCAAAATGTCTGCAGTTACCATGGAAACAATGCAAAAGGTCAAAATGCTCCAAAACTTCAGGGTTTGGTGAATAATTTTGGTATGCTTCAACTTAAAATCATCAAATTTTTATACAATATAGTTGTCCACTATATACACGTTTTGAGTGATTTTGACAATCATTGGAACTACTATGTTACCATGGATACAGGAGCAAAATTTCAAAAATTTCAGAATGCTTCAAACTTAATGAAACTTCACCATAATGTTATCTGGCATGTGTGGAAGCGGCAATTGGCTTTGGAATGACCAAAATGGCCACCGTTGCCATGGAAACGGCAAAAAGTCAAAAAGTTGAAAATGTTCGAAACTTAATGAAACTTGACAATTATGTTATCTGGCAAGTGTTGATACAACTTTAGACTTTGAAATTTTCAAAATGGCTGCTGTTGCCATGGAAACGGCAAAATGTCAAAAAATTAAAATGCTCTAAATGTACTGAAAAATTACAGAAAGATGTATAGCCATGCATATATGTACATTGACTGTTAAATGGCTGCCGTTTTTTGAAATGGCTGCCGCTTAGTGGCAATGGGGAAGGGTGACATCCGCTATTGCTTGCAATGGCAATTCTAGTTATTATTATTATTATTATATTTATTCTTCCACACTTTTTTGTCCATGCTATTTCTCAGAATTGGCTTGAACAATATTGATGGAACTATACCATAATGTAGACCACTATATGAAATTGTGCAGTGGGGTATGGCATCATCAAGATGGCTGCCGTTACCATGGAAACAGAACAAATGTAAAAAATAAAATTTTAGTTTTTGGCGAATATTTTGAGAATGCCTGAACTTAAAATCATCAAATTTATATATATTGTTGGTGTCTACTATATACAGATTTTACACGATTTTGAGAATCTTTGGAACTACTATATTGCCATGGAAACTAAATATGTTTAGCATTAAACCCTATGAGAAAAATCTTAAAGTAGCATTTACACTCTTAACATGGTATATCAAACCATTAAAACTTTAATGGTATGTTCCTTATCATGTGCCAATGTGGTAGGTGTCTTTGGAATTTTGGAAATGGTCACCGTTACCATGGAAACAGCAGAAATGTCCAAAAATTTCAAAATGCTCCAAACATTCTAAAAATTTACAGAAATGTTAAGTGGCACATCAAGAGTTGGTAATCGACTTTGGAATTTCCAAAATGGCTGCCGTTTCCATGGAAACAACAAAAATTTCAACAATTTCAAAATGCTCCAAAATTTATGAAACTTTACAACAATGTTAATAGACATCTGTAGATGCACTCTTTGACTTTGGAATTTTCAATATGGCTGCCGCTTACTTGGCAATGGGCGAAGGGTGCCATCCGCTATTGCTTGCAATGGCAAATCTAGTTATGTCACCCGATCGACAATGTCGGGTGACATATTGCTTTTCCTCCGTTTCTTTTTTTTATTATTATTATTATTCTTCCACCTAATTTTGTCCTGCAGTTTTTTTGGAGCTAATGGAACCAATCTTAATGATAGTTAACTATAATGAGGAACACAAAATTTCGGGTTGCAGTAGGTCTTAAGAACATAAAATGGATGCCGTTACCATGGAAACGGAACAAATGTGAAAAATCCAGTTTTGGTTTTGGTGAATTATTTGGAGATGTTTAAACTTAGAATTATTATATTTTATACCATGAAGGTGCCGACTATTTACTGGTTTTAGATGATTTTGGCACTCATTGAACTACTATGTTGCCATGGAAACAACACCAAAAATTTCAAAAATATCAAAATGCTCAAATTTTTTGAAACTTCACAGTAACGATGAGCAACATTGGTAAATGTGGAATTTGGCGTTGAATTTCGAAAATGTCTGCCGTTACCATGGAAACAATGCAAAACAAGTCAAAATGCTCCAAAACCTAAAAGTAGCTTTAACTTTCTTAAAATGGTAGGTCAAATCCTTTGAAACTTTGATGGTATGTTCCTCCCATGTACCAATGTGGCACCTGTCATTAAAATTTGAAACGGTCTCTGTTACCATAGGAACCATCACCAATGTCAAAATTTTCAAAAATTTCAAAATGCTTTAAAATTGATGAAACTTCATAGGATTGTTGACTTGCAAGTCTGGATGAGACTTTGAAGTTGAATTTCCAAAATGGCCACCGTTGCCATGGAAACTGAAAAAATGTCAAATATTTTCAAAATGCTTCAAACTTAATGAAACGTGATATTATTGTTAACCGGATATTATAGATGAGTCTTTTGACTTTGAAATTTTCAAAATGGCTGCTGTTGCCATGGAAACGGCAAAAATGTGAAAATGTTGTAAATGCTCTGAATGAACTGAAAATTTACAGAAAGATGTATAGCCATGCATATACATGATATATGTGCATTCACTGTTAATTTTTTTTAAATGGGTGCTGCCTAGTGTCAATGTGGGGAAGGGTGACATCCGCTATTGCTTGCAATGGCAAATCTAGTTCTTATTATTTTTCTTCCACACATTTTGTCCGCGCGAGTTTTCGGATTCCAATGGACCAATGTTGATGGAACTCTACTATAATGAGAACCCCCATGTGAAGTTGTGCACCTTGCTATGGAATGGTCCAAGATGGCCAGCGTTTCCATGGAAACGGTAAAAATGTAAAAAAAAATCGAAATTCCAAATCTTTCATTATAAGGCCCACCTGGATGAAACTTTATGGAAATGTTCCCTGGTATGCCTCGATGTACCGACAATATTTAGAAATTCCAAAATGGCCGCCATTGTCATGGAAACAGGGCGAAAGTTTAACATTGGCCCTATGGGAAAAAAACATTAAAGCTGCTTTTTCTTAAAAATAATATTAAACCCATAGAAACTTTATGGGTAGGTAACATATAATGAGTAAAAGTGGAATCTGTCTTTGGAATTTTGAAAATCGCTACCGTTACCATGAAAACTACAAAAAATTCAAAATGCACCAAACTTAATGAAACTTTACAGTACTGTTAACTGGCATGTGCAGAGTTGAAATCTGATTTTGGAATTTTATATATGGCCGCCGTTACCATGGAAACGGCAAAAATGCAAAATTTTCAAAATACTCAAAACTGACAAAAAATTTACTGTATTGATAACTGACATGTATTGATGCTACGTTCGACTTTGAAATGTTCAAAATGGCTGCCGTAATCCTGGCAATGGGGGACGAGGGTGCCATCCGTTATTGCTAGGAATTACAAATCTAGTTTGTTTTTGTTTTTGAAACTTCAACCTTGTTTCTTTGCTTTTTAAATGGAGTTCGAATAAAATAGAAAAAAAAAAAAAAATAAAGTGATAAAATATCGAAGTAAAGGCACACAACTTAGAAATTGTTAGCACATGAATTTGGATTCAAGTTCATATTTGAAATAATGTATTAAAAAAAATTACCAAAGTAGAAGAAAGAATGTTTTCGTCTAGATTCAATCTGTATACTTACCAATAAATAGTTTTCTCCTATGAATGAACAATAACAAGAACAACACCAGTACACTGATTACATTTTGTACCTATGAAATCCATTAATGAAAGACTTGTTTCCAAAACAAGAAATTAACAGAGATTTTTTCGATTTTGTCTGTGGTTTTTGTCTCGCCGGCGACGAAAGTCGCACTATGCGAGACATTGGTATTACTATCCGGCGGCGGCAGCGTGAACTATTTGTATAAAGCTTTATATTTCAGAAGGTAGAAGACCTGGATGCTTCATACCTTGTATGCAGATACCTTATTTTACGAAGTTTACGTCTGTCATATTCCCATTGTCATTGACCTCATTTTCATGGTTCAGCGACTGCTTGAAAAAAAAACAGTATTTTTGTCATTTGATTTTCTCACTTAGTATGCAACGTCTACATGTCCGTCAAATAGTTTAAACCTGACCTCGACCTCAATTCATGAATCAGTGATCAAGGTTAAAGCTACATGATTATGTCCGTTTCTCAGATACTACATGAGCAGGTCAGCTATATGTGGTGTATGGAATGATTGTAAGGGGTACATGTCAGACTGGCAAGTTTTATCTGAGCTTGACCTCATTTTCATGGTTCATTGGTCATTGTTAATTTTTTGTGTTTTGGTCTCTTTTTCAATTACACAAAACTATAAGCAAATGGTCAACTATATTTTGTGTATGGAATGATGGTAAGATGTACATGTCTGTCTAGCTGCTGTCATCTGACCTTGATCTCATTTTCATGGTTCATTTGACAATGTTAAGTTTTTGTGTTTTGGTCTATTTTTCAAGTACTATAAGGAATAGGTCAACTATATTTTGTTTATGGAATGACTGTAAGGTGTATATGTCTGTCTAGCCGGTGTCATCTGACCATGACCTCATTTTCATGGTTCATTGGTCAATGTTGTGGTTTTTGTGTTTTGGTCTGTTTTTCAATTACCATAGCAATAGGTCAACTATAATTGGTGTATAAAGTGTACATGTCTGTCTAGCCAGTGTCATCTGACCTTGACCTCATTTTCATGGTTCATTGGTCAATGTTGTGGTTTTTGTGTTTGGTCTTTTTTTAAAGTGCTAAAGGTCAACTATATGTGGTGTATTGAATGATTGTAAGTTGTACATATCTGTCTAGCTGGTGTCATCTGACCTTGACCTCATTTTCATGGTTCATTGGTCAATGTTAAGTTTTTGTGTTTTTGACTGTTTTTCAATAACCATAAGCAAAGGGTCAACTATATTTGGTTATATGGAATAGTTGTAAGGTGTACATGTCTATGTGGCAGTTTTTATCTGACATTGATGTCATCGTCATGGATCTTTAAAAATGTTAAGTTTATGTGGTACTTGTAAAACCGTTATCTCAGACTTTCAACTTAAAATCAATGGTTAGTAAAACAGGCGAGACATTTCAGCGTGTGCTCTCTTGTTTTTACCTTCATCTGATCCTGTGACCGAAAGAAGTCGTTCCCGAAATGTATGTAAATAATAAACACAGTCAACAGTTATATTCCCTTGGGTTTACACTGTTTCTGGAAGTTCTAGACCTCTGCAATGCATTTATCAGACACATAAGAGAACTCAACCTCTCAAGGAATGGCAGATTTCTCCGATTTCAATTATCATACTTCGCATTTCGGCTCCAACTGCACCTGATACCTGAGCAAATGGGACCGTTATTGTCAACCTAAGAATTTGCTTAAATACGTCGCTCAAGTTTAAACTAAGTATTCAAAGACTATAAAAACAACACACTAGACTTTTGTCACCATTATATAATTTTAAGTGATGAAAATTGATAGAAATCCTGTATTTTTAATCATCACGTGATTCTCAAGATTTCCGCCTAAAATTTGCATTATCATAAAATCACGTATATACACGTATCCCATACATAGCATGGCGATTGATTCGAGTTATATTTCATGGTCTTGATTATAACAATTTGCTTTCAATATACATGTACTATGCAGATGAACGTTCCATGATAATGAAAATAATAAAAGGATTCTTATAGAAGAAAGAATGTGTTCAGCTAAACCATAATAGAAAATCCATTTTTTAAAAATGATTATAGTTCGCCTTTAAACTATCCGATTTTCTCATTTTAAAAACAAATGAAACTAAATATTTATTAATATTTAAAAAAAAAAAAAACACGTTCTTAGATCAAAAGCCAAAGCCAGAGATTTGTAAGAACAAAAGAAAAGGCATCCGTAGGTATTTATACGGCCTCGAAGGATGACCCGAATAAACACGCTGTATAGTAAATTCTAAATTAAACAGGTTATTAGTAAATTCAAAACTCATATACCTCACAAAATTCCTTATTGAGAATCGGGACCTTTAAACACTTCATAAGACATCTTCATAAGACATCCATATCATCCGAGTAAAACTAGTATGTGAGTACGCAACAAGATTGCGAGAACGAATACACGTTTCTTTGAAATGTATTTGCATTTATGATAAAATTTATAGATAAACACATTTCCTTAATAGATCATTGTATTTTAGAAGGTGTGCTCGATTAAGAATTGTACTTTGTCATTTCGTTTAACGGGGGTGAAGTGCATTTGCCATATATATAAAAAAGCATAGAAAAAAAATAAGATAATAAGATTTCTTTGCGCAAAACAGTCAGCACGGCACGATTTTTTGTTATTTCTTTTTACTGTTTAGATGTTTTCCCCAATGCAGTGCACAAGATCACGACCTTGTTCAACGCCAATATATAAGTATCGACAACATGTAGAACACCAATTCATATTTAGTGTGAAAATATAGTATACATAATTTGGAAGCAAACTTTACTTGATAATTTGTTAGTGGGTAGACCATGAATACTGATGATACATGGATGGATGGCTATACAACGTCCAGTGGCAAGTTAAATGCGAATCCAGAACGAGAACATGTTACTATGATATGAATAAGAACCCTGCTTTGTACTACACCGACATGCTGAGACGGATCTTTAACGTGCTAGGTCACATTTGTCACAAGATAACTGCCCCCAGGAAGCCGATCGACATTTCAACCTACCCGGACACGTTATTCTTACTCCGGACCGAACGTTTTGCTTTTACTCCTAAATGCCGTGTACAGTAAAGCTTTGTTCTTACACCCACGACCTTCCGCACTCGAGGCGGGCACCCTACCATGAGACCACTGAGGCGTTTATGAAAATTTAAGACACACATACATATATATTCAAACCATATGAAACAAGAATAATTGTCGATAAGACATCATGTCCCTCCCCCTTTTCATAGTGTCACATTTCTATATCCATTGAACCACTAAATCCAGGTCAAACCCTAATTTGTTATATAATTTTGAATATAAGTTTAATTTGGAACGGGACGGACGAACGGACGGATGCACAGACCAGAAAATATAATATATCCACCTGCAAGCATGAGTTGGGCATAAATCTTAAAGAACCTACTTAACAAAACTGCTTTGAAATATTCCATACATGTCTTTTTTCAGAAATATTTGTTTCAACGTCAAGCATTTTATTAAAAAAATCTGTGAGCAATGATTTTAATGGCACAAACAGACTCTTCATAGTACCCATGCATCATATAATGTATTTTATATAATTCAAGAATAGAAGTAAAATAACAACTGATTTGATAAAGTGTAATGTTTTTTTTTTTGAAGATGCATTCTCATTCCTTTTATAAATTCTACGGAAAGATGACAGTTATTTCTGATAAATGCATAAATGATCTGAATTTCTGCTTCTAACAAAAGTATCTTGAAATTTATTACAGAAATATGCTTAAATAAGAAGCAAGTCGAATACACCTTTTACTTTTGGATGTGTTTGAAACTCCTGGTTTAACTTTACACCTTAAAAATCACTAATGAGAGTATCATCTCGCTTAAAAATTCATTATTTTTATTTTTTCAGACTTAGTATTTTTTTAAAATTTATCCTTTGAGAAGAACTAAATATATGGGTCAAGTGAAATGACAAATTAATGATGGTGCATTTGATTACACGTAACTGGAATAATTATTCCCTTATAAAAGGATTGTTGCCAATAAAATCCCCTTGCATGTGATAACAAAACATATAAATATTTAAAAAAAAAACAGATTGGGTTAACATTAAAATTTTATTCGATTCCAACACAACAAGTGTATAACAGTATTCAACTAACACAATTCAGTCTATGCTTCCCTCTGTCATGCTTCAATGCAACAGACCGAGATACGTTCAGAAAAGTTAGTTAAGTCGAGTTATGTCATTAAATTGGAAATCTCTAATATTACGCACAACATGATAAGGAATAACAGTGACATCGTCCTGGGGTAGAACAACATCATTGCGATGTAAAAAGTTAATTTGATGCACCCTCATCAACTGACCATGTGTGAAAATTTGTTCTAATGTGTCCCGTTTTATATTTCAGTAAAGAAAGTGAAGACAGTTAAGCCAAAAGGTAAATATATTTGCATGTGTGTTATCTATCTGAAGTCATGCTGTTATCGGTACTACATATATGGCTTCTTATTGTTAAATAGCGATAGTGTTATTGTATGATCGATTGCCCTTTCTTGTCATAGTCGAATTTAAAAATAGAAATGTACAATTTGGCTCAACATATAAAAAACGCACTATAGTGTATGGACATACGTATTGGTTACATTCAATCTGTTCCAATTCATTTCCTATAAAAATACATTTAACAACAACAAAATTGAAGCTGCTTGTCTTTGGATTTTAGCAAATAGTATTAAAAAAGAAGCGGAAGATACCATAAGGATTTCAACACTCATAAGTCGAAAGAAATTGACACTGCCATAGCAACAACCGAAAGACCACAAGGAGACAAATCAGTTGCAAAAACACTACTAAGAATACTTATAGAATGAGCAACACGAACCATAACAAAATATGGTTGTTCAAAAGATGCATATATAGAAATAAGAAGATGTTGTTTAATTGCCAATGAGACTATTCTTCACCAGAGACCGAAGGACATAGAAGTTAACGTCTATATGTCACCGTACGGTCTTCAACAATGAGCAAAACCCGTACCGCATAAGCAGCTATAAAAGGCCCCGAAAATACAAATGTAAATCAATTCAAACGAGAAATCTAACGGTCTGATTTATGTACATGATGTATATTATAATGGACGAAAAACAAATATATATACAGCAACAAACGACAACCACTGAATTACAGGCTCCTGACTTGGGACAGGCACATACAGAAAGTTGCGAGGTTAAACTAGTTTGAATGCACCAACCCTCCCTCTAACCCCGGACAGTGGTGTAACAGTACAACATAAGAACAAACTATAAAAATCAGTTGAAAAAAGCTTAACTCATCAGATCGATACACAGCAGAATATTTCTGAACGACATTTTTATTTTTTTTTGTTATTATTTTGTTCTCAAATGTTTTTGGTTTCTTCTGATGTAAACATGTGTCTAATTATTTGTGATTTTTGTTTTGTTGAAATATATAACAAAACATTTTGACTATAGATAAAATTTATGTTTAAATCTATAAAAAAAGGTTTGATTAATCAATTTAAGACGGAAAATGAGTAAAAATGTGACAATACTCTTTAAGGTACAAAATTGATTAAAATCCAACTAGAAATAACCATAACAATAATATCTGAAAAATGGTTTTATCCAAAAAAAAAAAAAAAAAATAGAAAATCGGTAGTGACGAATACTTATGGTCATGCACTGTGCTTGCCAAGCTAATGATGGCCGCGGAGACATTGACTTAAAACCTTCCAATAGACATTGGTCTTGAAGTAGAAATACAATTCTCCACATCATGCCTTGATTAGATCAACTAACGTGAACTGATTTATAATGGATTTGGACTAATGAATTACGTTTTATATTTTAGTGGAGAAAACTACGAAAATTATGCCTAAAGGTAAATACAATTGCTGACGTTTATTTACTGGATACTGCATAATTGATTTTTTACTGGATACTGTATAATTGATTTCATAAAACCTTCTAGAAAAAGCAGTGGTTTTATTTGTTTTTTTGTTTTTAGATTTAAACCTGTTCCTTTTTCAAAAGGGGTTTGAAATAAATAGATAAAATGGTGCAAAATAAAGAAATAAAATTATCGAAGTAAAGGCACAAAACTTCAAAATTGTTAGCACATGAAGTTTGATTAAAGATTGTATTAAAAAAAGTGTAATTCAAATAAGATAACCAATGTAGAAGAAAGAATGTCATCGTCTAGCTTCAATCTTTATACTTACCAATGAATATTTTTCTCCTATGATTGACCAAAAGCAAGAACAGCATCAGTACATTGATTACTTTTTGTACCTACGAAATCCAATGATGAAAAAACTCGTTTCTAAAACAAGAAATTGGTAGGGATTTTTCTAATTTTCTCTGTATATTTTTTTACATCATCTGATCCTGTGACCGAAAGTAGTCGTTCCCCAAGTTATGTAAATAATCAACACAATCAACAGTTATATTTCCTTGAGTTTACACTATTTCTGGAAGTTCTAGATCTCTTCAGTGCGTTTATCAGACACATAAGAGAACCCAACCTCTCCAGGAATGGCAGGTGTCTCCGATTTCAATTATCATATTTCGCATTTCGGCACAAATTGCACCTTATACCTGAGCACTTTGAAAATATAGATAGCATTAGTTTGAGGGAAAATGTATGAGTTCCTGAATAATATTCATACAGCTGACATCTAAAAGTGAAGAGAGCCATTAGAGCAATAAAGCGTATTTTGGTAAAGGCTGTAATATTACGCACCATATGCTAAGGAATAAGAGTGACATCGTCCTGTAATAGAACACCATTATGGCATAATTGCGATGTAAAAAGTTAATTTGATGCACTCTCTTCAGTCTTCAACTGACTATGTGTGAACATTTGTTCTAATGTGTCCCGTTTATATTTCAGTAAAGAAAGTTAAGACAGTTAAGCCAAAAGGTAAATTAATTTGCATGTGTGTTATCGATCTGAAGTCATGCTGTTATCAGTACTACATGTATGGCCTCTTATTGTTAAATAGCGATAGTGTTATCATTTGATCGATTGCTCTTTCTTGTCATAGTTGAATTTGAAATAGAAATATACAATTTTGTTCAACATATAAAAAACGCACTATAGTGTATAATATAAGTATTGGTTACATTCAATCTGTTCCAATTCATTTCCTATAAAAACACATTCTTTAAATAACAGCAAAATTGAAGTTGTTTGTCTTTTGATTTAATCAAACCGTTTTTAAAAAAGAGGCGGAAGATACCATAAGGATTTCAACACTCATAAGTCGAAAGAAATTGACACTGCCATAGCAAAACCCGAAAGACCACAAAGAGACAAACAAGTTGCCAAAACACTACTTAGAATCCTAATAGAATGAGCAACACGAACCTTAACAAAATATGGTTGTTTAGAAGATGCAGAAATGTCTGAATGAAATTTTTATTTGTTGAGACTATGTTCTCGTCAGATGTTCTTGTTTTCTACTGATGTAAACACGCTTGTAATCATTGATGATTTTACTTTAGTTGAAATATATATAAAATTTATGTTTAAATCTGTAAAAAAAAAGAGATTGTGAAACATCTAGTTTTAGATATGTTCCCTATGGTCATGTCCTTACAGGAGACCTCAACATCGTCGAAGACCGTGAGGTCATAACTTTTCTTAAGAAAAGACCGAAATATCGTCCTCCGTCTAAAATAGATTGAAAACAGTGTCGTCAGGTCATTAAAGACTCTTTGTCTGTCTACTGTAAAAATTGGTGTAAACGTGAAAAATCTGTTAAAAAATCTCTAGACAGTTATTTGAATAATATTATGAATACTGTTAATATTCGTATATCTCATTTTGAAAACAATTCTGAAACTAGTAATTGGGTCCATGATATTCCCATTTCCAGAATAAAAAATAAACTCCAAGTACTCGCAAAGCGGTTTGTATTCGAACCGGCAGACAAAGCAGCAAATAATGTAGTGGTGGTGTGACGCATATACTACACGGAAGTTCTCCAAAACGAAATTACAAATTGATCTACATTCAGGTCCGTACGCTCCACAAAGAGTCAAATTGTAAACAAGCATATCACTGCCACTACCCAGCTTAAAGCCTCTTCCGAACATTTGAAAGTCCCTACTATGTACTGGTTACCTAAATTGCACAAAAACCATTTAAATTCCGTTTCATCTCCGCATCTTGTAAGTGTTCTACTACCAATCTATCAGTGCTTCTAACTACCTCCCTTACTACTATCAAAGAACTTGTTATTAACTTTTATAATAAAGCTTATGAAAATAATGGTATTAATTATTTTTTGGAGTGTTAAAAATTCTTTAGAGGTTTTAGATAAAATACATGTTTTTGATGGTCCTTTTAATTCTGTTGACAGTTATGATTTTTCTACTCTCTATACTACACTTCCACACAATCTTAATCTTATCAAGAAAAAGTTTTCATATTTAATTAAATGGTCTTTTGAAAAATCTCATTACAAATTTATTTCCTGTAACTCGTTTAAAGCCTTTTTCTGTAACGAAAAAGGAAAGTATGCTAGATACACTTACTGGAAATGTGAAGATATGATTGAATCTTTAAATTTTCTCCTGGACAACATATATGTACGTTTCGGCGATAAAATGTATCGACAAGTAGTAGGTATTCCTATGGGCACTAACTGCGTCCCTTTAATAGCAGATTTATTCCTGTATTGCTATGAATCTCAGTTTATGACCAAACTCAGTAAAGACACATCATTGTTACATTTGGTTGATACATTCAACAATACCTTCCGTTATCTAGATGATATTTTTTCGTTAAATAATCCAGAGTTCTCTAAATATACTACCGAAATTTACCCAATAGAACTTACTTTAACTAAATCTAACATAAACAGCAGTAGTTGTCCTTTTCTGGATTTGGACATTTCAATCTTGGAAGGAAAACTCCATACGAAAATTTACGACAAAGGAGACGATTTTTCATTCCCTATTGGTAATTTTCCTTTTTTAGACGGCGATGTTCCTTTGGCTCCATCATACGGTGTTTATATATCCCAACTCGTTCGTTATGCCCGTGTGTGTAGTGATGTCATAGATTTTAACGAACGTAATCAATGCATCACTGGTAAATTATTAAGTCAGGGATTTCGTTACCATAAATTACGTAAAACTTTTGCTAAGTTCTTTCATAGATACAAAGATTTGATTAGTAAATTTGGCTGTACCTGTAGAAAACTGATTAAAAACGGTATTTCACATCCTAAATTTTACGGTAATATTGTACTTAAAGCGCGGAAATCACTATGTGATCCGTGAAAACTCATCGAACCTTTGAATAAACTTATTAGTAAAGGTTATCTTACCAATGTTGTAATTAGAACTTTGAATATAGTATTCATTGGCACTAATATCGATTTTGTCATCATCAAATTAAAACATAACTAAATTTGTATTCTTTTCAAACGGAATGTATAAAGACACACCCACGTTCATTTTGATCTATAAAGAGGTTAAACTCCTAACTATCCTACTGTCTGTCGATCCATTTATCTTTGGCATTGCACAAGTCATGTCTTCTTTGACTGTCCATGACGTTAAAATACTAAGTCCCTGGGATGTGTTTTAGTTGATTTTAGTCTCTGATGCATGATTTTTTATCATTAATTGTTTTGGCTTTTAACTAGCTGTCAGTAACTGCGAGTACTCTAAAATCGTACTTTCTTGTTCATTTGACCTGTTGATACTAATTGTAATGCTTTTTTGTTATTTAATGTTATTCAGGGTTATATCTGGTCTATATACCAGCTTTGATAAGTGTTTGGTACTACTATAAATTTTCACTTCGTACTATGAACCTCAAAATTATTTATTTTGTAAAAATATTTCCTTTCTCTATTGGAACTGTACACGTATACCTAACAACAAAATTATTTTCATTTACCTGTGTTTAAAGTTATTGCTAATGGCTGATATTTTTGTTCGAGCATATTGTTTTTCTTAAATTGTTCATACCGATATAACATGTTGCTTTAATTATTCTTCCCTTAGTTTATTTATTTTGTATTTACATTGTATCATAGGTCAAATTTATTTGTTCAGTGTATGTTCACTGGTGTTAATATGTCCTTTGATTGAGTTAAGCTATTTCAGTTGATATTTTATAGTGTGTCTTTCTATGTTGTGATGTTACACTATTGTTTCAGAAAAAGGGTGAAGGTTTGGTACCATTAAAACGTTTAAACCCGCTGCATTTGTTTGCACCTGTCCTAAGTCAGGAATCTGATGTTCAGTAGTTGTCATTTGTTGATGTGGTTCATAAGTGTTTCTCGTTTTTAATATAGATTAGACTGTTGGTTTTCCCGTTTGGATGGTTTTACACTAGTAATTTTTGGGGCCCTTTATAGCTTACTGTTCGGTGTGAGCTAAGGCTCCGTTTTGAAGACCGTACTTTGACCTATAATGGTTTACTTTTATAAATTTTGACTTGGATGGAGAGTTGTCTCATTGGCACTCATACCACATCTTCTTATCTATTGATTAAACCATTTAAGACGGAAAACCAGTACAAATGTGACAATATTCTCTAAAGTACAAAATTGATTAAAATCCAACCAGAAATGACCATAACAATAATATTTGAAAAATGTTTTTTTATGAAAAAATAGAAAAATCGGTAGAGACGAATATTTATGGCCATGCACTGTTTAAGAATAAACAGATGTGTTATGATTGCCTATGAGACAACTATCCACCAAAGTTGAAATGAAGTGGATGTTAGCAATTATAGGCTACCGTACGACCTTCAACAATGAGAAAAACCCGTACTGTATAGTCTGCTATAAAAGGACCCGACATGAAAAATATGAAACAATTCAAGTGAGAAAACTTACGGCCTAATTTATAAGAAAGCGATTTACGAAAAACAAATATGATAGAAATGAACCAACGATATCCACTGAACTACAGGCTCCTTGGGGCAGGCACATAAAGAATGTGACAGTGTTAAACATGTTTGTGAGCTTTCAACCCTCCCCTGTGCTTGCCAAGCTTGTGATGGCTGCGGGGATATTGACTTTGAACTTTCCAACAGACATTGGTGTTGATTTAGCAATACAATTCTCGACATTATGCCTTGATAAGATCAACTTACATAAACTGATTATTAATGGATGTGGCCTCTAATGAATTACGTTTTATATTTTAGTGGAGAAAACTACGAAAATTATGCCTAAAGGTAAAAACAATTGCTGAAGTTTTTTTACTGAATACTGTATAATTGATTTCATAAAACTTGCTATAAAAAACGATGTTTTTATTTGTTTTTGTTTTAAATTTATACTTGTTCCTTTGTTTTATTTCAAAAGGGGTTCGAAATAAATAGATAAAATGGTGGAAAAAAAGAGATAAAAGTATTGAAGTAAAAGCACAAAACTTCAGAATTGTTAGCACATGAAGTTTGATTCATGATTATATTTAAATTAGTGTAATTCAAATAAAATTACCAATGAAAAAGAAAGAATTTTATCGTCTAGATTAAAGCTGTATGCTTACCAATAAATATTTTTCTCATGAATGAACAATAATAAGAACAGCACCAGTACAATGATTACATTTTGTACCTATGAAATCCAATGATGTAAGACTCGTTTCTAAAACAAGAGATTAATAGATTTTTTTTCCGATTTTCTCTGCGTTTTTTTACTTTATCTGATCCTATGAACGAAAGGAGTCGTTCCAAATGTGTATGTAAATAATCAACACAGTCAAAAGATATAGTTCCCTTGGATTGACACTGTTTCTTGAAGTTCTAGACCTCTGCAGTGCGTCTATCAGACATAAAAGAGAACCCAACCTCTCCAGGAATGCCATATTTCTGCGATTTAAATTTTCATATTTCTGGTTCAGTTCAAACTGGAACTTAGTTATACCTGAGCATTTTGACAATATAAATAGCATTAGTTTTGAGGGAAAATGTATGAATTTACGAATAACATTCAAACAGCTAACATCTAAAAGTGAAAAGAACCATTAGAGTAAAAATGCGTACTTTGGTGTAGGCTGTAATATTACACATCACATGTAAGGAATAACAGTGACATCGTCCTGTAGTGTAGTGCAACATATTTGCGATGTAAGAAGTTTATTTGATGCACTCTTATAAACTGACCAGGTGTGAAAATTTGTTCTAATGTATACCGTTTTATTTCAGTAAAGAAAGTTAAGACAGTTAAGTCAAAAGGTAAATATATTTGCACGTGTGTGTAACCTATCTGATGTCATGCTGTTATCGTTTCTACATATACAGTATGCCCTCTTATTGTCAAATAGCGAAAGTGTTATCATATGATCGATTGCCCTTTTTTGTAATAGTTGAATTGGAAATACAGCTGTTCAATTTGGCTTAACATTTCAAAAACGAACTATAGTGCATGGACTTAAGTATTGGTTACCTTCAATCTGTTCCAATTTAATTCCTATAAAAACACATTCTTTAAACAACAAAATTGAAGCTGTTTGTCTTTCGATTTTAGCAAACCGTGTGAAAAAAAAGAGGCGGAAGATACCATAAGGATTTCAACATTCATAAGTCGAGCGAAAATGACACCGCCATAGAAAAAACCGAAAGACCACAAAGAGAAAAATAATTTGCCAACACACTACTCAGAATTCTTTAAGGATTAGCAACACGATCCCCAACAAAATATGGTTGTTTAAAAGATGCAGATATATGTAAATTACATTTTTTTCTACTGATATAAACACGCTTATAATTATTTATGATTTTACTTAGGTTGAAATATATTAAAAAAAAATCTGACTGTATTTTGTGTTTAAATCTGTATAAAAAAAGTCTTGATTAAACCATTTAAGACGGAAAACAAGTATAAAAGTGACAATACTCTTCAAGGTTCAAAACTGATGAAATCCAACCAGAAATGACTATAACAATATTTAAATAAAATGGTTTCATATAAAAAAAAATAGAAATCGGTAGTGCGGAATACTTACGGTCATGCACTGCTTAAAAATAAGCAGATGTGGTATGATTGCCAATGAAACAACTATCCACCAAAGTTCAAACGAAGTGGCAGTTAGCAATTATAGGCAACCGTACGGCCTTCCACAATGAGAAAAAAAAACACAAACCGTATAGTCGGCTTCAAAAGGACCCGACTTGAAAAATATGAAACAATTCAATTAAGAAAACTGACGGCCTAATTTATAACAAAACATTTAACGAAAAACAAATTAATAGAAATGAACCAACGACAACCATTAAAATACAGGCTCCTGACTTGGGACAGGCACAAACAGATAGTGGTGGGGTTAAACATGTTTGTTAGGGTTCAACCCTCCCCTTTTCTTGCAAAGCTTATGATGGATGCGGGGACATTGACTTAAAATCTTCCAACAGACATTAGTCTTGCAGTAGCAATTTAATTATGGACACTTTGCTTTCATAAGAGCAACTTACGTAAACTGATTATTAATGGATTTTCATAGACATTGACTTAAAACCTTAAAACAGACATTAGTCTTGAAGTAGCAATACAATGGTCGACACTATGCCTTGATTATATTAACTTACATTAACTGATTATTAATGGATTTAGACAGTAAGGAATCACGTTTTATATTTTTGTGGAGAAAACAACGAAAATTATGCCTAAAGGTAAATACAATTGCTGATGTTTATTTACTGAATACTGTATAATTGATTTCATAAAACCTTCTATAAAATGCAGTGTTTTTATTGGTTTTTGTTTCTGTTTGAAATTTAAACTTGTTTTTTGATTTTTTTTAAAAAGGGGTTCGAAATAAATAGATAAAATGGTGCAAAATTCGAGATAATAGTATCAAAGTAAAGGCACAAAACTTCAAAGTTAGCACATGAAGTTTGAATCAAGATAATATTTAAAATAGTGTATTTGAAATAAACTACCAATGTAGAAGGAAGAATGTTATCGTCTAGATTCAATCTGTATACTTACCAATAAACATTTTTCTCCTATGAATGAACAAAAGCAAGAACAGCATCAGTACATTGATTTCATTTTGTACCTATAAATCCAATGATGAAAGACTCGTTTCTAAAACAAATGATTGATAGGGATTTTACAATTTTCTCTGTGTTTTTTTTTTAATTCATCTGAACCTGTGACCGAAGGTAGTCGTTCCCGAAGTGTTTGTAAAAAATCAACACAATCAACAGCTATATTTCCCAGGGTTTACACTATTTCTGGAAATTAAGACCTCTGCAATGCGTTTATCAGACACAAACGAGAACCCAACCTCTACAGGAATGCCAGATTTCTCCGATTTCAATTATCATATTTCGCATTTCGTCTCAAACTGCATTTTATACCTGAGCAACTTGACAATACAAGTAGCTTTGGTTTGAGGGAAAATGTATGAATTTCCGAATAATATTCATACAGCTGACATCTAAAAGTGAAGAGAGCCATTAGAGCAATAAAACGTGTTTTGATGTATGCTGTAATTTTACGCACCTCATGCTAAGGAATATGAGTGACATTGTCATGTAGTAGAACAACATAATTGCGATGTAACAAGTTGATTCGATGCACTCTTATAAACTGACCATGTATGAAAATGTATTCTAATGTGTCCCGTTTTATATTTCAGTAGAGAAAGTTAAGACAGTTAAGCCAAAAGGTAAATATATTTGCACGTGTGTTATCTATCTGAATTCATGCTGTAATAGTTACAACATATATATAAAAAGAAGATGTGGTATGATTGCCAATGAGACAACTGTCCACAAGAGACCAAAATGACACAGAAATTAACAACTATAGGTCACCGTACGGCCTTCAACAATGAGCAAAGCCCATACCGCATAGTCAGCTATAAAAGGCCCCGAAATGACAATGTAAAACAATTCAAACGAGAAAACTAACGGCCTCATTTATGTACAAAAATGAACGAAAAACAAATATGTAACACATAAACAAACGACAACCACTGAATTACAGGCTCCTGACTTGGGACAGGCACATACATACATAATGTGGCGGGGTTAAACATGTTAGCGGGATCCCAACCCTTCCCCTAACCTGGGACAGTGATATAACAGTACAACATAAGAACGAACTATAAAAATCAGTTGAAAAAGACAACTCATCAGATGGACAAAAATACAAGTGGACGTGGCAGGGTACTTGTACATCCCAACAACAAAAAGACACTAGGAACAGATCTGAGAGTACTCGCAGTTATCTGACAGCTAGTTCAAAGCCACTAACAACTAATAAAAAAATCATGCATCTAAGACTTAATTATCAATCCGTACACATCCAACATCCAATGGATTTAGTGTAAAGACGTCATAAACAGTCAGAGAAAAACATGACCTTGATGTATGCCCTCTTATTCTTAGTTTGCGAAAAAGAGAGGCGAAATATACCAAAGGGACATTCATATATCATATAATCGATTGCCTTTTTTTTTGCACCACAAGCTAAGGAATAACAGTGACATCGGCCTGTAGTAGTACAACATAAAAGCGATGTAACAAGTTGATTTGATGCACTCTTATCAACTGACCATGTGTGAAAATTTGTTTTAATGTGTCCCGATTTATATTTCAGTCAAGAAAGTTAAGATAGTTAAGCCAAAAGGTGAATATATTTGCACGTGTGTTATCTATTTGAAGTCTTGCTGTTATATTTACCACATGCATGCCCTCTTATTGTTAAATATCGATAGTGTTATCATATGATCGATTGCCCTTAATTGGAAATACAGATGTACAATTTGGCTCAACATATCAAAAAAAGAACAATAATGCATGGACATAAATATTGGTTACTTTCATTTATTTCCTCTAAAACACTTTCATTAAACAACAACAAAATTGAAGCTGTTTGTTTTTAGTAAACCGTGTTAAAAAAAGAGATGTGGAAGATATCATCAGGATTTCAACACTCATAAGTCGAAAGAAATTGACACCGCCATAGCAAAAACCGAAAGACCACAAAGAGACAAATAAGTTGTGAAAACACTTCTAAGAATACTTATAAAATGAGCAACACGAACCCCAACAAAATCTGTTGTTTAAAAGATCCATACTTTACCATAACCCCGCCGCATTTTTGCGTCTGTCCCAAGTCAGGAGCCTCTGGCCTTTGTTAGTCTTGTATGGTTTTAAATTTTATTTCTTTTATATATTTCGGAGTTTAGTATGACGTCTATTATTACTGAACAAGTACATATTTTTGTTTAGGGGCCAGCTGAAGCACGCCTCCTGGTGCGGGATTTTCTCGCTGTATTAAAGACCCTTTGGTGGCGTTCGGCTGTTTTCTGCTCTTTGGTCGGGTTGTTGTCTCTTTGACACATTCCCCATTTCCATTCTCAATTTTATTGGATGAATAGTTGTCTCATTGGCACTCATACTACATCTTCTTATTTAAATATATAAAAATAACAAGATGTGGTATAATTGATGATGAGACAACTTTCCACCAGAGACCAAATGACATAGAAATTAACATCTATATGTCACCGTACGGCCTTCAACAGTAAGCAACACCCGTACCGCATAACCAGCTATAAAAGGCCCCGAAATGACAATTGTAAAACAATTCAAGCGAGAAATCTAACGACCTGATTTATGTACAAAAATATAGAAAGAAATACAAATATGATATACAGCAATAAACGACAACTACTTAATCACAGGCCTCTGACTTGGGACAGTCACATACAAAATGTTCCGGGATGAACCAGTTTGAAGGCATTAACCTCCCCCTAACCTGGGACAGTGATGTTACAGTACAACATAAGAACAAACTATAAAGACAGTTGAAAAAGGCTGAAGTCATCAGATCATTACAAAGAAGAATATGTCTGAATAATATTTTTGTTTTTTGTGATTATTTTGTTGTCAGTTTTTTTGTTTTCTTGTAATGGTTGAATAGGAAATACAGATGTACAATTTGGCTCAACATACCAAACACGAACTATAGTGCATGGACATAAGTATCGGATACCTTCAATCTGCCTATAAAAACACATTCTTTAAACAACAACAAAATTGAAGCTGTTTGTCTTATGATTCAAGCAAACCGTGTTTAAAAAAGGGAGGCGGAAGATACTATAATGATTTCAACATATATTGGAAAGAAATTGACACGCCATAGCAAAAACCAAAAGACAACAAAGATACAATCAAGTTGCCGAAATGCCTCTAAGAATACTAATAGAATGAGCAACAAGAACCCCAACACAATATGGTTGTTTATGGCCTAATTTATAACAAAACAATTTACTAAAAACAAATATGATAGAAATGAACCAACGACAACCATTGAACTATAAGCCCCTGACTTGGGACAGGCACAAAAAGAATGTGGCGGGGTTTAACATGTTTGTGAGCGTTCATCCTTTCCCTATGTTTGCCAAGCTTATAATGGCTGCAAGGACATTGAATTAAAACCTTCCAACATACATTGGTCTTAAAGTAGCATTACAATTTTCGACATTATGTTTTGATTAGATCAATTTACGTAAACTGATTATTAATGGATTATGACTCTAATGAAGTACGTTTTATATTTTAGTGACCAAAACTACAAAAATTATGCCTAAAGGTAAATACAATTGCTGATGTTTATTTACTGGATACTGTATAATTGATTTGATAAATCCTTCTATAAAAAGCAGTGTTTTTGTTTTTTTTGTGTTTTAAATTGAAACTTGTTCCTATGTTTTTTTTTTCAAAAGAGGTTGGAAATAAATAGATAAAATGCTGCAAAAAAAAAAAAGAGATAAAAGTATTGAAGTAAAGGCACAAAACTTCAAAATGGTTAGCACATGAAGTTTGATTCAAGATTATATTTAAAATAGTGTAATTAAAATAAAATTACCAATAAAGAAGAAAGAATGTTATCGTCTAGATTCAATCTGCATGCTTACCAATAAATATTTTTCTCCTATGAATGAACAATAACAGGAACAGCACCAGGACACTGATTATATTCTGTACCTATGAAATGAAATGACGAAAGACTCGTTTCTAAAACAAGTGATTAATAGATTTTTTTCCCGTTTTTTTTTTTTTTTTTTTACTTCATCTTATCCTGTGAATGAAAGTAGTCGTTTCCGAAGTGTATGTAAATAATCAACACAATCAACAGTTATATTTCCTTGGGTTTACACTGTTTTTGGAAGTTCTAGACCTCTGCAGTGCGTTTATCAGACACGTAAGGGAACCCAACCTTTCCAACCTCAAACTGCACCTTATACCTGAGCAACTTGACAATATTAATAGCATTAGTTTGAGGGAAAATGTATGAATTTCCGAATAATACTCATACGGCTGACATCTAAAAGTGAAGAGAGCTGTTAGAACAAAAAAACATATTTTGGTATAGGCTGTAATATTACGCAAAACATGCTAAGGAATATGAGTGACATCGGCCAGTAGTAGAACAACATAATTGCGATATAACAAGTTGATGTGATGTACTCTTATAAACTGACCATGTGTGAAAATTTGTTCTAATGTGTCCCGTTTTATATTTCACTAAAGAAAATTAAGACAGTTAAGCAAAAAGGTAAATATATTTGTACGTGTGTTATCTATCTGAAGTCATGCTGTTATAGTTACAACATGTATGCCCTCTTATTGTTTATTAGCGAAAGTGTTACCATATGATCGATTGCCCTTTCTTGTAATAGTTGAATTGGAAATACAGATGTACAGTTTGGCATAACATATCAAAAACGAATTATAATGCATGGACATGAGTATTGGTTACCTTCAATCTGTTCCAAATTATAACCTATAAAAACACATTCTTTAAACAACAACAAAATTGAAGCTGTTTGTCTTTCGATTTTAGCAAACCGTGTTAAAAAAGAGTGGTGGAAGATACTATAAGAATTTTAACACTCATAAGTCGAGAGAAATTAAAACCGCCATACCGGAAATCCGAAAGACCACAAAGAGACATACAAGTTGATAAACCACTACTAAGAATACTAATGGAAAGAGCAACACGAACCCCTACAAAATATGGTTGTTGAAAAGATGCAAATATATCTGAATGATATTTTTGTTTTGTGATTATTTTCTCGTCAGAAGTTCTTGTTTTCTACTGATATAAACACTCTTGTAATTATTGATGATTTTACTGAAGTTGAAATATATTCTGACTATATTGAATTAATGTTTAAATCTTTATAAAAAAAGCTTGGTTAAACAATTTAAAACCGAAAACAAGTAAAAATGTGACAATACTCATTGCGCTACGGAATTTATTAAAATCCAACCAGGAATGACCATAACAATAACATTTGAATAATGGTTTTATATGAAAAAATAGAAAATCGGTAGTGAAGAATGCTTATGATCATGCACTGTACTTGCCAAGCTGATGATGGCTGCGGGGACTTAAAACCTTCCAAAAGACATTGATCTCGAAGTAGCAATACAATTCTCGACGTTATGTCTTGATTAGATCATATTACATAAGCCGTATACTAATGCATTTAGACTCTAATGAACAACGTTTTATATTTTAGTGACGAAAACTACAAAAATCATGCCTAAAGGTAAATACAATTGCTGATGTTTATTTACTGGATACTGTATAATTGATTTCATAAAACTTTCTATAAAAAGCAGGATTTTTTTTGTTTGTTTTTGTTTAAGATTTAATCTTTTTCCTTTGTTTTTTTTTCAAAAGGGTTCGAAATAAAAAGATAAAATGGTGCAAAATATCGAGATAAAAGTATCATAGTAAAGGCACAAATTAGTATATTTGAAATAAAACTACCAATGTAGAAGAATGAATGTTATCGTCTAGATTCAATCTTCATACTTACCAATAAATATTTTTCTCCTATGAATGAACAATAAGAAAAAAGCATCAGTACACTGATTATATTTTGTAACTGTGAAATCAAAATATGAAAGACTTGATTCTAAAACAAGAGATTAATAGGAATTTTTCCGATTTTCTCTGTTTTTTTTTTACTTTATCTGATCATGTGTCCGAAAGTAGCTGTTCCCGAAGTATATGTAAATAATCAACACAGTCAACAGTTGTATTCCATTGGGTTTAAATTGTTTCTGCAGTCCGTTTATCGGACATATAAGACAACCCAAACTCTCCAGGAATGCCATATTTCTCCGATTTTAATTTTCATATTTCTGGTTTCAGTTCAAATTGCACCTGATACCTGAGCAACTTTACAATATAAATACCATTAGTTTGAGGGAAAATGTATGAATTTCCGAATAATATTCACACAGCTGACATCTAAAAGTGAAGAGAGCCATTAGAAAAAAAAATGTATTTTGGTGTAGGCCGTAATATTACGCACCAAATGCTAAGGAATAACAGTGACATCCAATTTATTTCCTATAAAAACATATTCTTTAAACAACACAATTGCGATGTAACAAGTTGATTTGATGCACCCTTGTAAAATGGCCATGTCTGAATATTTGTTCTAATGTGTCGAGTTTTATATTTCAGTAAAGAAAGATAAGACAGTTAAGCCAAAAGGTAAATATATTTGCACGTGGGTTATCAATCTGACGTCATGCTGTTATCGTTTCTACATGCATGCCTTGTTAAATAGCGATAGTGTTATCATATGGTCGATAGTTGAATTGGAATAAACAGATGTTCAATTTGGCTCAATATTTTAAAAACGAACTATAGTGCATGGACATAAGTATTTGGTTTCCTTCAATCTATTCCAATTTATTTCCTCTAAAAACACATTCTTTAAACAACAACAAAATTGAAGCTGTTTATCTTTGGATTTCATCAAACCGTGTTAAAAAAGAGGCAGAAGATACCATAAGGATTTCAAATCAGTCATAAGTCGAGAGAAATTGACACCGCCATAGGAAAAACCGAGAGTCCTCAAAGAGACAAACGTTGACAAAACACAACAGACCTCTTTTTCGAGAAGTGATTCTTATGTGTCTTAGGATCAAGCCTAAACTCCTATTCAAGTATTTATAGTGAACGTTAAGGGTCTTCTTGAGACTGATATCACAAATTTATACCAAACAATTCAGAAGTTGCAAATACTTTATTTTGATACATATATATTATAATAACACATAACAGTAGCAAATATTTGAGATCAAAATTACACAATGTAGTCAAGCTCAAGACCAATAAAAACAACTTGCAAATTTATCACTACTAAGTACACCTTTAGTGAATTTCTAGACAGTTGCCTAGGGTATCTTTCAAAAGATTGAATCAAATACTATACAAATACTCATAAAGAGTAAAACAATATCTGCTATGATGTTCTCTCATTTGTTGAGAATACGAGCAGATATGGGACAAAATATATGATACTCACTTATCAAAGTACATCCGACCTCATGGGACAAAATAGTAGATATTCATGTATTAAAAGTATATCTTATCTCGGTCCGTGTATATTTGCGTCCATTCGTTTTTCGTTTTGAAATATCAAAAACAAAAAAAGAAAAACGAAAGTGTTTTCATTTTTCGTTTTTGATATCTCAAAAACCAAAATGAAAAAGAAAAGTGTTTTCGTTTTTGTTTCTAATTTCTCAAAAAACCAAAACGGAAAACAAAAGTGTTTTCATTTTTCGTTTTTGATTTTTCAAAAACCAAAATGAAAATCAAAAGTGTTTTCGTTTTTCGTTTTTTATTTCACTAAACAAGAAGAAACATCTACATTTCGATTCAGGTTCTGTATTTTGTTCTATTTAATTCTCGTTTTACGTTGTACAATGTTTACCTTTCTTTTTTCATAGCCATCGATATCCTTGTGTATTTGATACTTAATGTAGACAGAATAGACCGCCTGACTTATGATTTGAACTAAGGTGATTAATGAATCAAAGACTTTCAAATTTCCTTGTTTTTATTTATAATAAAATATAGAATTACTATATTTGAATATTAAATGAATCATAAATTTAAATAATACAATGAAATATTATATAAAGATGGTAAAAATAAGACGATTGATTACAACATCACATTAACAAGGGAGGTAAACTACTAATCTGATAAGAAAACTAGCCCTGTCGTTAAAGTATGCGCAGCGGTTATTAGATCAATAGTATATAAATCGGAGATAATGTCGACGAATGGAAAAGACTTTATCAATCTGAACAATAATATATCAGTAACCGCTTTGGATAGTAAACTTGGAATGATAGTAAATAGCAAATACAAGTTATTTCTAGTATATATCGATGTTCATAAACGCATAAACAATTGAAATTAATGGAAAACAAAAAAATCACGGATTTTGGAAAAAAGGGGGAGGGCTAAAAAAAATTGTCCTGTCCCCAAGTACCTATGGTTTATTTTGTTTGATTTGACTCTGCGTTGCGTGATGGCAATAAAGATATTTTGATAATCATTCATAACCGTGAACTTGTTGGACCATTTTTTCAAGCAGTAAAGTAAGCATCGAAACTTAATTGTTGGCAGCATGTTTGGTCAACCACATAAATAGCCAAAAGCACAGGCACTTGAGAAACATGTGGCTTTCTTCCAAGTTTTAGGAAAAAAAAGGGGGGGGGGGGGGGCGGTCTTTGAAAGTGATGAGGCCAATTTCCCTTGACTTATTTCACTCATAGGGTAAAAATCTAATATTGGTCTGCACATTGCAAATTGAAGATGACGTTATATATTGTAACAATGTTTTACATATTCCCCTGAAATCAAAATACTATTCAGTGCTATATGTTTCTGTTGAAGGCATTGTAATTCAAAATTGCAAAGGGTTAAAGCCTAATTCTCAATAACTTTTTTTTCACTCACAGGGTCCGAGATGTGTTTTTCATATCTTTATCATACTTGAAATGTAATATTAAAAAGTTTAAATTATATATTTAAAATATCTTTTTTGTAATTTTAGTTCATTTATATGTTTCGGAGTTTAGTGTGACGTCCATTTTCACTGAACTAGTACACATTTTTGTTTAGGGCCGGCTGAAGTCGGTCCGGGTGCGGGATTTTCTCGCTGTTTTGAAAACTCATTGGTGGACTTGGTCTGGGGTTTTTTTTCTCTTTGGTCGGGTTGTTGTCTCTTTGACACATTCCCAATTTCAATTCTCAATTTTATTTTAACAATTTTACACATAAATTTCCATAAACTCAAAATGCTGTTCAGCGTTATATGTTGCATGCTGTTGAAGAAACAAATTTGCTTTTACATGTTTTTGTCAAATTTTGGATCGAAGGCCGTCGATAGCCAAAATGAATTAGTGTCCGAAAGACAATAAATAGCTTTACTTCTTTTGGATTTGGTTAACGATGACCTTCTTATACGTTTTAGGAATAAATACCTAAAAGCAAAAATTTGCAAAAATCGCCATTTTGAGCTATCTTTAGGCGTTTATAAGTTGGTGATACGTTTAAAATTAAGCGATCATATTGTAAAACCCTTAGAATGTACACTTTGGGATGTGGTACTATGAATCTAAGTAAACTTTAAGATTATTAACCTTTTTGTAAATGGCCCTGGTTTGAAATAAATCAAGAGTTTTGGTTTGGTTAACTATTTTATTTATGTTTATTCATTTTGACGATAACTACTTAAACGTTGCCAAAATCTTTCAAAAATTTTCCGGTTTGGACTATTTGCAGACCCTTTTGGCGTTTATAGTTTTGTAATCTGTTTAAGACATTTAAGGGCAATAACTCCTATAAGAAGTCGTCTGACAATTTTGACATGCATGGACAACAGAGCCCAACATTCTGAACATTTTGCTCATGTCAGATTTTCTCTATTCATAACGGTTTTCGAAATAATAGACAAAACTTGCATTTTTACCCTACATTCTATTTTAGACACATTTTTCAAACTAGATACCCCAATAATGATTGTGGCCAAGTTAGATTAAATATGACCAAGTAGTTTTAGAGGAGAAGATTTTTGTAAAGGTTAAAGGACGACGACGAACGACAGACGACAGACGACGACGGACGACAGACGACATTGACGACGACGACGACGTCGGACGCCAAGTGATGAGAAAAGCTCACATGGCCCATTGGGCCAGGTAAGCTAAAAATGGCCATGGTGTGAATAAAATTCAGGGGAATATTGGCCATTAGTCTTCCTTTTTAATATTATTTACAATTATTTAATGCGTTCCTTTTGTACAGTAGATACGTGTTAAGAACATAGCGACAGCAAATATATACGGAAGCGTTAATCTAAAATGGAGGAAAAGAACGACAAAAAAAATAGTAAAACTGTTGTGTTTTAACTAGTTTGGCTAACGTCAAGAATTATAATTGTGTTTTTTTGCTGTACATGTTCTGACTTTGTGTCATGGATGGATACCCTATATCCTTTCTTTCTATCATGGAGCTATAAAGTCATCGTGAGAAAAACGTCGTTAACAATGAACGTAACGTGAAATAATGCATATGCTTTATTGGAGTTCATTTCTGTACTAGATTTAGAGTTAAAGTGTGCTATTAGCATTACAGATGAAATATAGTTTAAAGTCTTTTCATTTAACGTAAAATTAATCATATTCAGCTACATGACGGTGGAAATTCTGCACGTATTAGCTTTTCTAAAGCACTTTTTTCTTCCGTGATCTATTCACAATTAAAGTGTGCACGACATGTTCCCTTGGTGCCGCCTGGAGTCAAATTAAAATGTATATTAACCCCTCTTCATCAGGTACCAGGTATTTTTTATCAAATTATAAATACTAGTATGTATTAAATGTGCGTCTAACTCCCACTTTGCCATGCACCACCGTCCCTTGGTGGCTTTTGCAGTTAAATTACATATCCAATGAATTGCAAATATAAATTGCAAAATCCTCAGCGAAGCGCAGAATGATACGACCGCAGATGTCGAACCATGAACAATTGGGACAAGTATGGACACTAAATTCAAGCTTGATACAGCTCTGAATTTGAATTTTGATTAAATATTTGACACAGCATAGGTTTCTGACACAGAATAAATGTGGTCAAAGACCTGAAAAATTTGAATTTGGACTTTTATAAAATAAGGAGATGAGGTAAAATGTTTTTTTCTGAGACAATTCGTGTGTGGATAATGAATAAATGACAGGAAATTCAACCTCACTGTTATAACTATTATATTGTAGTGATATAATCAGTTGTTATCAGTATACTCTGGATTGGTGTTATATATTATATTAATATTTGTATAACAGTTATATATAATTTTCATCCATTTGTATATCATTATGTTCTACTATTCTAATGATATTGCAGTGCAAGTGCATGGTGGACACTCTTTTGTAATAATTCATTTTTCTAATATATTCGATTTGAGTAGGCATTCATATTTTCCCGCGTTTGTTGATAAACGTTCTTGATATATTCTTCCGCATGCGTTAACACAAACTTGCGGTATTCTTGATTTGTTATTGATATATATATATATTTCTTACGACAAAACATTTTCATATCATTTATCTATGTTCTTAAAATTATTTTCATGAATATTTATTGATGAAATTAATATATAACAAGCGATAAGGATTGTTATTTTGCACTCGATGATATCCGCGTAATTATACGAATTACGGTCGGTTATCAGTCAAAAACGCAAGTTACGTGGGTAGAAATGTCTGTGGCAACATAACACCGGAATGCCCTCACGGTCATCCGCTGTAAAAAAATAAATTGGATATTTACCTATCATGATCCAATATCCACCATAAATACATGCGTAGATTAAGCAAGCAATTAAAAGACCACTTGAATTCAATTTTTGTTCAAAATCAATCTAAAATTGATTATGAACGCTTTAGACCTTAATGTGGACGAATTTGAAAACCGGGCCCAAAATCAAAAATCTAAATACACGGTTAGATTCACCAAAGCAAAGACCCTAATAATCTATTTTATTTGTTAAAATCAAGCAAAGTTTAATTTTGGACCCTTTGGACCTTCATGTGGACAAAATTGAAAACGGACCCCAAAATAAGAATCTATGAATACACGGCAAGATTCTGCATATAAAAAAACCCTCAAGAATTAAAGACTTTGTATTAAACCCCATTGAAATTGGTCAAGAAATGAGCAACGTATGCAAAGTATAAGAAAAGTATTGTTTACGTCCTTTTTTCTAAAACGATTCATTTTAGACTTATACTTAGGTTATTGTCCGGAAACCAGAAAATCCTAGTTTTTTTTACCGATTTTTTGGTCCGTAATTCTTGAACGTTTTGGACCATAAGCCCCAAAATCAGTTACAACATATCCTTTGAAGTATGGCACCTTGTGGTACAAATTTATTGAGATCCATACACTTATAATTAAGTAATTGTCCTGAAACAAGAAAAATACTTGTTTTTGGTCCTTAATTCCTTCAAAGTTGTTGGGACAATAACCCTCAAATCCATTCCAACCTTCCTTATGTGGTACAATATCATAAAGATCCATACACATACATGTATACTTAAGTTATTGTTTGGAAACCAAATGTCTTCGGACGACGACAAACGTCATACCAATCATTATACGACCGCAAAATCACTCTTTTAGGCAAGGTTGTGCCTGAGATGGTAATGATGGATGGCTTTTTAATGTCCAGTGGCAAATTAAATGCATATTCAGGACGAGAACATGTTATTGTAATATGAATTATTAACACTGCTTTGGATTGGACTGACACGCTAAGCCGGACGTGCTAGTTCGCGATGTTATAGTTCGCAGGAAGACATGTTATCTACGCGGATTCAATATTTTGACTCCGAGCCGACCAGTCTCTACTTTTACTTATTAATGCCGCGTGTTTGTAGAGAAGCAGCAAAAAACAATTTCAAAATCTGGTTTAACCAGACCGAAGTTCCCATAACCTCCGCAATTTCATGCACATCATGTTCACATTACTTGTTGAAACACTATGCAATGTCATTGTGTTCCAAAAAACGTTTAGAAAACTATGTCAATGTGCTTTCCTATAGGGTTTTATGCAGAACAATTATCGGAAACCTATGGTGATTTGCAAAATAATTGTCAAAATCAAACGCTAACTGAACAAAGTGACTGTATCCAAGTTGTACTAATTGCATGAATACTGTCGTAATGTTGATATTTGTTTTGTTTTTTGCCTTCTTAATTTCTCGATCATTTATACCGAAGTAACTATTTACGTGGTTTCATGTGAAAGACAACTCTGTTCTTATGAACTGATTTTTACACCACCCAGCCGTATGAGTTGGGGAGTATCACTCGAATACATTGGCCTGTTTGAAGTCAGGAGCATTTAATTATGTTGTTGTCGTCGGTAGCTGTATGCCATACATGTTTTTTTTTCAATTATTGTTAATCATAAATGGGCCACCATTAATAAAATTATATTTTGAAACAGGGGAGTAGCGGGGGATAGACAGGTTTTGAAAATGAAAAGTCTAACCTGGTGTAAATAAAAAAACAGGCACAATAAAATGAAAGAAGAGTGACGCTACAGTACCAACAGGTGAAATGTACTGTTGTTTTTCCCCACCTAACCCTCCTGATAAAGATTAAACCAGAAAAGTGCTTTGGACGCAATAAATTAATAAAATTTTCCCATTTTGTCACCAGGAGCAAAAGAAGTTAAGTAACCATATGCTGGCAAATCATTAAAGCTCACGTCTTAATTGATGGTCATAAAAATAATGAGAAAACGTATGATTACCAATAACAATGTACTGAAAACGTTGGTACTAGTATAAAGGTCTGGATTGGGGTCCTTCTCTAATCATTATACTTTTTGCCAATTATTCTCTATTCTTTATATTCTAACATCGCATTATTCTCTTTTCTTTATTTTTTGGTCCATTTTCTCTATGCTTTATATTTTGGTCCATTTTCTCTATGCTTTATATTTTTTGCCCATTATTCTCTATTCCGTAACCCCCGTCCACACCCTCTATCTAGTATAGGTTACCACATAGCCTTCACAAAGGAGTAAAAATCATTACGAATAGAATAGGCCCCGAATGGCAAAATGATTGAATGCTAATCTCATTTTGAATTGTGAACTTTCGGAAATTTGTTTTTCAATCAAACGATCTTAATAAAAAAAAAAAAAAAAAAAAACAGATTATCGTCGTGAATGGTCGTGTAATAGTACTAATACTGACAGATGGACCTAGGTTATCAGTTCCAATCATCTTAGATTACTAACCTTTCAAAACTGAAAAGTAAGGAACATGCATCCTTATTGTTCAGATTGATAAAGTCTTTTCCATTCGTCGACATTATCTCCGATTTATATACTATTGATCTAATAACCGCTGTGCATACTTTAACGACAGGGCTAGTTTTCTTATCAGATAAGTAGTTTACCTCCCTTGTTAATGTGATGTTGTAATCAATCGTTTTATTTTTACCATCTATATATAATATTTCATTGTATTATTTAAATTTATGATTCATTTAATAGTTCAATATAGTAATTTCATATTCTATTATAGATAAAAACATTTGAAAGTCTTTGATTCATTAATCACCTTAGTTCAAATCATAAGTCAGGTAGTCTATTCTGTCTTCATTAAGTAGTAAATACACCGGGATATCGATGGCTATGAAAAAAGAAAGGTAAACATTGTACAACGTAAAACTTTAAATTTATGATTCATTTAATAGTTCAATATAGTAATTTTATATTTTATTATAGATAAAAACATTTGAAAGTCTTTGATTCATTAATCACCTTAGTTCAAATCATAAGTCAGGTGGTCTATTCTGTCTTCATTAAGTAGTAAATACACCGGGATATCGATGGCTATGAAAAAAGAAAGGTAAACATTGTACAACGTAAAACGAGAATTAAATAGAACAAAATACAGAACCTGAATCGAAATGTAGATGTTTTTCTTGTTTGGTGAAATCAAAAACGAAAAACGAAAACAGTTTTGATTTTCATTTTGGTTTTTGAAAAATCAAAAAACGAAAAATGAAAACACTTTGGTTTTCCGTTTTGGTTTTTGAGAAATCAAAAACGAAAAACGAAAACATTTTTGTTTTTCATTTTTGTTTTTGATCATTTCGAAACGAAAAACGAATGGACGCAAATATACACGGACCTATCTCACACTAATTATAGTGAAACTTAATTTAATAAAATATGATGTTCTATAAAAGGGGGAAAATTTTGCTAAGACAGTGTTATAGCTTCCACTGGTAAAAAAACTAGTGTCTAAAATTGTCCAAACTTGATTATTTCGAAATTTCCTAAATTGGTAGTTCAATGATTCAGTGAAAGCTTTGATATATGTTTTAGTAGAGACTTTGTATTAGTTTCCTTTGACTAAAATCGTATGTCTCATAATTTGCCAAACTTGACCTATACAATAAAATGTGAAATTCAGTAAAGATAATAAATATCAAGTAAATTCTATTATACTGTAGCGGGAAGGGCTTGAAATGCTTGATCCAAAAGTTTTACTCAAATTTTATGAGTAGTTTGTAAATTGCTAAGTCAGTATGACAAGATATGATGTGGTCAGTATAATATAGCCATTTGTTAAAAGTAACATATATAAGTTTCTATATTTTATTCATTTCGAGAATCAGATATTTTCATTTATATTCGGGATAAACAACAACAATTTTAAGTAGTAAAATAATTAAATTATAGACTCTTAGATGATATGACAAGAATCTATTCAGTATACATGTAATAATTTATCTCTACACGCAAGAGATAATTAATATAATTTTATGATTGCTGGATAACTTTGTCCGTGCAATTCTAATAAAAATAACACTTGCTATTACCAATATAATTGTATGTTGGTATGTTAGAAAAATACATAAAAGTCTGAGTCATGCTATATTACCAAGAAAATAACTAACATAAAAAAGAGAATAATTTCAAGAGAATTTTGTCAAAAGACCTCTGTCTGACATATTTGTATAGTAGTAACTGATACCTCACCAGTTACATAGAAAAATGTTTATTATTATAAGTAATATATTCAGAACCTTTCCCGAATAATAACTAACAATGAAATACAGTTTATACCTTAAATAAACTGTTTTGTTTATTATAATTTCCAGACCTTTAGGAAATTATCCCTTAATTGCCAAATGTTTTCCTGTTTAATTCTGTTTATTGAAAAAAGACAAACGTTAACAGTAAACGTGAACTACAATTTTAAATTCAAATGTACAATTACAATAATCCTAACTTTAAAAGATAACTTGAAATAAAGCTTTGCCAGCAATAATACGATAATTAACCCAAAAGATACTTTAAAACGGTTTTAAGAACTTTTCTAAATTTACCAAAAGAATAAAATACTTTAAGCAAAAGATCAAAAATATAGGAGTCCGGCTCCTAAGAGTCCGTTAAAAATGAAATATTCCTTTCTAACTTAGAAAACTCTAAATTTACTATTTTCCTTTACAATTTAACCCCAAAAAAATGAAGTTTGTGAGAAAAATTAACCATTTTGACAAAAATTAATGACGAGCAAAATAAAATACTAACTGTAACGAACAAAGATTTAAGCAGAACTGCCAAACGAGCGTCAAAATTACGTCAATGTTGCATTGTTGGATTGTTGGCAAAGTTGGAAAATTGTTGGATCGCGCGCTTGGTATCCAACTAAATATTTGAATTCTCAAATAAATTACAAAAATCGTAATTATATACAATTTTAGTAACAGTTATATAATAAACACATTTTGCATGGTATTAAACAAATTTCTATGGTAACTAAAAACACACCAATACAACTTCACCGGAAGTACCGATACGTAAACAACATTGCAAAAATTTATGTGTGTCACCGGCGGAACAAAATGATAAATATCAAGGATAGTGAGCATTAACATCTGCAAAACATTGAAGACGTTGAACACAAATACCATAAGGAATTACAATGATGATGTGAAAACAGTTGCCAAAACGTAAAAATAATGTTTTTATTGAAAAATCGTCCTAAGTGACACATGGATTCTACTGCGCATGTCCGTACATTTCATTCATAAAATTCAAACAAAGGGCGTGAAGTTACTACAGTTGCTAAAGTTGGATCTTCGCAAAAATACAAGACATTTCGTTTCAAAAATCAACATATAATGACAGATAGATGTAATAATGGAACGTATAAACTTTACAATACAGAGAAGTTATCGTTATCGATTTATAATCAACTGAAAGTGAATATTGGATTCAACCAAGCGTGATGACCGCATGGCCTAAATTGCAGACGACATTTAGTTGTGGATTATTCGGTGGATTATTACTATGAACTGGTAAATCATAAACATGAATTTCAGATTGTTTATCAAATATTCAAATGACAGTAATTCAATATTTCTAGAAAAATCATAGCATTGTAATTGTTCTAACTTTACTTAATTAAATATCAATTATAACTTATTTGCTTCAATTATGAATATGTTTTAGACTACAAGCATGACAAGTAGTATAGTACAAGTTATTTCATACAGTTACTGTTTCCTACATAATAAGACTTTCATAAAAATTACAGAATATTAAACAATATGCTTTATTGATAGATACCAATTAAAACATACATCAAAAATATCTTATCCATGTCTATGTAGGCTTACATGTATATCACACATGTTACTATAAAATACATGTACCCAGGCTCTGTACTCTACATTTTACCCCCTTTCTATTATTTGCGTCCCCGCAAATACTTTTCAATTTTTGCAAAACCTACCATTTAAAGTTTTGAATTTTTGTCTATGCCTTAAATGCATATACTTCTTAAAAAGAAAAATAGACTTAATATTTTAAAGATTATTTCAAAACTGAGTGAAATTAGTTTTCTCATTAATACCATCTATGATTATAACACAAATACATGGTAATATATTAAATTATGTAAAAATTATACATAAATATATTCTTTTTATATAATATTTTTCAGATACACCAGAAGTTTCACCATTATGACCATCAGCACGAGGCGGTAGATACCAGACATATATATATATACCAAATGTGAAAAAATACTGAACATTACGAACAATGTGGAACATGGCTAAGAACCTTAGGTTTTCTGAAGGAAAATTTAGTTACCATGTAAACAGTACCAAAATATTTAAATATAAGTAAAAAAAATACACCGAATAATTTTTTTTTTCATTTAACTTTTAACACTCGAAAGCTTTGACTATATCTAATATAAATAACTTCTAAACTTTTCAACTTTCCATGAATTTCAAAGATTAATTTTTGATCTAAATATTTCAATAACTTTTAATCTTAACCTTAAATTACTTTTGATATTAACAACCTAAATAAACAATACCTTAAAATTTCCATTAAAAATATAAAATTACATCTATATTAAATCTAAAATTAACTGTCTTTAACTACCACGGACTTTAACTTCTGTTTCTTTGTGTACCTGCAGCTGAGTTTCTATTGTAGGGGGTGGTTCTGGCGTTAGTTCTTTTTCTTTATTAGTCAAATGTCTAATTATTTCATCTTTGGATACCCCCTTCCCAGACACTAAATTTGAGTCATGAAATTTCAGTCTTCTCATTGCATTTTGGTTATTTACTTCAAGTGTGTCTTCACATTCTAATAACATCTTTGGTTCATGTTTAACAACTTCTGCTGAACTGATTACTGTATCTTGATACACAGTGTTTTTGTAATCATATGGGTTTATTATACGAGTTTTACACGTAACATTTTGGCTTATGTTTACTAAACATGGTGCCATTACTAATGAAAATCTTTCTGAAAAATTCTCAGAGGGTTCTAAAATACAATCTTGAACTGTTTCAGGAGAATCATCATGAAATCGGTCAACAAAAACATCTATAAAAATTTCAGACCTTGGGGGAATTTCATAGTTATCAGCCACATAAATTTTTCGAATAATTTTATTTGTTTGGCCAATTTGGATACAATGGATAGCATGATCACCAAGCAGTATAATTCCATCCGTTAACTTTATGTCAGCAGGACCCCACTGAGATTTCATTAAAACATCTAGTTCTAACAAAGCTTCATCTTCTATATTTGCTACTATCATTTCTGTACTAAAACATAAATTTCCTAATTTAATTTCAAAAATAGCTTTCCCTAGCTCCTTTAAGGGTTTGCCATGAGCACAAGCTAAAGTATTAGACTTTTCCAGGTTTGGTCTATTAACATGAGGAATTTTATGGCATGCACGGATAACACTGTCCGAACTGCCCCTGTATCTACAGTAAAATTAACCTCAGACCCTTGGATATGTCCTTCAACATAAACTCCATCACTTCGGAGTACTTATCTTGCAATTACATTACTTGCAATTGACTGTTCACTTCTTAAAATTTTTATCTTCTAATATGACAGAAGATATACTACTATTGTCTCCATGTTTTACTATATTTTCACTATTACTAATATTTTCCTCATTACTATTACTAATATTTTCCGCATTACTTTTACTATTACTATTACTAATATTTTCCTCATTACTATTACTATTACTAATATTTCCACTATTACTAATATTTTCCTCTTTACTATTACTAGTACTAATATTTCCACTATTACTAATATTTTCTTCATTACTATTACTATTACTAATATTTCCACTATTACTATTACTATTACTAATATTTCCACTATTACTAATATTTTCCTCTTTACTGTTACTATATCTAAATAAAGTTATACCTTTTGTTAGCTATTATTCGTGTGTTTCTTTGTCCTATATGTTCTCCCATTTATTTGTATTGTAGTCCTGTCATGTAATGTTGTCATTTTAATGTTATATTTAACATTGCCATAAAAGCAGGAGGTTTGGCATGCCACAAAACCAGGTTCAACCCTCCATTTTTTTCTTAAAATGTCCTGTACCAAGTCAGGAAAATGGCCATTGTTATATTATAGTTCGTTTCTGTGTGTGTTACATTTTAATGTTGTGTTTTTTTTAGGTCGTTGTTCTCCTCTTATATTTGATGCGTTTCCCTCAGTTTTTGTAACCCGGATTTGTTTTTATCTCTATCGATTTATGAGTTTCGTACAGCGGTATACTACTGTTGCCTTTATTTATACTGCTTGTTGGTTCATCTACACCAATGTTGTCCAATTTATGACCGTTTTCATTAAACTTAAGGTCTAACTCCTGGTCAGCTGGGTTAACCCGTTCTAGTTTAATGTATATCCATCTGATTTAAATTCACCTTGTGACATACTAGTATTACTGTTGGGTGGAGTGTAAGGCTTATTCATCTGTCTTGGAGGAGTAACCTTATTATTTCTATAATCTGTTTGTCTATTGGGATTACTATAGCATTTTCTAGCATAATGACCACAATAATAACATTTTGGGATATTTTCTTGGTTAGTATTTCTGTCTGAATTGTTCTTCCTATAATTCCCATTTGGAACATAGGATGGTGCATTGGCATTGAAGGGCTGTCGGTCAAACTGTCTTTCATCATGATGATTATGTCCTGTTACTGATGTCTGTGTCTCATCATTTCTTTTCTTGTTCTCATACATTTGGTCAAAAATTTTCTGTAATTCATCTTTGGTTACCAAAATTACATCTTTTTCTGTATTTGTGGAACCTTGTTTGTTAAAATTGGTGTTCTGTTTCTTTTCTACTGTCTGATCTGATTTTTGAGAGCTTTGATTATTCTGTTTCTTTAGTTGCCTAACTTTGGTATTTTTTCCTGAATTACCCTCCTGTGTTTCTGAAGTTTTCTCCCTATATGTAATAACCTCTTGTACTGCTTCCTCGATAGTTTTTGTGTCTTTTGTCAGTTCTATGTGAATTCTTGCTTCATTATCTGACAATCCCATTAAGAATCTTTGAAGCAGGTCTTCCTGCCTAATTTTAGCATGTCTGTTTGAATAGGCCTTGTCATACATACGTTTTAATTCCGCAGCATAGTCTGCAGTGTCTTCATTTGGTTTTTGGGTATGTCTGTTAAATTGTACTTTATATGTTCTTTTATTTTCAAAGACCCCAAATCTATTTTTAAGTTCTGTTGCTAATTTTGAGTAATTTTTTAATGTTTTATTGTTTAATTGGTCAAACACAAAATCACCAGCTTCCTCTTGAAGCCTGGTTAACAATTCACCTAATTTAGTTTTATTATCCCAATTTTGTAAATTTGCTACTGCTTCAAATCTATTTATCCACACTTCCCATTTTTCTTTCAGGGGGAGTTAAGCATTGGAAAACCCAATTTTCGATTTTGATCGTTTACGTTGGGTTATAACATCTGTGTCAATACTATCAGTATCAATATCGGAGCATGCATCACTAAATACTTCATCATCAGTTTCATCACACTCAGATGCTGATCTTATATCTAATTTTGGTGTTAAACTTTGTTTAATTTTTCTAGCTTTAGAAAATGAATTACTATTATTAGCATTTGGTATGCTTTTAGCATGTTTTTGTTGCTCATTTGCAGCATTAGTATGTCTGTATTGTTTTGTAATGCCGGTAAAAGCATTTTGAATGGCTGATACCACCTGACCAGTCATATCTTGTATAGCTATTTTGATAATTTCATATACCCCAGTATCACCTTGATTTTGAGTTTCTGACTTATTTTCTAGATCATTTTGCCTTCTATATCTGGAGGACCTTCTAGGGGAGCCAGGTTTTCTAGGACTTGACCTCTTACTTAATTTGGATCTGGGTCTTAAAAGTATTGTTTCTTCTGTCTCTATGTTAGACAAGTCATGAGTAGCTTCATAAACTTGATCACTTCCAGAATGACATGTTTCATTGTCAGTTGTGTAGAGAGTATTGACTTCACTGTCTTCAGTTTCCGATTCATATTGGCTACTATGTCCCCTATTATGTGTGTCGGTCTTTCTTGACCGAACAGACCTTGGTTTACCCATTACACTGATAATCTATTACACTTCAAAAAGGTTCGTATCACAGGATCCAATAAATTTTTATGGATCCCACCGTAGATGCCAAAATTATGTAGCAGGCAGGGGCTTGAAATGCTTGACCCAAAAGTTTTACTCAAATTTTATGAGTAGTTTGTAAATTGCTAAGTCAGTATGACAAGATATGATCTGGTCAGTATAATATAGGCATTTGTTAAAAGTAACATATATAAGTTTCTATATTTTATTCATTTCGAGAATCAGATATTTTCATTTATATTCGGGATAAACAACAACAATTTTAAGTAGTAAAATAATTAAATCATAGACTCTTAGATGATATGACAAGAATCTATTCAGTATACATGTAATAATTTATCTCTACACTCAAGAGATAATTAATATAATTTTTATGATTGCAGGATAACTTTGTCCGTGCAATTCTAATAAAAAATAACACTTGCTATTACCAATATAATTGTATGTTGGTATGTTAGAAAAATACATAAAAGGCTGAGTCCTGCTATATTACCAAGAAAATAACTAACATAAAAATAGAGAATAATTTCAAGAGAATTTTGTCACAAGACCTCTTTCTGACATATTTGTATAGTAGTAACTGATACCTCACCAGTTACATAGAAAATGTTTATTATTATTAGTTATATATTAAGAACCTTTCCTGAACAATAACTAACAATGAAATACAGTTTATACCTTAAACCAGACCTTTAGGAAATTATCCCTTAATTGCCAAATGTTTTCCTATTTAATTCTATTTATTAGAAAAGACAAACGTTAACAGTAAACGTGATTTACAATTTTAAATTCAAATGTACAATTACAATAATCTTAACTTTAAAAGATAACTTGAAATAATGCTTTGCCAGCAATAATACTATAATTAATCCAAAAGATATTTTAAACAGTTTTAAGAACTTTCCTAACTTTACCAAAAGAATAAAATACTTTAAGCAAAAGATCAAAAATGTAGGAGTCCGGCTCCTAAGAGTCCGTTAAAAATGAAATATTCCTTTCTAACTTAGAAAACTCTAAATTTACTATTTTACTTTACAATTTAATCCAAAAAAAAAAAATGAAGTTTGTGAGAAAAATTAACCATTTTGACAAAAATTGATGACGAGCAAAATAAAATACTAACTGTAACGACCAAAGATTTAAGCAGAACTGCCAAACGAGCGTCAAAATTCCGTCAATGTTGCATTGTTGGATTGTTGGCAAATTTGGAAAATTGTTGGATCGCGCGCTTGCTATCCAACTAAATATTTGAATTCTCAAATAAATTACAAAAATCATAATTATATACAATTTTAGTAACAGTTATATAATAAACACATTTTGCATGGTATTAAACAAATTTCTATGGTAACTAAAAATACACCAATACAACTTCACCGGAAGTACCGATACGTAAACAACATTGCAAAAAGTTATATGTGTCACCGGCGGACCAAAATGATGAATATCAAGGATAGTGAGCATTAACATCTGCAAAACATTGAAGACTTTGAACACAAATACTATAAGGAATTACAATGATGATATGAAAACAGTTGCCAAAACGTAAAAATAGTGTTTTTATTGAAAAATCGTCCTAAGTGACACATGGAATCTACTGCGCATGTCCGTACATTTCACTCATAAAATTCAAACAAGGTGCGTGAAGTTACTACAGTTGCTAAAGTTGGATCTTCACAAAAATACAAGACATTTCGTTTCAAAAATCAACATATAATGACAGATAGATGTAATAATGGAACGTATAAACTTTACAATACAGAGAAGTTATCGTTATCGATTTATAATCAACTGAAAGTGAATATTGGATTCAACCAAGCGTGATGACCGCATGGCCTAAATCGCAGACGACATTTAGTTGTGGATTATTCGGTGGATTATTACTATGAACTGGTAAATTATAAACATGAATTTCAGATTGTTTATCAAATATTCAAATGCAATAATTCAATATTTCTAGAAAATCATAACATTGTAATTGTTCTAACTTCACTTAATTAAATGTTAATTAAAACTTATTTGCTTCAATTATGAATATGTTTTAGACTACAAGCATGACAAGTAGTATATTACAAGTTATTTCATACAGTTACTGTTTCCTACATAAAAAGACTTTCATAAAAATTACAGAATATTAAACAATATGCTTTGTTGATAGATACCAATTAAAACATACATCAAAAATATCTTATCCATGTCTATGTAGACTTACATGTATAACACACATGTCACTATAAAATACATGTACCCAGGCTCTGTACTCTACAATACAATCCTTCGTTGAGACTGTGTTTTAGCTTCCTTTGACTAAAAACTATTGTCTCAAATTGTGACCAAAAGAACAAGCCAAAGTCGGCAAGAATTAATTATCTGTTCATTATTGTTTACTAACAAATGTTCCTTTTTCTAAACTATCAAATGTTTAATATCTTACTAACAAGTATTATATCTTTGACTAACAATTACTTGTTTATGTTGTTCTAATACCAATTGGTTGACTTATAAAGTTGTGTTTTTAACAAGAATTTATGGAAATTTGTACTAGTTTCATTTTATTTTCTGTCACTGTGAAAACTATTTTCATGTGCAAAAGTCTTTGCTTTAAATTTACTGGATTCCTTACCAGTAACATAAATAAAATATGTTTCTAAATTTAGTTTGATTATGTAAATAGAATATTGGGGTTAAATTGGCTTTAAATTGTTCAAGTACATGAAACCGCATAATCGGCCTCGGCACAGTGATTCAGCAAAAAGTATTAACAACGTACTAAATTTCTAAACAAGAAAAATATTTGTAACGTAATCTCTATGGTTTATGTTTTTCTAGATAGATTTAAACCATCATTATAAAAAATAGTATTTCCATAATATTCCTAGTTTCCTCAAGTGTTTTCAAAATTTGGGTGGAATTTGCGTAAATCGTTTTTAAACAATTATGTGTTCTTTAAATGTTGAAACCTTTACAAAAGGTAAGGTAAATTGCCATTATTCTTACTTTGTAAAGAATATCTCCTCCTAGTTTTGAACGTCTTTGGCCAGAATGACGTCAAACTCGCGTTTTGGGGTTTTAATAATTGTACTTAAAATTAGTGCATTTTTTGTGCAGATTTCGTGCAATTTTCAACCGCGCAATTGCAAGTTTATCCAATAAACCAATGGAAATCATAAACTATTTTTCCCACTTTGGTCGCTATGAAATGTTTATTTTTATAAAATAATTGTACAAAATCACGCTCAAATAACTTTATATTTGTTGAAATGTTTGTTCCGTATATAGAATATAATAATCAAAATTATTTACGATAAGCTAAAAATAATCGTGACCTTCCGTAAATGTTCGACCAATCAAAACGCTTCAGTACCGTTATGAAGATGGCGCTGAACGATGCCAGGTGCTTGCCTGTCAACGAATTCATCGACAAATTATTTAGTCGAACAAAATGTTCTGACCTTAAACTTGTAACTTGAGGAAGCTTTACAGATAAGTAAGTTCATATGACACAATAAAAAATGTACATACGAGTCAAAAACATCACTCGTTCAATGAAAGTAATAATTAGGGGGTCGTCTCATAACAGCAAATAACAAATGCAATTTCAATATTTCCCAAAGTAAATGCTACAACATAATAAAAATGACTGGTATTATGGTTTATTTTGTCAGTTATCAGTCATATGATGTTGAATAAAAATCATAAAAATAATCCTGAACAGGCATGCACTGATTCCATCTTTATCTCAGTGAAATTTAGGAATGAATGGCATACAAATATAACTTTTTAGAATAGGAAGAAATAGTTATAGTTAAATACAATTAACAACAAATTGGTACCCGTCACAATAGGTATCGACATATTGTAAGACCGTGAGTGTACATATGTGTATAGCAACAATTTTTTTGTTTGATTTTTATATAAATCAATATTTATACAAAATAAAACAATATTCAAAGATCTAATTACAGTGTTGTATCGGTAACCTTAAACTTTTAAAACAAGTTTATTTAAAGGATCGATAAGTTTACCCGTATCGTATCTAAATTTACTGGCTCGGTAAACAACATCATCGTAAAATTTAGGATGTGCTATCCCGTTTGTAATAAGTTGTCTATAAGTTCAGCCAAACTTCCAAACCAAATCTTTGTATATATGAAAGAATCCTGACCAGTAAATGCTTTTAGTCACTTGTGGTAACCAAAATCCTTGACTTAATGATTTACCATAAAAGTGAACTAGTTGGGATATATAAACACCGTAAGAAGGTGCCAAAGGAACTTCACCTTCAATAAAGACAAATTTATTTACAATAGGGAACAAACAAATCATCATTTTTGTGATAAATTATTGTGCAGAGTATCCTATGTAAAACTGAAAGATCTAAATCTAGTTATTGTCTTTTATATTTGATTTATTGTAAGTAATTTCCTTCGGGTAAATTTCGGCAGTATAGTTTTTTTCAAGTTTTGACATTTTCTAAAATTTTGATAAAAAGCAATATTACAAAACATACAACTAGAAAAGTGTAACCGCAAACACTGATCTGAAATCAGATGCATGCAGTCAAAGTTTAATGCTAATTTAAATAGGGGTATATCTAATGAGATATGACTTGAGAAATTATCTTTTTTTTCCTTCATTTTGATTATTTTTGTGTTGATACCATATCTGGGATAGTCATAAATCAGTTAGTAACTTTCATGTTAGACTTGAGGAGCTATACAGCAAGCACCTGTTTATTTCAGAAAACCGTTTCCTTGACCTGAAATGTTTGTGGTCGTGACACATATGACACTTTTTTTATTCATACTTCTCAAGCGTTTTGACTCAAAAGTTTTGTTCCATTGTCAAGAGACTTTTATAAGATTTTTTATTAAAATGTGCAACATTAGAGATTCATTGTTCAACAAATTTATTTATATTTGTATATATTATTATTTTAATCGTATTGATTCGACTCTTTATTTCAGGTGAAAATGAAAAACAACCTGTAAAACCAGAAGGTAAGATACATGTATTTATGAAAACAATCATGTATTAACGCCATTCTCTGTTGTATGTTACTATATGATGCATGGATGAATAGAACTGAAGTATTGATTTGAAAAATATAGATACATAATATTAAATAATCCTTTCTATAACAAAGTATAAGAATTGAAAACAAAAAATAATATAAAGGGAATCACAAATTCTAAAAATGAATCTAAATTAACGCGTATTTGGTTTAACGTACGGTGACCTATAGTTGTTAACTTCTATGTCCTTTGGTCTCTGGTGGAGAGTTGTCTCATTGGTAATCCAACCACAATTTTTTATTTTTATATAAACGTGTGTGTCGGAATAAAAGTAAGTATAACCTAAATGACATATTTTTGTTCGTCTGCTCATTTGTGCGAGCACTATTCAAAATGAGGAAACATGCTATTGACAAATCTACATGCACGTAAACTTGAAAACTAATATATTGTACATGCGTCAAAAACTGAAATGAGCAAAGAGAAATAAATAGATTCGATATCAAAATGTTTTAAAATACATAAAAAGACAGATCTAGCATCAAAGAAGACTCTAATGCATATCGATTAAGAAAAAAATACCTTTATTTTGATACGTTCATCAACGAAAAAGAACATTAAGAAACCTATAACGTTAAAAGTTTTTACAGTATACATTTAAATATATGATATTTGAAATATTGCGTCCAGTTTTTGGACGATAACTAACATATTCTTAGTTCATGTTTTCATTTCAGTGAAAACTACTATATTGTACATGCGTTAAAAAATTGAAATGAGCAAACAAAAATAAATAGAAAATACATAAAAGTTTTGTTCCATTGTCGAGCTAATTTTGTAAGATTTTTTTAATATTAAAACGTGTAACTTTACAGATTGGTTGTCGAACAAATTTATTTATATTTGTATAGATTATTTTTATAATCGCAATGATTCGATTCTTTATTTCAGGGGAAAATAAAAAACCTAAACCAGAAGGTAAGATATATGTAGTTATCAAAACAAATGTTTTTAAAAGGCGTTATGAACAAGCAATCATTTGTTTAGTTTTTAAAAGAAATTACAGAATCAAAAATGTTCGATATCAAAATGTTTTAAAATACATAAGCAGACAGAAGTAGCAACAAAGAAGACTTTAATGCATATCGATTAAGAAAAAATACCTTTACCAAATGCCTTGATTTATTACAAGTAAATTTAATTTATTCAGTTTCAAGAATAAGGGGAATGCTCTTGTAGAAATGCATTTTTGATACGTTCATCAACGAAAAAGAACATTAAGAAAGTTTTTTTAATTTTCTTTGGAATATGTTATGTTTGAAATATTACGTCCAGTATTTGGACGATAAATAACATATTCTTAGTTCATGTTTTCATATCAGTGACTCATGTAAAATCTGAAAAACCACAAGGTATGATATCTTTTGATCAATCAAAGATTTCTTAGTTTTCTTATAACAATGTGCTTTTTCCATGTTTTATGTAACTCGGTTATTCAAATGAAGCGTAACAACGACAAAAATGTCAACATAATTACATGTTTATTATAAAACTAAATGAAAAAATCGTTATTCAATTGATGAATATAACGTCACAGTACCCAAATTTCACCGAGTACACAAATTGCACACATTTAGCTAAAAAGCATCTGGAATCTTTCAAGTTTTCTTTGAGACTGAACAATTTGTATTTTAATGATTTGACATTATGCACGTCTTTCAACAAAGCTAAATATATCTAAATATACACAAAATGTTCACAGTATATATCAACAGATAAAGTATCCAATGTAGAAAGTAACATCTGCGGAAACGACGATAACAAAAAATCGATTTTTAAAAATGAGCAATTAGAATATTTTTCAGGCATCCATTTCTTAAAAAATCAAAAGTAAGCATGGACTATTGTCAAATTGTTCTAAATACTTGGAAAAATAAAACAAAACATCATTTATTCGATTTTTACGGTTGCGGATTTAAGTATTGATTGATTACTCCTCATTACAGAATCATGGATCGTTGGGAGATGGGTGAACCCAATTTTTCTATGATTCAATATAGATTCAAAATTAAATTAATTTCCTATGGCACGCCGTCTCGTCAAGCAATTGGATATATTAGTGTTTATTGAAAATGAGTAGACTCTTAATAAGCTTGTCTTTTAATTTGGACCACTTAAGTCCCATAACTCTGGAACAACAACTCTGTAATATTTAACAAAATAGACATAAAGGGCCATAAGTCGATGAAGGACGGAAATCATCAAAGCCAAAAAGAATGGACGAACAGAGAAAAAATTAGCCTACAAAACATGCACAGAAAAATAAAGATAGTGCAAAATAATCTTCAACAAAAATCATGGGTAAAAGCAGAACTATGAAAAGCAGCCCGTTTTAGCCAATCTGGTCCATAGGGCAAATGTGATCTATTGGCTTCACTGGGCTCCGTCGTCTGTTGTCGATCGTTAATCGCTAATTACGCATTTCCTATGTTGTACTTTAAATAAGCCTCAAACAAATTGGTAAGAAACAGGCGTCTCATTTCTATTAAATGATTAATGAATTTCCACTTATGTCTTTTAGACAAAAAGGGTTGAAAAATTGCATGTCATTTACCCTTCGGCATACTTTACACATTTTCCGAATAACAGTGTCATCGTCCTATAGTAGTACAACACAATTGCGATGTAACAAGTTGATTTGATGCACCCTTGTAAAATGACCATGTCTGAATATTTGTTCTAATGTGTCGAGTTTTATATTTCAGTAAAGAAAGATAAGACAGTTAAGCCAAAAGGTAAATATAATTGCACGTGGGTTATCAATCTGACATCATACTGTTATCGTTTCTATATGCATGCCTTGTTAAATAGCGATAGTGTTATCATATGGTCGATAGTTGAATTGGAATAAACAGATGTTCAATTTGGCTCAATATTTTAAAAACGAACTATAGTGCATGGACATAAGTATTTGGTTTCCTTCAATCTATTCCAATTTATTTCCTATAAAAACACATTCTTTAAACAACAACAAAATTGAAGCTGTTTATCTTTGGATTTCATCAAACCGTGTTAAAAAAGAGGCAGAAGATACCATAAGGATTTCAAATACCTCATAAGTCGAGAGAAATTGACACCGCCATAGGAAAAACCGAGAGTCCTCAAAGAGACAAACGTTGACAAAACACTAAATATACTAATAGAATGAGGAACACGAACCCAACATATGGTTGTTTAAAAGATGCAAGTCTGAACGATATTTTATTTTTTGTGATTATTTTGTCTTTAGTTGTCTTTGTTTTCTACTGCTGTAAACACGCTTGTAATTATTTATGATTTTACGGTAGTTGAAATATATTTAAAATATCTGACTATATAAAATTTATGTTTAAATCTGTATAAAAAGGCTTTGTGAAACCACTACTGTATAAAAAGGCTTTGTGAAACCACTAAAGGGGGCTCACGGGTTTAAATTTTCTTGCCTACTGCGCAGGATGTTGCGCAATGCTATAGCAAGTGATACATATTGTCGTAATTGGGAATAACAATTGATTTCAAATTTGATTATTAGGAATAATCTATTTTATTTGAATATATTTAATACCAAAGAGAGTTGTAATTGAAAGCTGTAATTTTAAAATATTATTAAATATATTATTGCAATTTTCATTGATGCAAATACACTTTCGTTTGGGCATGTTCTGGCTGGTGAGGAGACAAAGACAAGATAATTCATAATAATCGAAGACGTGGGCTGCTTTTCAGGAACACTTAAATGGAGATCGAAAATAATAAATAACAATCTTCATTTTAGTAGCTTGTGAAGCAGTTTCACACTTGTTTTACAATTGAAAAGGACAAGGAAATATGCGTACGATGTATGTTATAATTTGTAAACAAAAGGGATATACTGTATAAGTATTTTACGTTGTCTGCTAATGATCGGGTCACATGAGTGATTCACGACCGTTAAATCTTTTGAAAGCGCAAAATTAACGGAAATGATTTTTAGCTAAATTCGTGAACAAAAATAAAAACAAAAAGTCTCAACATACAGTTTGACATACATTTGTGTACAGACGTCCATGCTACAAGAACAATTAATACAACACTCAGATAGATCAAAGACATCTATAATAATAATTATATCTAATCAGCAATCTAAATTACAATAACCATTAATTAAAATTAAGTGCCGATCTGCCTAAGAATCAGGCAGTGGTAAAAAAACATGACAAACAAAAACCCGCTCAACTTTACATTAATTTAAGTTTAGAATGCATAATGGTGCATGAATATAACATTCGTTTCCTCTCCCTGTTTTGGTAATTCAAGATATAATTTGGTTGAAATGCACTAGAAATTAACAATTAAGGGGAGATAACTCTGTAATTTGCTATCATTCTAACTAAAATCTATCTAGATATTTCTCGAATTACCAGACACACAGAAACGAAAGACCTACCATTTCTAACTCAGGATGAGGGTACCTAAAAATAGGGTGGTTAGGTCGGTAGGTTTTTTTCGGCCATGTTTTGAAATTTTTCTTAATTGCCTGATTCTTACAAAGACTGGCACTTTATGATAAATAATAACAAAATAAACAATGAATACAGTCATTACTCGAAAACAAGCAATTAATTTCAAATTATTTTCTTGTTTTTTTCCTTCGTGTTCTTAAATTTTGAGATATATTTATTGTTCTTAGTATTTACCAAATAAATATCTGCATGAGTATATAAAAACCTAAATACCAGAAATATTAATATATTTTTTAAAAAGTAGGACGTACAAACCCAGAGCAAACAGACTATGGGCAAACGAAACACGGGGCGACGGACCCAATACCCGCCCTGAGTCTGAATTATAACCATAGCTCATGGTACTTGTGATAAATGTTTTGACAAACTATTTGCAGACCGTAGAGTCCAGGTGTGTTGTCTACATCACCATTTATTTGCGGATTAGAGTCCAGTCTGGCTGGTGTGTTGTCTATTTCAGACACCATAAGTAATGACTATTTGATTTTCGGGGAAAGGGCAGGCCTTTCTCTTGCACGCAGAATTTTCATTTACTCTGTTGTTAGTCTTGTTTATTTGAATATGAGTCGTTTTGCCTTAGTGAGAACCCTGGTTTAAAGTATAATGAAAAAAAAAAAAATGAAAATTATTCTCTGTATTAAAGAAAGACACCCATTGTTTATTGTTAATTATATCATGTCGACTGAAATTTTTGACAATTGGTTCTGGTACAAAGTTATCAATCATTATTGATTTTCAGTGTCTACAAATATAGTTCCTTGTGTGGACAGTGTCTAACTTTCAAATTTTATTGATACACCTTCCTCACTTATTTCTTTATACAGTTTATGCAGAAAATTGTAATTAGAAGGATGAAACTATATGTAAAAACAATTTTGGGTCTAGAGTTTTGAGGTAAAGGAGTGATTTGGTCCAGTTGAAAAAGGCAGTAATTAGTATGTAAGGAGCTGTCAAACTGAATTATAGACCTCATTAACATAATATTGTCCATATTTTGAGTTAGAGCTGGTAGACTTTTCTATGATTTTGATATAATTTTTCTTAAAAGTAGTACAGTACACTGTAAAAATCGTATTGAGAAAGTGCAAGTGGGATTTTTAATTTTTTTTATTTATTGTCTAAAAGAAATGCACTATACAGATGTGGATCCAGGTTTTTGAAAAAGAGGGCCCCTGGCCCCCAAACTAGATAAGGTTTTGAGTAGGACATGTAAAAGTCCATGCGTTAACCATAATCGGATCTGCTATACATGAAATAATTGTGTTTTTGAACTAAATAGAAAAAAAAAACTGACCAATTTTATTAAAACTAGGCATGACCTAAGCTTTAAGAAGTACAAAAGAGTTGACAAAGTATTGTGATAATACAATCAATATTGTAGACAATATGGCCATTTTTATATTTCAACTTTGTGTATTTAATTTTTTCATTTAATCGAACAATTTCAGCTATCAAGATTGGGATTTAGAAAATTAAATATTTCAAAAGTTTGATTTTTTAAATGCCCTGATATATAATGTAGTATGTATTTAAAGCAACTGAACAATAATTCAATGTATCAAGGATTCAAGATCTATTTCAATTATTCGAAATCTTTATTTATGTGAGCCTATGCATGTAAATAGAGATTTTTAAATGAAGAAGGTGGCTTTACATGAAAATGAAACCTTTTCTATCAATTCATAATTTTAAGTTTTTTTTGTTTAAATAGTTCTTCCACATATATTTAATGTAGCTTAGATGGAAAGAAAAGTTACAAACATCATACCACTTGAGTATACAATGGTCTTGGGCCATGTATGATTGAAAAAAATGTATGGGTCAATTTAAGCCATAACACATATTTACTCATAGAAATGCATACAGAAGCTATAGGAAATATATTTCTTTTTACTTTTTGCTTATTAATCCCCCTACCGACGAAGTCGAAGGGGACTTAAGGTTTGCTCTCCCTCCGTCTGTCTGTCTGTCCATCCGTCAGTGCGGAAAATCAGTTTTCCTCAATTTTTTCTTCGTGCTTGAATATATTTATTTAATATTTGATATATAGTTTTATCATGACCAGTTACAGATCAAGTTTGAATCTTGTTCCGGTTTGATAATTTTGTGCAGAGTTATGGTCCTTGAACATGAAAATTCAGGCAAGTAATCAGTTTTCCGCACTTTTTTTTCATTATGTTTGAAGATATTGATTTGATGTATGGTAAATAGTTTAGCCATGACTATTTACAGATCAAGTTTGAATTTTGTTTGGTTTGGTCATTGGATGATTTTTTTTTATCATGATTGAAGATATTGATTTGATATTTGATATTTAGTTTTACCATGACAAGTAACAGTTCAAGTCAGTGAGGCAAATCAGTTATCCACATTTTATTTCTTCGTGCTTAACGATATTGATTTAATATTTGATATAAAGTTTTTTCATGACCAGTTACAGACCAAGTTTGAATTTTGTTCCGGTCTGATGATTTTGTGCAGAGTTATGGTCCTTGAACTTGAAAATTCAAGCAAGTAATCAGTTTTCCGCATTTTGTTTCATTATGCTTGAAGATATTAATTTGATATATGGTAAATAGTTTAGATATTTGATATATAGTTTTACATTGACAAGTTACAGTTCAAGTTCGAATTTTGTTCAGGTTGGAGGATAATTTTGCAGAGTAATGGTCCTCTGACTTAGAAAATTTACGCGAATAATCAGTTTTCAATACTTTTTTTTGTCATGCTTGAAGAACGGAAATATTGCATTTCATATAGCTTTGGCTAAAACGGGAGAAAAAGTCAAATTTTATCAAAAATAACCTTTTTTGTTGCCATGGTTCCACACTTTTGGTGATTTATTTCACTTAAAAGATCGATGACATCCCTTTTTTTGCCTTTTTCTGAACTTCACATATAATTCTCTTAAACTATAACGTTTAATGGAAGTCTGTAATTCTGTTCTCTTAATTTTTATGATAAAGGTACTGAAGTCCAACTTTCCCTACTAGTCTTTGTAAAATTTTAAGAATTATTTGAAAATCCTGTTTGTTTTAGCAGTCAGTAACTTGCTTAGTGACCCCCTTATTTTTATAGCATTTTTTAAATCCATATATTGAGAGGTTTCAATCAACAATTTATAAGGAAAAACTTTAATTTCAATTTTATACCCTCATGCCTCCTTGAGGCTGGAAACAAGTAAAAATGTGACAATACTCTTAAAGGTACAAAATTGATTAAAATCCAACCAGGAATGACCATAACAATAATATTTGAAAAATGGTTTTATATGAAAAATAGAAAATCGTTAGTGAAGAATGCTTATGATCATGCACTGTGCTTGTCAAGCTAATGATGGCTTTGGAGACATTGACTTAAAACCTTCCAACAGGCATTGGTCTTGAAGTAGCAATACATTTCTCGTCATTATGCATCGATTAGACCAACTTAAATAAACTGATTATTAATGGATTTAGACTCTAATGAATTACGTTTTACATTTTAGTGGAGAAAACTACGAAAATTATGCCTAAAGGTAAATACAATTGCTAATGTTTATTTAATGGGTACTGTATAATTGATTTCATAAATCCTTCTACAAGAAGCAGTCTTTTTATTGGTTTTTGTTTTAAATTTAAACTTGCTCCTTTTGTTTTTTTTCAAAAGGGGTTCGAAATAAAAAGACAAAATGGTACACAATAAAGAGATAAAATATCGTTATAAAGGCACAAAACTTCAGAATTGTTAACAAATGAAGTTTGATTGAAGTTTTTATACAAAATAGTGTAATTCAAATAAAATTAACAATGTAGAAAAAAGAATGTTATCGTCTAGATTCAATCTGAATACTTACCAATAAACATTTTTCTCCTATGAATGAACAAAAGCAAGAACAGCATCAGTACATTGATTTCATTTTGTACCTATAAATCCAATAATGAAAGACTCGTTTCTAAATTAAGAGATTGAAAGAGATTTTTCCGATTTTCACTGTGTTTTTTTTTTACTTTATCTGATCCTGTGACCGAAAGAAGTCGTTCCCGAAGTGTATGTAAATAATCAACACAGTCATCAACAGTTATATTCCTTTGCGTTTACACTATTGCTGGAAGTTCTGCAGTGCGTTTACCAGACATATAAGAGAACCCCACTTCTCTAGGAATGCCAGACTTTTCCAATTTCAATTTTCATATTTCGCATTTCGAATTTCGGCTCAAACTGCACCTTATACCTAACCAACTTGACAATATAAATAGCATTAGTTTGAGGAAAATGTATGAATTTCCGATTAATATTAATACAGCTGACATTTAAAAGTGAAGAGAACCATTAGAGCAAAAAGGCGTATTTTGGTGTAGGCCGTAATATTACGCACCACATGCTAAGGAATAACAGTGACATCGGCCTGTAGTAGTACAACATAAAAGCGATGTAACAAGTTGATTTGATGCACTCTTATCAACTGACCATGTGTGAAAATTTGTTTTAATGTGTCCCGATTTATATTTCAGTAAAGAAAGTTAAGATAGTTAAGCCAAAAGGTGAATATATTTGCACGTGTGTTATCTATTTGAAGTCTTGCTGTTATATTTACCACATGCATGCCCTCTTATTGTTAAATATCGATAGTGTTATCATATGATCGATTGCCCTTAATTGGAAATACAGATGTACAATTTGGCTGAACATATCAAAAACGAACTATAGTGCATGGACATAAGTATTGGTTACCTTCAATCTGTTTCAATTTATTTCCTATAAATACACATTTTTTAAACAACAACAAAAAATGAAGCTGTTTGTCTTTGAATTTTAGTAAACCGTGTTAAAAAAAGAGGCGGAAGATACCATAAAGATTTCTACATTCGAGAAGTTTAAGGTACAAAATTGATTAAAATTCAACCAGGAATGACCATAACAATAATATTTGAAAAAATGGTTTTATATGAAAAACAGAAAATCGGTAGTGAAAAATACTTATGATCATGCACCGTGCTTTTCAAGATAATGATGGCTGCGATGACATTGACTTTAAACCTTCCAACATACATTGGTCTTGAAGTAGCAATACATTTCTCGACATTATGCCTCGATTAGATCACCTTTCATCAACTGATTATTAATGGATTCAGACTCTAATGAATTACGTTTTATATTTTAGTGGAGAAAACTACGAAAATTATGCCTAAAGGTAAACACAGTTGCTGATGATTATTTACTGGATACTGTATAATTGATTTCATAAAATCTTCTATAAAAAAGCAGTGTTTTTTGTTTTTTGTTTTGTTTTAAATCTTAACTTGTTCCTTTGTTTTTTTGTTTCTTCAAAAGGTGTTTAAAATAAATAGACAAAATGGTTATAGATATTAAAAATCGTATTAAACCTTGGGTTTACACTGTTTCTAAAAGTTCTAGACCGCTGTAATGCGTTTATCAGACATATAAGAGAACACAACTTCTCCAGGAATGCCATATTTCTCCGACTTCAATTTCATATTTCGCATGTCGGCTCAAACAGCATCTTATACCTAAACAATTTGACAAAATAAATAGTATTAGTTTGTGGGAAAATGTATGAGATTTCCGAATAATATTCATACAGATGACATCTAAAAGTAAGAGAGCCATTAGAGCAAAACGCGTATTTTGGTGTAGGCTGTAATATTACGCACCACATGCTAAGGAATAAAGAGGGACGAAAGATACCAGAGAGACAGTCAAACTCATAGATTGAAAATAAACTGACAACGCCATGGCTAAAAATAAAAAGACAAACTAACAAATAATAGTACAGAAGACACAACATAGAAAACTAAAGACTTAGCAACACGAACCCTACCAAAAACTGGGGGTGATCTCAGGTGCTCCGGAAGGGTAAGCAGATCCTGCCCCACATGTGGCACCCGTCGTGTTGCTTATGTTATTACAAATCCGGTAAATAGTCTAATTCGGTAGGTCACATTCGTTAAAAGGGAAGGGTATTGTAGTTACGACATAAGGAACATATCCGATATCATCTGTGAAACGGTTATTCCATAACGGTCAACCAACTCGCGATTGCCCTTAATTGGAAATACAGATGTACAATTTGGCTAAACATATCAAAAACGAACTATAGTGCATGGACATAAGTATTGGTTACCTTCAATCTGTTTCAATTTATTTCCTATAAATACACATTCTTTAAACAACAACAAAAAATGAAGCTGTTTGTCTTTGAATTTTAGTAAACCGTGTTAAAAAAAGAGGCGGAAGATACTATAAGGATTTCTACATTCGAGAAGTTTAAGGTACAAAATTGATTAAAATTCAACCAGGAATGACCATAACAATAATATTTGAAAAAATGGTTTTATATGAAAAACAGAAAATCGGTAGTGAAAAATACTTATGATCATGCACCGTGCTTGTCAAGATAATGATGGCTGCGATGACATTGACTTTAAACCTTCCAACATACATTGGTCTTGAAGTAGCAATACATTTCTCGACATTATGCCTCGATTAGATCAACTTTCATAAACTGACTATTAATGGATTCAGACTCTAATGAATTACGTTATATATTTTAGTGGAGAAAACTACGAAAATCATGCCTAAAGGTAAATACAGTTGCTGATGATTATTTACTGGATACTGTATAATTGATTTCATAAAATCTTCTATAAAAAAGCAGTTTTTTTTGTTTTTTGTTTTGTTTTAAATCTTAACGTGTTCCTTTGTTTTTTGATTCTTCAAAAGGTGTTTAAAATAAATAGACAAAATGGTGCAATATATAGATATTAAAAATCGTATTAAACCTTGGGTTTACACTGTTTTTAAAAGTTCTAGATCTCTGCAGTGCGTTTATTAGACATATAAGAGAACACAACCTCTCCAGGAATGCCATATTTCTCCGACTTCAATTTCATATTTCGCATGTCGGCTCAAACAGCATCTTATACCTAAACAATTTGACAAAATGAATAGTATTAGTTTGTGGAAAATGTATGAGATTTCCGAATAATATTCATACAGCTGACATCTAAAAGTCAAGAGAGCCATTAGAGCAAAACGCGTATTTTGGTGTAGGCTGTAATATTACGCTACACATGCTAAGGAATAAAGGGGGACGAAAGATACCAGAGGGACAGTCAAACTCATAGATTGAAAATAAACTGAAAACGCAGTGGCTAAAAATAAAAAGACAAACAAACAAATAATAGTACAGAAGACCCAACATAGAAAACTAAAGCAGTGATTTTCCTACCCATTTTCAAATGGGGCGTGGGCCCTAGGCAATTGGGAAAAATGTGTCGTATAACGTATGAATTGGGAAAAAATAAATCATTGTGTTCCAACATATTTTGAGGATGTAGATATAAGATGTGGTATGAGTGCCAATGAGACAACTCTGCATCCAAGTCACAATCTGTACATGTTATTTATTATTTCAAAATTCCAATTTTCAAACATATCAACTCAGTCATACAACCCTGAGATTTATTGCAAGTTTTCTTGTCAGTAAGATTTCTCTAACCGACACTTATATGGCATGGTATAATGTTTTCAGTGCTTAGTTCTGAGCTAGAGTCGACAACTGTCACTGATTATGGTCGCACTCAGAGTGGGATTGACGGTCAGTCTATCTTTGTACATGAGAAGAGTTCATTTCAAGTGAATTATGCTCAGATGTTTGGGTAGAAACAATTTGTTTAGTGTTAGTACTTGGGTTTGTGGTGATTGCTTATGTGCCTTTATCCGCCACAACCACGGCTTCATCCTGTTCTACATCCGTAAAAGTAGAAACATTTTTGTTCAAAATATATCAGTAGTATCTTCAGAACTAATTTTGATTTTTTAAAGCTCAACAAGTTTCTACAATCAGTGGCATCTTTGCCTTTCTTTTATTTGCAAACATAATATTTTGAATAATGAGAGGACATGTTGTCTGTTTGGGCATGCTCGATTCACAGCAAAATAAATAAACCAAACTGTTGAGAACGAGACTGCAAGAAGAGTGGTAGTGAAGATTTAGCAGAGAGAGAATATTTAGTTTTTGTTACTATTTGGCATCACAAAGTTACACATTTGTATATAATACTGTACAGCACATAGTTCACAATCACATTTGTCCCATTATTGTAAAATATAACACCTTAAATTTAAGATTTGTTGTTCGTTGTAAACATTTTCAGAATACCCGCCATTTTAGTCATCAGAAAATATCTTTGACCTGTCCAGATTCTTTTTTTTTTTTTCTTACTTTTTGTTGATATAAACTTTATTTCTCGATTAAGAGTGATAAATAAACCATGGTAATTCATTTTATTACAAATATTCTTTGAATTAGAAATAAAATATCCAAACCAAATAAAATATAATAGAAATAACATTGAATTTTCTGGACTCCTGTATTTATAATTAACACAGCTATATTTAATTCAGACTCGTGTGTCGGGTGAATAAACCCTTCATAGATATACATATATCTATATATAAATAGAAGAAAACTGCGAAATCAGAGTGTACATGTATGTCGTTGGCAAAATTAAAGAAGTCCTATAAAGGCCTCTCCAAGTTCCCACAACACAAAGGGAATTCAGACCAACAGTAATAGGGAATAGTATAGGTGGAAGATTACGTCAACAAGCATATCTCCCATTACATTCTGAAATTCATTGGTGTGTAAAGGAGGCCGAACAGTTACTCAAGCAATAGACTGGTTGAAACAAAATCTGGACACAGAAGTGCAGCTTATAGCAGGCAATATATGGTTATATATTATATTAGGGACATGTGATTTTACCGCCTTTGACAGAAAGACCAAATATATAACCCTGAAATACCAAAATACAGAAAAACTGGTTGAACACCTAATTAAAAGTTATAGAGAAATAATAGAAATACTGAAGGGACTATCACCAGGAAGTCGAGCAACAATAATCAAAATACCCTATTTCTCAATTGAGGCATGGAATAAAGCACATAAACATAAAAATCCAGAAATATTCCGTGAACAAGATCATCAATTAGAACATCAACTACTTGAGGTTAATAAGGCTATAAGGAACATCAATCAAGAAAACCAGCGCTTTTCTCCGAACTTTAACATCGATCTATACAGGACATCAACCAGACATCAACGTACATACCAAAGAGAGACAGCCAGTAATAGACACGGTGCAACCAAAAGTCGTAGACTTTACAACTTAAGTCTGCTCCAAGACGGGATTCACCCAAACATACACCTTACAAAGGCCTGGCTTATGAAATTGACCAGACAGATAGCGAGAAACTGTTGGGCTAAAAATAAAGCAGCAGAAGACACCGACATCAATAATAATAGTTAGGGAGTACTGGGATATATGACACGTGCTATACTATTAGACTGATAATTTGAGACGGCACACAGGATAACAGGTTAGTGTGGGTTGTCCGCGCTATACCACAGGTTAATTCAGTTTGCTTATCAAATCCGTTACTATATATAAGGTTAGTGTGGGTTGTCCGCGCTATACCGTTGGAATATTATTTAGGCTCAGCTAGTAAGACAACAGGTCAGTGTGGGCTGTCCGCGCTATACCATAGGTTGTCTTGCTGCTATCAACAAAATATTCTCACTAAAAGAAACAGATACTATAAGTCATATAAAATAAAACTACTCCCTGGCTATTGTTATTATAGGCGTGCAAGATGCAGGTACAGAAAATCAGAAAGAACCTATCGACTGGAGATCTTCGTCCAAGCAAAATAACTACAAGATCATACACGCTAGATAGGGAAAGCGCTATTCACAAAAAGATTAACACATGTCAAAAAGAGCATCTGAGATTTGAACTAAAACCAGGTAAAAATTTTGTAATTGAACTAAGCACTGGAGCATATGAAACTGTGAAAATCGTAATACTAAACATCTTACAAAGACCCGAAATAACCGAGACTTTAGTAACCTTACCAATCCAGGAAGGAATAGAAAAATCAGGGTTAACTGTGGATTCGTGCTATAAAGTGTTTAACAAAAAACTGAATGGAGATGCTGGTAGTCTGTTAAAATTTACAATCAATTTATATCATACAACTTTTAAAATCAATGTTAATGGAAGCAGGATTGATCTTTTTATCAACAATATATTTTTCAAAATCTGTGAAAAACTGAGATTTGAATATAGAGACATCAACATTCTTAACAACAGCATTCACTCATATTTATCTCAGCTTAAAAGCTCCTCCTCAAATACCATACATAGAACTATAAAGCAGGAAGAGAACAAAAAGGAAAACCAAATAAAGGAAATAATCAGTGAAGAGGAATATGTTTCCTCAATAAAAGTAGATGAAATAAATAAGAATTCATACAAAATCCTAATAATGACCAACTGAGGGATGACAAAACAAACAGCTACCAGCAAAACTCAAAAACTGATGACAAAAAAGACAACTGCCAGCAACATCAAACACTTAATGAAACGTCTTCTTATAATGCTTTATATGAGCAGAGCAAGGAATCATCTCAAATAAGAAATGAAAGACTAAATGTTCATGAAAAAGGAAAAGAGAAACAAATTTGTACACAGACAGAGGAGCAAAATCTAAGAGAAGTCAACAGCAAACCCATATCGAATATGGAAATTCATGAAAACAGCTCGACGACTCAGGAAGATCAGAGTATAAACATGAATACAAAGGAACACCATTTTCGTCTCAACAGCCAAAGAGGATGGCCTCTGGAGGTAACCCACTAAAAAACAACAGACAAAGAACGTGTGATAAAAACATCAACATTATAACATGTAATATTGAAGGACTAAAACCAATATTGCATACATGCACACGTTAGATCTTTCGAAAACAATATTATGTCTTCAGGAACATTTCTTATGGAACTTTCAAAAGAAAGAAATAAAGATACTATTCCCAAAGATGGATGATCATACAAGGTGTTATGACACAAACGACCCATTGGATAGTTTTAAATTGCCAAAAGGAAGAGGAGGGGTATCTGTTCTGTGGCCCTCACAAAGGTCAAGCAGAATCAAGAAACTGAAAGAAGGAAATGAAAGGATAATAGCAATCCTTATAACAGCAACTAAGGATATCTGCCTTATCAATACGTATATGCCAACACATAATTCTGACTCTCTTTCAGAATATACAGAATGCTTGGACATTATATATGATATAATACAGAAATACGAAAATACGCACAAAATTGTTCTAGCTGGAGATTTAAATGGAACACTACAAACATCAAGAACTAACAAACATGACAAAATGCTCAGGAATTTTGCCAAGAACATGAATCTGACAACTGGAGTCGAATTAGTATACACTCACACATTCTTCCATCATGCAGGCAACTCCTCATCCCAAATTGATAACATACTGGTTCTAGATGAAAATTTGGTAGATGACTATACAATAGAGGAAAAATCTTGTGCAAACACCTCGGCACACACAATTGTTAAAATGGAAATAGCCTGTCAAATGACAAAAATCAGAAAATCAAACCAACAGAACAATAAATCAAAGTACAAAATGCAATGGGATCAAATTGACAAAAAGAGTTATAATAGTATCCTTCAAAACAGTATTAGCTCCATAGAGAATGAAAAAGATGTTAACATACAGTTAGACATGTTAATGGAAGCAATGACTACTGCAGGGAAAAAAACAATTCCAACTAAATTGTTGCAAACAAAAGGTCCAAAATGGAAAGCCTCTCCTGAAGTTCTTACAATTTTAAAAGCATGTAAAGAGATATACAAGAAATGGCAGAGTGTTGGAAAAACAAAAGATCATGTCTTAGCAAGTGAGCTAAAGAATGAAAAAAAGAAGTTAAGAAGCAAACTTAGAGCAGAGCAAGCATTGGACAGACAAAAACTATACCAGCAAATAATAGACAATCCCAACACACAGCTATTTTATAGGCTGATAAACAGGGGTAGAAATAACAATCGAACAACAACAAATTGCTTTAAAATCATTGGTGAATACATGTTCCTACCAGAAGAGCAAAGAAAAGGTTTTGCACAGTACTATGAAGACCTTAGTATACCAAAAGAAGAACAGTACGACTGTAACTATTTGAATTTATGCAAAATTAGGCAAAGCTGCATACAAGAGGCCTTACAGGAATGTACAGATATTCCAGAATTGTTTACAGAATCTGAAATAGAGAAAGCAATAGATTGTCTTAACATCAAAAAAAGTCCTGATGAATATGGACTCTCAGCAGAACATTTAAAAAATGCAAAAGAAATTGTAACACCAGCTTTAAAATCAATATTTAACAACATCTTATTATATAGGAAGGTTCCAACCTCGTTCAAATCCGGAATACTCACTCCAGTGCTTAAAAAAGATAAAGATTCCACTGAATTAGGCAATTATAGAGGCATAACAGTTACACCAGTTACAGGAAAAACATTTGAGTACTCATTCCTAACCAAGTTAAATTTAGAATCAAAAGCAGACCTCCAGTTTGGCTTTAGAAAAGGTCTGTCACCAATAATGGCCAGTCTAATTATATCAGAAGCCAGGTATGAGGAAAAAAAAAGGATCCAGAAATTTCTTTATTAAAATTTTGGACGTAAAATCTGCATTTGATGTAGTTCAGCATTATATTCTGATGGACAAGATGCTGAATCTGGATATACGTCCAGTATATTGGAAGATACTTACAGAACTCTAAAATGACCTGACATCATAAGTGAAATGGCTGGACGGTTTCAGTACCCCATTCAACATCAAACAAGGTGTGAGACAAGCAGGAATATTATCCACTCATCTTTACAAAGTTTTGTCCAGGATTTACTTGTAGAATTAGAAGAAAAGCTCTAGGATATCACCTAGAAATGTATTTGCAGGCACTCCAACATGTGCTGATGACATAGCATTTATCTCTAACAATGAAAATGAGCTCCAGATAATGCTAAACGTACTGAGCAGATATGCCAATGAACATCATTATACTATACATCCAATGAAAACACAAATTATTGATTGCTCAAAGACAAAAAGCAATTATAAATGGAATTGATGTGGAAATGAAATAAATACTGCTGAATCAGGTGTACATCTAGGTATTATAAGAGCTGAAAAGAATGAATGCCAAATAAATATACAAGAAAGAATACAAATTGCGAGAAGGACGAAATATGCACTAATGGGGTCAGGAGTCCATGGAACAAATGGTCTGGATCCTCCAACATCATACAATATCTATAAAACATATGTTGTACCAAGGCTTATATATGGACTCAGTATTACCCATGACAAAGGCAAATATTGAGCAACTTGAAAATTTCACAGGAAAATCTCCGGTTACAATCCCTACCAGAAAGAACATCTAATGCAGCAGTCTTACTATTAATAGGAGCCTTACCGATAGAGGCAGAAATACACAAAAGATGTCTATCACTCCTTTTATCTTTGTTAAACTGTAGAAATATTAACCAGACAAGTAACTACAAATTTTGACAACAATAAGAGCTTTTTTACAAGAATAATGGATATACTAGAAATGTATGGGCTGCCAAGCATCACTCAATTACAAAAGAACACACCAAAGAAAGAGCATTGGAAAAACACTATCAAGATAAAAGTGGATAAATTTTGGAATGAAAAGACCCTAGCTGATGTAGAAAACAAATCAAGTCTAACATTCCTTAATACAAGCAATCTAGAACCAAACAAACCACATCATGTCTGGAATGTTAAACAACTCCCACGATTCGAACTACGAAAGGCAATCATAAAAGCAAGAGTAATGACTGGGACATATATACTGCAAGCGGATAAATACAAATTCACACATTACAATGTGGAAGCAACTTGTCAACTTTGTTGCAGTGGTAATGAGGATGTGATACATTTCCTAACAACCTGTCCAATACTAAGTACAACAAGAGAAAAGTACTTCTCAGAAATAAGAGAAATCATCACCTATGAGATTACTGCAGAAAAGTGGAACAATGTCTTTTAAAACAAGACAGCAATTTCTCAGTTGATAGTAGACTGTAGAAAATATAAAGAAGTGCTCAACAACTCTTATAAATTAGTGAACATTATTGAGAACAAAACAAGAAACTTGATTTTTCAACTACATATGGACAGATTGAAAATTCTGGAAAAAAATAATGAATAAGAATAGACAGAAGGATATGTATATGAATAATTCTATAACAAACAGTATTCATAGCTCAGGACAACATGAGGAATATTTCAGTCAACAGAATATAATGCCTTAATATAATATATATAGACATTAGAGTACATAGCCCGGCACCGAGTCTGAAATATGAAATATAAAGTATATAAAGCATAAAATATAATGTACATAATGTGCAAACAAAGAAAAGAATCAAAATTCAGTACATATATTCTAAAAGCTATTTTAATCTCATTTAAAACTCACTATTGATGCCAAATTATCTTATTATTAATGCAATAATTAAATAAAGTGAATATAAAATCTTATTAGACAAAAGGAAAGAGATAAAAATCATCACAGGTAACATCCAAAACCACCTTAGTTAAAAATAAATAAATATTTTTTTTAATTTTATTTTTTTATTTTAAAGTGTACTATTTTACCCCAATAAGTTCTATATAAATGTAAGATTCACCAAATCCATTATGTATTTTACATTATTATGAAATCGCTACTCTTAATATATTATAGCGGATTAAAATCCTATTTTTATCAAATCTGATCATATTTTACTTAATCTTATCTTTTAACAATAACTGGTTTACTTTTATTCTAGACTTTATATAAAACAATAATAATTGATTTTAACATATACATGAGTTGAGATAGTTTTAAAAATAAAACCCAAGTCCCTGTATATATGCCATGTAAAAAACAAAACTTTGTTTCTTTTATTGCATGTGATGTACATATTTACAATGTGATTAAAAAATTTAATAATGCATTAAGGGTATATACTCCATTCGGAGGTGCTCCTACTTAAAGGAGGCTAATACACAGAAGAAGAAGAAGAACTGGCAAATCTTTGCTCAGTATGACATTGCCTGTCAAAAAACATTTATATGTGAGAAAATAATGAAAACCTTTTAGTTTTTCATGTAGGAATGTATTTACAATTTTATTCAGATAATAACACAGCATCATCACATCATATCATTCCATATTCTTACCGTTAACCACCAGACGTCATCCAAATGCTGAACTAAGCCTACCCATTGTTAAAACTGGTTTACGGTCGAAATATGATAGTTACCTGTCTATATTCAACATGATTACACCGGGAACAGTACAACAACCTATATTTTGAACCAAATCATACGAACAATAAAATTATCAATTACCTTTCCACTACAACTTGATTGAATTGGGAATTTTACAGGTTCAGTTGGGAAAAATTTTAGGTATTTTCTGATTGGGAACGGGGCCGATATTCGGACCTAAAATAAAGGCAGGAAAATCACTGTAAAGACTTAGCAACACGAACCCCACCAAAAACTGGGGGTTATCTCAGGTGCTCCGGGAGGGTAAGCAGATCCTGCTCCACATGTGGCACCCGTCGTGTTGCTTATGTTATTACAAATCCGGTAAATAGTCTAATTCAGTAGGTCACATTCGTGAAAAGGGAAGGGTATTGTAGTTACGACATAAGGAAAATATCCGATATCATCTGTGAAACGGTTATTCCATAACGGTCAACCAACTCGTGATGGCGTCCGTAAAATTTACGAAGGGATGATTTCAACTTCACACCAGTTGGAACTCTTGGTTTAATAGCTTCCTTGTGAGCAGCAATCCTCTATCAAGGAAATAATGATAGGAAATACAAGCCCGGGAATATCGTATCAATTGGGAGATATATACTCCTTATGCAGGCGCTGCTAGAATGTTGCTACATAGAAATAGAAAGTTCATAATTGGGAAGCTGAAATCATCTCTTTTGTCGTAAAGTTTTGTTTTCAACCGACCCTCATTGAATAACAGTGACATCGGCCTGTAGTAGTACAACATAATTGCGATGTAACAAGTTGATTTGATGCACTCTTATAAACTGACCATGTTTGAAAATGTGTTCTAATGTGTCCCGTTTTATATTTCAGTTAAGAAAGTCAAGACAAATAAGTCCAAAGGTATTTATAGTTGCATTTGTGTTATCTATCTGACGTCATGCCGTTATAGTTACTAAATACATGCCCTCTTATTGTTAAATAGCGATAGTTTTATCATATGATCGATCGCCCTTTTCTTGTAATAGTTGAAATGTAAATACAGATGTACAACTTGGCTCAACACATCAAAAACGAACTATAGTACATGGACATAAGTATTAGTTACCTTCAATCTGTTCTAATTTATTTCCTATAAAAAATATTCTTTAAACAACATTATTGAAGTTGTTTGTCTTTCGATTTTAGTAAACCGTGTTAAAAAAAAGGCAGAAGATACCATAAGGATTTCTACACTCATAAGTCGAGAGAAATTGACACCGCAATAGCAAAAATCGAAAGACCACAAAGAGACAAACAATTTGACAAAATACTACTAAATATATTCTGATAGAATAAGCAACACGAACCCCAACAAAATATGGTTGTTTAAAAGATGCAAATATGTCTGAATGATATTTTTATTGTTTGTGATTATTTCGACGTCAGATTTTTGTTTTTACTGATATAAACACGCTTATAATTATTTCTAGTTTTATTTTAGTTAAAACATATAAAAAAAATAGATAAAATTTATGTTTAATTCTTTATTAAAAAAGCGTGATTAAACAATTTAAGACGGAAAACAAAAATTAAAAATGTTAACACATAAAACTTGATCCAAACAATAGTAATAATAATATAATTCAAATCAAATTACAAATGAACAAAAAAATGTAATCGTCAAAACTTACCTATTTACAATCAAACTAAATTTTAATCGACTATGAATGTACAAAAACAAGATCAGCATCAGTACATTGATTACATTTTCTACCTATGAAATCTTATGATAAAACACTCGTTTCTTCAACAAGTGATTGCTAGCAACTTTTCCGATTTCCCCGTTGTTTTACTTCATATGAACCTGTATCCGGTAGAGTTGTTCTCGAAATGTTTATAAATAATTTAAACGGTCAACTGGTAAATTTCCATATAATAACACTGTCTTTGGTAGTTCCTGATTTTTTTACTCCTTTAGACAAATAAGGGAAGTCAACCTCTCCAGGAATGCCAGTTTTCTCTGATTTAGATTTTCAAAGTTCGCATCTTGGTTGGAACTGGACCTTAAACAAGAGCAAAGGGACAATGTAAACATCATTAGTTTGAGGGAAAATGTATGAACTTCCAACTAAATATCATACAGCTGACCTCTCAAAGTGATGAAAGCCATTGGAGCTAAAACTGTTTTTTTTATGTAGACTGTTATATTACGCACGGAATGCTAAGGAATAACAGTGACATAGTCCTGTATATGTACAACATAATTGTGATGTAGCAAGTCGAATTAATGCTCTCTTCTGAACTGACTATATGTGAAAAATCATTCGAATGTGTTTCTTTTTATATTTCAGTAAAGAAAGTTAAGACAGTTAAGCCAAAAGGTAAATATATGTGCATGTGTTTAATATCTGAAGTTATGCTGTTATTGTTACTACAGGCATTATAAAAATAAAAATAAAAATATATGAGACCACTCTCTACCAGAGACCAAATGACTTAGAGGGGGTTAGCAACTATAGACAAACAGCTCAATGACCTCTTAATGTTAAAAAGCAATATTGTTAATGTGATCATTTGATCGTTTGCCCTTTTTTTTGTAATAGTTTAATTGAAAATATAGATGTGCAATTTGTCTCAAATTATCAAAAACGAACTACAGTGCATGAACATAAGCATTCGTTACCTTTCAATTTGTTTCATTTTATTTCACATAAAAACATTTTCTTTCTACAACAAAAAAAGGAAGCTGTATGTCTCTGGACTTTACCAAACCGCGTATAAAAATAGTGGCTGCAGATACTATGGAATTTTCAACAATCATAAGTCCAGAGAAATTGACAACGCTATGGCAAGATACGAAAGACCATAAAAAGTCTAACAAGTTCACAAAACATTACTTTAAATGCTTATGGACAGAACAACATGAACTCAACCAAAATGTGGAGGTTTAAGAGATGCAAATATGTCTGAATTATATGTTCTATAGTTTGTGATTGTTTTGTCGCCAAATGGTTTTATTTTTTCCTGATGTAAACACGCTGATAATTATTGATGATTTTACTTGAGTTGAAATATAAAGAAAATTTCTCGACTAAAAATGGAATTTTTGTTTGAATCTGTGGAAACAGGAATTGATTAAATATTTTAGGACGGAAAACAAATAAAAATGTGACAATGCTCTATTAGGTACCAAACTGATTAAAATTTAACCAGAAATGTCCATAACAATAATATCTAAAACCAGATTTTATATGAAAAAATAGTAAAAAATCGGTAACGAGGAATACTTATGGTCATCTACACCACATGCCAAGCTAATGATGGCTGCGGAGACTTTGACTTAAACCCTACCAACAGACATTGATCTTGAAGTAGCAAAGTAATTTTAGACATAATGCAGTGATCAAATTAACTTACTTAAACCGATCATTAATTGATTTAGACTCTAATGAATTGCGTTTTATATTTTAGTGACGAAAACTACGAAAATTATACCTAAAGGTAAATACAATTGCTGATGTTTACTTACTGGATACTGTATAATTGATTTCATAAAACAATTTCTAAAAAAGGAGTGTTGTCATTAATTTTCCCTTTAAATTCAAATTTGTTTCTTAGTTTTTATTCAAAAGGGATTCAAAATGAATAGAACAAATGGAGCAATATATAGATATAAAAGATCGTATCTAAAGCACAAAACTTCAAAATTGTTAACACAAAAAATTTGATTCAAAATAATATAGATAAGAATGTAATTCAAATTAAATTTCAAATGAAGAAGAAACAATGTAATCGTCCAAATTCTTTTGAATTGACTATGAATGTACAATAACAAGAACACATAAGTGTATTTATTACATTTTGTACCTATGAAATCATATGATAAAGCAATCGTTTATAAGATACTAGTAAGCGATTACTAATTTCCCGATTTCTCCCGGTTTTTTTTTGTCATCAGAGAAAACTGGCATAGTTATTGTACATTCATAGTCAATTCAAAAGAATTTGGACGATTACATTGTTTCTTCTTCATTTGAAATTTAGAACCGAACGTAGTCGTTCCTGAAATTTATTTAAATAATTAAACAGTCAACAGCTATATTCCTGTGGAATTACACTGTCTGACTTTGGTAGTTCTACCCCTCTGTACTGCGTTTTTCAGACACACAAGGGAGGTCAATCTCTCCAGGATTGCCAGTTTTCTCTGATTTCGATTTTCAAAGTTCGCATTTAGGTTGAAACTGTACCTTAAATCTGAACAACTGGACAATATAAACAGTATAAGTTAAAGTGAAATGTCTGAATTTCCAAATAAATATCATACATCAGGGCCCGTTTGAATAAAGCTGCTTAAGTTAAGTAGTGGGAGATATTATGGAAATAATTGTGCAAATCGTGATAGAAGCATCTTACAAGGAAAATCTGCCCTTTTTACGTAAGTGGTATGCATATAAAATCTTAAAATAAGTATTGCCTTAGCAAACTCTTGGATGATATGCATAAAACCCTTCATACTATGAAAGGGCCTAAGTTTATACTCAAGTATAAGGTACTTATAGAGCTACATTAAATTTTAAAAAATCGATGAAATCAGTCGAAATTATACGTTTTCGCAGAACATCGATAGATTATCTTATTATTTAAGTAATAATTCGTTTGTTTATTGCTAAATACTAAAGGGGCATTAGCTTCAAGATATATTAAAAATTCAAATATAATTTTTTTTGTTCAATCATTAATGAACGTGAAATAGTGAAATAAAAATTCGCTTTTAGCAGCCGGTTTTGTTCAGTTTTGTCAAACAAAGCTAAGAAAAATCGCTGATGAATTATTCACTTACAAGTGAATAAGTCAGCCTCATTGAATCAGTATTCATGTGACCTTCAATTCAACCCCTTAGCTAGAGATGGGTTACGCATAAAAAAGGCGTGCTCAGCTATTAGAAGAAAAAGAATGTCAACATTAAAAGTGAAACAAGGGTAAACTTTTTGGTTGACTGATTCTTATACAGTCAAAAATGATGATTAACTTATTTTTTAACCTATAATATGAAACCAAACAGACCTAGAAAAATCCAATTGCAAGTGTTTGCTATCTATTTATATCTATAGGTATGTTAAATCGGGTTATATGACCGAAGGCAGTCTTCGGAGGTACCAAAATGGCGTCTTTACTCAAATACACACGAAATGCTGATTTTTTCGAGTCCATGCATCGTCCATAAATTGTTTATTTTAGACTTTTTATGCCCCTGCCGTAGCGGAGGGGGGCATTAAGATTTACCCCTGTCCGTTCCGTTCGTCCCCTCCGCCGTCCGTCCCGTCTGTCTGTCCGTCCGTCGCGTACGTCCCCAAAATTGGTTTCCGTTGTCTCAACCAAATGTCATGAAACTTATATACAATGCTTATTACCACAAAAGAGATCAAGTTCAAAATTGGGTGGCGTCACTTTTACCGTTCATGAGTTATGCCCCTTTATAAACATAAAGATTGCCTAATTTTTCGTTTCCGTTTTCTAACTTTAGTTTTGCCTAAACCAAATGTTATAAAAGTTTTACGCAATGCTTTTTACCATAAAACACAGATCAAGTTTGAAATTGGGTGGTGTCACTTTTACCGTTCATTAGTTATGCCCCTCTATAAATAGGAAAATCGCTAAATCTGTCATTTCCGTTCTCTAACTTTAGTTTGCCTCAACCAAATGTTATTGAACAATGAGAGCACTTAAACCTGCAAGCAATTTCTAATGATAACATTTAGAAATATATGTCATTAACTTTTAAAGAAAAGAAAATGTAAATAATTAATACATTGACTATGCATATTTACAAGCGGAGGCATCTGTGGCCCATAGACACATTCTCCATTTATTATATAGCTTTTGTGATAAACGTTTTAAAAGTATAGCTCTATTAATGTCACTAATTAAAATTCACAAGGGCATGTTTTCCTCACTATATAAGTATTGGAAATATAATGGATGTTATAACTAATCTTGAACAGGCAAACAACATATCATATTTTTTTTTATTTGAAGCCTTGCCTATCAACCGCTTTTTCTTACTGTTCCAAGAAAGACAACTCTTGTTGAACTTAAAAACAAGTAAAAAAAATATTTCATATTGTATGCTGCATCTTTTGAAAAACAACAACTAACAATTTGAGAAATTGTTAATTTAGTAAAGATTCATTTGTTTTATGGTGTTAGATTGGATAGATTAATAGTTTTTACTTATCATTTTTGTCCAGTACATCTTGTATATTGTTTACAATTCATCACTTCCGGTTCTTCTTCACTACATGTGGAGGCAAATTTACGATGTTGTTTATGCAGCTTTCTGCAAAGTAATTCTAGTTGTGGTCTTTACTAACGTTACTCAAAAGACACAACTGTTATTAAGCTAAGTTTGTGTCACACAGAGATGTAAAATATCACTTGAATTAGCTGTTGGACTGAATGTAGAAGTATCGCTGCGAACAAATTACTACAATCATGAAATAACAAATGAAGAAAGCAGACCTGTTTATAGTGTTATCCCACAGAGAATGGTTTTTTACAACTTATATTTCACTCAGAGTTTATCCATCACTCTGTAACAAACTTTGTATAGAGTATCGACAGGGTAAAGGTTACTTAAACTTGTTCACATCCTATCCATGAAGGCAGAAGACAGAAATTCAGAGGCCTTTCAAGTTTCCATAATCAAAGGATCCTGGAGGAATACAAATATTTGGAAGTGGTAGGTTTAACATGATTACTTTTTTTATTATTAAATGTGAAGTACAAGTACATTAATAATAGGATTATTATGCTAATTCTTCTTTTTTTTTGGGGTGGGGGTCTCTATCTACACATGTAGTATTTGTTCAAGTGTTCATTGTGTTTCATGTATGTGACCAATAGGTTTCATGTTAGTCTGGGCCCAGCGGGATCTGTTCCTAAGGCCAAATAAAAAATATGTGTGTTTCCTATTTCCTTACCTACCCTATATTTTAAGCTTAAGAATAACATACATGTGCATGATGTACGGTACCTTAAAGTTTTTTTGGTCATTTTTCAAAAAGCACTGTTCAAGTCAGAATTTCTCTCACATAGTCTCAATATAAAAAAGAATTGTAAAATAAAAAAAGAATTCCTACCTAGATCTACGTGTACCTACCCTACTATTATTTTATTTAGCCTAACCAATCCATCCCTAAAACTAAAATCTACTAGTCCCCATACATATTATAATTATAATGTTGCAATTGAAATGGAATGCTAGACATTTAGTCATGACAGTTGACTTGTTTAGTTAAATTATTTATTATTACTAAAATAAACCTAAATATTTGAAATATCAAAATAGGAAGATGTGGAATGATTGCCAATGAAAAATTCTCTTCTAGACATGCTAAGATCAATTGACAGTCACATAGAAGTTAACAACTTTCTAGGTGACTGTCATTAACACTGTACAGCCTTCAACAATGAGTAAACCTATTTATATCGTATAGTAAGCTATAAATAGCCCAGAAATGACAAATGTAAAGCATTTCAAACAGAAAACTAACAGTCTGATTTTATACAATTTAATTTTTTAATAAAAAAACAAATATGATATATACAAAGTACATGTACAGAAACAAAGGACAACTGAATTACATGCATTACAGGCTTTTAAGGCTTCTTTTTATGGATTAACCATTGTGTGCTTCCTTGTTATCTTTTATGTTATTATTTTTGCCATTTACTTGAATATTGGGGATTTATGGATGCAATATATCTCCAATTTGCAACTCAAGATGTACAAAGACCAGGACTTGGATTGCATGAAACTTCAGAATTCTTCATTATCATGATTACATGATGCCTATTTGAAACTATTATTCTTAATATGAGTGAGGAACTGAAATACATACATTGTATTTACTGTATTTTTGTTTGTTATATATCACGGTGGACATCACTGACTTCATATCACTCTTTACTGTTCCCAGACTCACTTTAAGGAACCTTAGAATTGCATTTGTATTTCACTTTTTTTCCTATTCCTAATTAAGCCTTATACAAACAAAAATATTTTTTTTGAGAAAAGGTATGAATATAAAAAGAAGATGTGGTATGATTGCCAATGAGACAACTATCAACAAGAGGCCAAATGACACAGAAATTAACAACTAAAGGTCACCGTACGGCCTTCAACAATGAGCTAAGCCCATACCGCATAGTCAGATATAAAAGGCCCCGAATAACAAATGACTAAATGTAAAACAATTCAAACGAGAAAACTAACAGCCTAATTTATGTACAAATAAATTGCTTCGCTGAGCGCAGCTGAATACGACCGCAGAGGTCCAACCCTGAACAGTTGGGGCAAAAATGGACACAATATTCGTGCTTGATACAGGTCTGAATTTGGATTGTAATTAAATATTTGACACATAATAGGTTTCTGACACAGAATAACTATAGTCAAAAAACTTAGAATTGGTCATATGATTTGAATTTATATTCAATTTTTTGCTTTTGTGCAATACACTATTCTGTTGCGAATTGAACCCCCCCTCTCAAAAAAAAAATTTTACCCCTTTTTTTTTATTGTGCAATACACTATGCTGTTGCATATTGATCCCTCCCCCAAAAAAATTCTCTAACCCCCTACCCCGCCCTTTTTTTTATTTGAAGAAATTTGATTTTTAATTTCTGAAATCTGATCTGAGAAAAATTTCCCCCTAAATTTTTTTTTCACCTCCCCCCTTCCTTTTTCAAAAAAAAAAATGCTTTCCCTCAAGATATGGTCATAGTCCCAATTCAAATTTCTAAAGGAGTTTGCAACCATAATTACCCATTTAAATACATCATAAAAGTCTTAAAATAGAAAATGACATATGGCTAAAATTAATATTAATTAATAGTAACTTCTTAAAATAAATTGACAGCTATAAATCACCCCAAGACAATCTACATTTCTTTATACATAATTTACAAGCAGTGTAAGGGAGGTAATCGAATCAAACACAACATTTTACTTTAAATGCGTTTGGATTACCTCCCTTACACTGCTTTTAAATTGTCTTTATTGTCCTTTAACCAGGAAACCCTTGTTTTCCCCCTTTTTGCCCCCAATTCCTAAATGGTTTGAGCCATAACCCCCCAAAGTCAATTCTTACCATCACTTTGTGGTATGGAAATTTGTGGTATAATTTCAGAGAGATTCATACACTTAAACACAAGTTATTGTCTGGAAACTACAAAAAATGCTTATTTGGGCCCCTTTTTTGGCCCCTAATTCCTAAACTGTTGGGACCATAACCCCAAAAATCGATCCCGACCTTCCTTTTGTGGTTATGAACCTTTTGTTTAAATTTCATAGATTTCTATTTACTTATACTAAAGTAATTGTCCGGAAACCAACTGTTTTCGGACGACGACGACGACGACGTGATACCAATATACGACCGCAAAATTTTTTTGCGGTCGTATAAAAATGACAGAAAAACAAATATGTAACACATCAACATGATCAATAAACGACAACCACTGAATTACAGGCTTACAATGAATGAAGGTTATTCTATATTTATGCATTTTTTTGTTTCGCTTTATTCAAAAATCTTATGAATATTAACTTGTTTTTAAGGTATATAAAACTGTAGCTACTACCAATGCCATTTAAAGTTACCAGAGCAGAAATTTAAGTTAAGGAGAAAGTGATACACAAGGTAATTTACCAATAGAATTTCTTTTTTAAAGATATTCATGATTCTTATATCGAAGAATTTACTTGTCAAAACAAATAGAGAAATGTTAGTAGATTGCGCCACTTTTGTTCTCCTGTGTACACTTTTTCAATGCCTTTATTTGACTGCACTGATACTTTTGATTTCTATACACACATTATTTAAAAGTACATTAGATTACAACTGGGCTTAAAAAGTTCAATTTCGTTGATATGAAACTTTGACCAATTTCATTTGTAACTCTATATCATATATGGTGAATCAATGTGCTTGTAACTTTCGGTTAGAGTCTGATGAAATGGTTACAATGTTCCTTGGGTTGTCAATAAATTCAAACTGTTGTATTGCAGAACTTAAAATACTAATGCATATGACAACAACACTTTAAAGAGCCCACAATTTTTTAAAACTTGGATCAGATATATAATATAGAAAAATAAATTTACTATTTATTTTTCTATATTTATCAAATCTATTTATAACTTTCTACTTTCACTTTTCAATTATTTCCTCTGCCAGATCAATATTCATTTTGATACAAAAATATAATAAAGGAAGATATGTACTTCAATTTAAAAAAAAACAAAATTTAACAGTTGTTTCGAGCTTTTGACATCACATGCTTGTTGAGTTAAGTAGGCGATTTCATTTGAATTGAATTTTGTTGTACATATTTGTACATAACCTGCTTCCAAGTTACTCAATGTGTACTACAAGTACAACAGTGAGTAGTTTATTTCTTCATGATAGAAAACAAAATCTGATCATTCCTTAATCATCTTTTAGAATCAGTTGGCAGTCTGGCCAAAATGAATTCTTGAAAATACAATTTTTATGAACATGATAAATGTAGTTGAGATAGAACTTAACGTTGTATGAATTAACTTCAGTTGGACTTGATTTTATCTTTTATGACATTTGATTTCTATGATTTTCATGCTTACAATTTTTTTATTAAACATGATCATACATGTACCATTAAGGTTCATGTGGACCCTTCGTCTAAAATGGCTGCGTTTTCACCTCAAAATTTACTCTGAGTACAGACAAACCTGTGCATCTGGAAAAGTTTTAAGGCATAGCATGCCCTAGATAAATAAAATTCAAATGCATTGTATGTTTTAGAAAATTTAAAACTTAACTGGATTTTGCTGTGCACTTTTTTTCGTCCCTGCAGAAGATGATAAAATTAACAAACAGTTGAGTTTCACTTGATATGGTCCACTCAGGTACACAGTTTAAATCACCAATTATTGTCAGGTATCTTTTGTCAATCTATTGTCCATGTCAATCAATACAATTCACTTCAATTATTACCTGTGGGGAAGTTCTCAAACCTCTTTCACAACTTAGTATATTTTGGCACCTTCTGGATGAATGAAAAAAAGTGCACTGCAAAATCCTGTTAAGTTTTTAATTTTCTAGAACATAAAATAAATGTGAATTTTATCTATCTAGGGCATGCTATGCCTTAAAACTTTTAAAGATACACAGGTTTGTCTGTACTCAGAGTAAATTTTGAGGTGGAAATACAGCCATTTTAGTCAAAGGGTCCACATGAACCTTAATTGGCACTGATACAGTTGTATTTCAATATTTTCATTTGTGTTTTGCAGATTTTCCAGAAGAACTACATAATCATTAATGAGCTACATAACAGACATAGAGCTATCAGAGTTACATATAAAGTCTTGTCGGCAGCATGTTATAAGATGTTTGAACCAAGACCGTTGACATACTACCCTTTCGGATGAATTAAAGCCTGCAGAAGTTTTGATCATTATGGACTGGGCCATGAATTTTTTGCCCTAATCCTTCAAGGAAAAGGAATCAAAGTGGTTTGGTTAGAAGGGACTGAATTGGCTTGTGTGTGTCTACATCTTCAAAGATAATAACTTGATTGATTATTTGTGAAATTTTTTTTCATAGAATTATAAAGCAAATAATTCTTTTAACTGGTTTTTGTCTTGCCTGTGAAAAAAAGTAGCACTATGCGAGACTTAGGGATTACTATCTGACTACATCAGTGTGAACTATTTGTATACATCTTTATATTTTAGAAGGGAGAAGACCTGGATGCTTCACACCTTGTATGCAGATACCTTATGCTAAGAAGTTTACTTCTGTCATGTGTCCCTTTTCCTTGACCTCATTTTCATGGTTCAGCAAAACCATAAAATATATATCTACCAGGTGGTTAGTGTTGAAAAAAAGAAACTTTTTGTCATGTGAATTTCTCATTTATTATGAATATAAGATTTTTTATGCCCTTCTTAGGGCATTATGTTTTTTGGTCTGTACGTGTTAGTTTGTTCGTCTGTCTATTCGTTCGTCCATAGCCCACTTCAGGTTTAATTTATTGGTCAAGGTAGTTTATGATGAAGTAGAAGTCCAATCAACTTGAATTTTATTACACATTTTCCCTATGATATGATCTTTCTAATTTTAATGCCAAACTCGAGTTTTGACCTCTAATTTCACAGTCCACAGAACACAGTATTAGAAAATGATAGTGTAAGTGGGACATCTGTGTACTTTGGACACATTCTTGTTGTATATATGGGTTCCTTGTAATGCCTACATGTCTGTCAGAGAGGGTTCACATGACCTTGACCCCATTTCATGTATCAGTGATCAAGGTTTAAGTTAGGTGATTAGGTCCTTTTCTCAGATACTATAAACAGTAGGTCAACTGTATGTGTGTATGGTATGATTGTGAAGGGACACAATAATTACTAAATTGAAAGGGGTTTCTACACCCCCCCCCCGTCCCTATTTTTTCCAAAGTTCACACGGAATTCCTCTAAAATTTTAAAGAATAAGTACATTTTTCAATAATTTAAAGGGTATTATCCCTGCATTATAAACATATCTAAAAAGCTATCATGTATTTATTATCTGAGTTAACATCCAGAAAAGGGGTGACAAATACATGTATTTTTAAAGGGTTATTTGAAAGTATAGAGTCAATATTTAATATATATGCTCCTATCAACGATTATGTTCAGAAAGTTATAGTTTGAACAAATATTGTTTAGGTGATTTGAAATAAAAGTTTGTAAATCTTGTCATTTTCATTTGTTTCCATGGCAACCAAATTTACTTTTCAACTAATTTCTTTATTTTGAATAATTTGTGATGGTACTTGATGGGAAAAAATACAGAAATAAAATGCGTGATTAAATATTTTATCATTATAAAGCTCAAAATCGTTGTGTTCTGTTTCCATTGAAACTGGTAGTTTGATTTGAGGATTATTATAAATAAATAACTGTTTTCTTTACTTTGTTATAATGTTTAGGTATAATAAGAGTTAAAAGACATAATCAAATGAATTGTGCTATTAATACATGAAATTCTTTTAAGCTTACTGTAAAAAAAAAAAAAACAGCAAAAAAAAAAAATGAGACGAAAAAAACTTTTTTTCCCAAAAATCGATTATCTTTAAGGTAGTTCAGGGGTATACCGCCATCTTGAATTGTACAATCACGGTACATAATCGGTCTAGTTCTTTGCCCAAATCTGCAAATTTGGAGACAGATTTGCAATTTATTGGTTACACTGTTTATTTATATAAAGAAAACTTAGTGATTCATTGCATTATCGAAAATGTTTTATCAAATTAATATTTGTGTTTTTAGAATCAATTTTTCAAATCAGCCATTTAAGGGAGATAACTCTTTTAGTACAAAATTTATACTGGACATATAGGGAAATTTTCATTTTTTACTTGTAGCAAGAAAAAGAGTTCGGTGACACCATTTTTTCTTTCCATTTTCTTAAAATATATTATAAAACCTATCTTCTCATATTTTATTTCAAAATTCTGTCTTATAGATTTCTTTTAAGCACAAAATGTGTTTTTCATGAACAATCTAAGCAAATTTTGGCAATTTTGAACGACTCGTACCTTGAAAAATAGCGCGGTGACCCATACTTTTTATTATTTTTTTGAAAGAAGCATAGTAAAATCTTCATTTTGGCAAAGTATAAGAAAATTCTGTCATTTTTTTTCTATACCCCTGAACTACCTTAATATGTTATAGACAAAGGTCCAATTAACAAATGCAAACAAACAGGTGATTCATAAGATCCTGTTCTTGGAAGAAAATAGAATTTGAAAAACGTTATTTTCACTCCTTTAAAGAAAATGAAAAAACTGCAACGATTGGTTGCCATGGAAACAAGAGTTGCCATAGTTGCAACTTCTTTTTATCAACTTTAATTTTTAGAACAAATGTGAAACTATGATAATATGTATATGTTTAATCGAAATTAATTAGCTGTTTATAAAAAATCTGTGATGAAAAACGGTAATTTTTGAGGTTTTAGGACTGAAATTAAAGAGTTGTTATGGTGCCATTGTAACCATAGCAATTAAATGTACAACACATGTTTTACTGATTTTTTTTTACTTTTCTATCAAAATAGAACAAATGAATCCCAAAAAAGTCAATTTTACAACCATTACTGTATCACCCTCTGCATGATTCTTAGGTGGAGCTATACTTAATATGTTATCAATCAAATATGAGCATTTGAGGCGAATCGGTGAACATGAATTTTACAGTGAATTCATCTTTAAAAACCATTGTAATTTTGGTAAAATTGTATAATAGATAGCAAATGGCAGTAAAAAATGATTTCATTCTACCCTTATTTCTCAATCTCGTTATTGTGTATACCGAAAAGTACTGATAGTGTTTACAAACAAGGAATGCATGCTATTATTTTTCTTTTGATTCCTCTGTTCATACATGCTTACACAAATAACATTGAACGTCACACAGCCTCGTATCGATTGTAGCTGTTTGTAAAAAAAACAGTATGAAGGAAGGAAGCTATAAAGATCTTTAGGCATGCACAATCCTGTTTTCTTGGGAATGGGAGGACATCGGTTTAATATTCAATTATATAGTTTTATTCTAAATTTCCCCTGAATTTGTTTCACTAACTGGAACTAGAATCCGAAATTTTTAAGACCTACTTCATGGAATTCGAAGTATGTATAAGATTTGCATTATACTTAAACCGTATTCAATTATTTTTCATATTTCTTTATATATTCAGTGATATATTGCTGTTGAAGAAAATATTGCAAATTTCTATTTTCGCATAGAAATTAATACTTTAAACTAAATATATTATGATATATTTGAAAGAAAATGTAACTACTTCCAATAGAATTTTGGTTTTGGCTAAGAAAAGTCCTGGCCATTTTTTGGATAATTGCTCAAATTTTTCTAACATCTAGCAAGTATGGATGCAGTTCTGAGTCATTGAAATGCACAGATAACTTTCAAGTGAAATGTTCGGAAAAACACTATGATGTAGATCATACCTTACAGAAAAGATATGAACCTAATAATGTGTGTTTTAGTATAGACTTAAGGGTTTTTTAAAAATGCTACGTTTGCGCCACTAGTTTTTGAAGTACCTATTACCATTTGCACCACTATTTTTTAAAGTAACTAGAATTATTTGCACCACAAAAAGTATACGTACGATTGCGCCAATTTATTTTTCAACAGCAAATGTTTCCTTTTCTAAGTTTTGCCTGAGCCTAACTGCTGTGGCATTAGTACTGCACAAGTTAATGTAAGTAGTGGATTGAAATCTTACGATATTGTCCAAAAATACAAACATAGATGAACATGTTGGATGTTTTGTTTATGTGACAAAATTCTGATAATTAACATTATTGCCAATTAAGTTCCACTATCGGTTTTTTAAAAAGTTTTTTAACTAGTTTAGAAAATATATATACATGTATAGTGTCACATAAGTCAACTTTGGCTGGGTATTTGTCTTATTTTATTACCGTACGATGTATAATATATAATTTAAAGACAAATATGTGACGCTTTAATAAAATTAATTATTATTATTTTATTATTCATAGATATATGTGCAGGTAAATTGGCGCAAATGATACCTTTGAAAATTAATATTTGGTGCAAATGGTAAATCTTTAAAATAGCAATTGGCGCAAAAGGACTGCTGCAATCAAAACAACCTTTTCTCTTATGCGCCAATTTGGCATTTGTTTGGATATTTTAGTTAGTTACATTTTTTTTTAAAATTGCTTTGCAAACCAATATCAATTTAACCCCAGTTCTTAATAAAAGTATATATTGTTCAATCAATGTTAAAGTAATTTTAAGCATACAACTTAAGAATTTTACTTAACTAAGGGAATTCTAAGTGAAATATAAGTTAAAAGAACGCTTAAATTAAGATGTTTTATGCATACGGGCCCTGACCTCTAAAAATGATGAGAGCCATTAGAGCCGAAAAAGTGTATTTTTAGTATAGGCCGTAATAATACGCACCAATAACAGTGACATCGTCCTGTAGATGTACATCATAATTGCGATGTAGCAAGTCAATTTCATGCACTCTTTTTAACTGACCATATGTGAAAATTTGTTCTGATCTGTTCCATTTTATGAATTTCAGTTAAGATAGTTATGCCAAAAGGTAAATATATTTGCATGTGTGATAACTATCCGAAGTCATGCTCTTGTTCTTACTACATGCATTATAAAAATAGAAATATATGGTATAATTGCGAATGAAACAACTCTTCACCAGATACCAAATGACATTCACTATAGAGAAACAGCTCCATGCAATATGGATATGTCAGATGTCTTTGTTTTCTCCTAATGTAAAAACGCTTATCAATGTTGATGATTCTACTTTAGTTGTAATATATAGAATATTTTCTGATTAAAAATAGACTTTGTGTTTAAATCTGTGGAAAAAGTCTTCATTAAACATTTTTAAATTGAAAACTAAATGAAAATGTGATAAAACCCGTTTAGTTACAAATTGATAAATTCAGGCAGAATAATTACTATGAAAATAATATTTCAAAACTGCTTTGTATGAAATGTATAGCAAAAAGTTGAAGGTGACGAATTCCTATGGCCATGCACTGTATTTGCCAAGCTAACGATGGGGGCGGGGATTTTGACTTAAAACCTACCAACAGATATTGACCTTGAAGTAGGACAACACTTTTCGACATTATGAGTTGATTAAATGAACTTACATAACATGATTATTAATAGAGATCGACTAGTTATTACGTATTATATTTTAGTGAAGAAAACTACAAAAAATATGTCCTAAGGTAAATACAATTGCTGATGTTTACTATCTGGATACTGTATAATTCATTTCATATAACCGTCTATAAAAAAGAATTACATTTATTTGTTTTTGTTTTTAAATTCAAACTTCTTTCTCCGTTTTTTTTTTCAACATGGAGTTCGAAATAAATAAATAAAAAATGGCTCAACATGTTGATATTAAATATCGTAGTAAAGGAACAATACTTCAAAATTGTTGACATGAAATTTGATTCAACATAGTATCATTGATAGTGTATTAATAAAGAATGTTATCATATTGATTCATCTGAATACATACTAATGAATTAGATTCTACTATGTATGTACAATATCAAGATTTGCATCTGTACATTGATTAAATTTTGTACACATGAAATCATATGATAAATAAAGGCAACAGTAGTATACCGCTGTTCGAAATTCATAAATCGATTGAGAAAAAACAAATCCGGGTTTCAAACTAAAACTTAGGGAAACACATCAAATATAAGAGGAGAACAAAGACACTTGTTTCTAAAATAAAAGATTGTTCGGCATTTTTATCGATTTTCCCCGTTTTTTTTTACCTCATATGAGCCTGCGACCGAATATACTCATTTCCGAAGGGTGTTTAGACAATTAACACGGTCAACAGTTATATTCCAATGGGTTGACACTGTTTTTGAAGGCCCCTGTACTGCGTTTGTCAAACACACAAGGGAAGTCAACCTATTCAGAATTAACAGTTTTCTCTACGATTTCAATTCCCAAGGTTCGCATTTAGGTTCAAACTGCACCATAAACCTGAGCAACTTGACTAGATAGCATTAGTTTGAGGAAAATGAATGAATTTCGAAAAAATATCATACAGCTGACCTCTAACTGGAAGGAGAGCCATTAGAGCCAAAAACCGTATTTTTGGTATAGGCCATAATATTACGTACCACTTGCTATGGATTAACAGTGACATCGTCCTGTAGTAGTACAACATATTGCAATGTAACAAGTCAACTTGAGACTCTCTCTAAAAAACTGACCATATGAGAAAATTTGATCTGATGTGTTCCGTTTTATATTTCAGTAGATAAAGTTAAGACAGTTATTCCAAAAGGTAAATATATTTGCATGTGTGTGAATTGAATCTAGTCATACTGTTATTTTACTACATGGATTATAGAAATAAGAAAATATGGAATGATTGTCAATGAGACAACTTCCAAAAGAGACCAAATTACGTAGAAGATTAGAAACTATAGACAAACAGCTCCATGCTCTCGTAAATTCTAATAGCGATATTCATTTGTTATTATGTGATCGTTTGCACTTTCTTTTGTAATAGTTGACATGTGTATAAAAAAGGGTGACGATACCATGTAAATATTCAACTTTCATTAGTCAAGAGAAATTGATAACTCCATGGTAAAAAACGAAAGACCGAAGAAAGACAAACAATTCACAAAAACACTATTTTGATTACTAATAGACTAAGCAACAAGAACCCCACAAAACGTGGAATTTTAAAAAATACAACTTTGTCTGAATTATATTTTGTGATTGTTTTATCGACCGATGTTTTTGTTTTCTCCTGATGTAAACACGCTTATAAATTTTATGATGTTACTTTAGTTAATATATAAAGAAGTTATAAAATATAACTTGTGCTTTAATTAGCAGAAACAAACCTTTCTTAATGAATTACGTTTATATTTTAGTGACGAAAACTACGAAAATTATGCCTAAAGGTAAATACAATTGATGATGTTTACTATCTGGACACTGCTTAATTCATTTCATAAGAAAACCCACTACAAAAGAGAAGTGTTTTTATTTGCTTTTGTTTTTAAATCCAAACTTGTTTCATTGTTATTTGGAAAGCAAGTTCGATATAACTGGTATAAATAGTGCAGCATATACATATAAAATATCGTAGTGAAGGAACAAAACTTCAATAATTATTAACACATGAAATTTGATTCAAAATTGTAATAACAATAATGTGTAATTCACATCAAATTACAAATGAAGAAGAATGAATGTAATTGTCTAGATTCTATCTGTATACATTATAATCAATTAGATTCTACTACGAATGTCTAATATCAGCATCAGTACACTGTTTTTGGAAACATTAGACCTGTGTTCTGCGTTTATCAGACACATAGTAGAAGCCCACCACTTCAGTTTTCTCCGATTTTAATTTTCAAAGTTTGCATTTAGGCTCAAACTGCGCCTTAAAACTGATCAACTTGAAAATATAAATAGCATTAGATTGAGGGAAAATGTATGAATTTTCAAATGAATATTATACAGCTGACCTCTAAAAAAAGGAGAGCCATTAGAGCCAAACGCTGTATTTTGGGTATAGGCCGTAATTTTACGCACCATATGCTATGGACGAACAGTGATATCGTCCTGTAATAGTACAACGTAATTGCAATGTAGTAAGTCGACTTGAAGCACTCTTATAAATTAACCATATGTGAAAAATTATTCTGAGGTATTACGTTTTATATTTCAGTAAAGACAGTTATGCCAAAAAGTAAATATATTTGCCGTGTATTAACTATCTGAAGATATGCTGTTATTGTCACTACATCCATGCCCTCTTAAAGTGATATGAAGCTACTGATGGGCGCGGGGACTTTGACTTAAATTCTACCAACTGATATTGTAGCAAATCCACTTTCGACATTATGCGTTGTTTAAATTAATTTTACATTAACTGACCATTAAATGTTATCGACTAATAACGTTTTATATTTTAGTGAGAAAACTACGAAAATTATGACGCGTAAATTTTGTTAGAACACCTTGTCGTGATTAGAACACCATCAATAAATTGATTAACTTTTAAATATAAGAAAACGTATGATAACACACACTATTCCAAAACAAGTGACTGCTAGGGACTTTTTCCGATTTCCCCGTTTTTTTACTTCATCTGATCTGAACCTGCGACCGAAAGTCATTATTTCCGAAGTGTATGTGAATAATTAACACGTCCAGTAGTTATATTCTCACGACTTTACAATTTTTTTGGGAGTTCCAAGACCTCTATACTGCGTTGGACATGCATCGAAAGGAAGCTCACTCCTCCAGAAATGCCTGTTGTCTCCGATTTCAGTTTTCCAAGTTCTTATAAGGGATTAAACAATACCGTAAAACTAAGTAACATAGTTATAAATAGCCTTAGTTTGAGGAACCATGCATGAATTTCAAATTAACTATCCATACAGCCTACCTCTGAAAGTGAGGAGATTTATCGAAACAAAAAAGCGTACTCTTAATAGAGGCCGTAACATTACACACCTCACGGTAATGGCTAACATTGATATTGATCATGTATAAGGTTGACATAATTGCCATGTAACAAGCCGCTTTGGTGTACTTTATAAGTTAATCATTTGTGAAAATTGATTCTTATGTGTGACGTTTATACTGCAGTAAAAAAAGTAAAGATATCTATGCCAAAAGGTAAATACATTTGATTGTGTGTTAAATATTTGAAGTCATGTTGTTATTGTCACTACCTGTATGCCCTAAGGTCAATCGATGCAGAAAAGATCTATCGCTTTGATTTCTTATTAAAATTTTGACACAAAGTCAATTTAAAATGCTTTATCGAAATCTGCAAAAAATGATAAATTCGCGTATCCAGCGTCATTTTTCTCGCACAAAAGGTTTAAAAACATAAAAAATGGTATTGTCATGTATAATAACCATTTAGCTACGATCCTTACACTCTAAAATGTATCACCGTCGAGTTTGACACCGATTTGTAGGGAAACAACGAAGATACGAACGTATTTTCAAAAACGTCACTTTTTCTCCCTGCACATGGCAAAATTATTCAGGCCAGACAAACTGCGCACGAAATTAAACAGGCCACACAAAGTCGCGGATAAAAACAAATCAGTTAGGAAAGTGTTAATGTAAATGGAAGAGAACACTTTTGACCCCTAGTTTTATGTATTTTTTACATTTAAAAGAAAGACATTAAAAGGAAACAACTTATTGATATCTTAGTCATTTTTTATTGAAAGCTCCAGGAAAAGCAATAAAATTTCTGAATTTATGGACCAAAATACCACCCAATATGCCCTACAGCTAGCAAATATTGGCCTAAAAAACTTTACATTTCATATTTTAGGGTACCCTAACTACATCAAAGGAGTAATGTGGCTAATTTGTACTTCTGAACTATTGAGTCTTTTCAATTTTAAACCATATAAATTAAGTGCCAATCTGCCTAAGAATCAGGCAGTGGTGAAAACATGACAAACAAAAACCCACTCAAATTGACATTAATTTATGTTCAAAATGTATAATGGTGCACGAATAAAACATTCGTTTCATTTTCATGTTCTGGTAATTCAAGATATAACTTGGTTGAAATGCACTAGATATTAACAATAAAGGGGAGCTAACTCCGTAATCATTCTAACCAAAAGTTATCTAGAGATTTCTCAAATTACCAGACACGCAGAAATGAAAGACCTACCATTTCTAACTCAGTATGAGGGTGACTTCAAAATAGGATGGTTTGGTCGGTGGGTTTTTTTCTGGCATGTTTTGATTTTTTTCAAAATTGTCTGATTCTTACAAAGACTGGCACTTAATATCACAAGCAACATATGATATGATATTTCAAAATGAAAGAAATAAAAATGTAACATGTAAAAACAAAGACTTTCATGTCAATATCAAACTTAGAGACAACCCAGAAAATATTAGATTATTTTTTTTTTCAAAATTGATCAACAAATAAATTGTGTTTACAAAAAAATATATGCCACCAACTGAAGGTATGTGAAATGCCAGTCATACCTATGTTGTACCTATATACTAATTAAACAATATCTTGTGTAATATAAATGAAAGAAGATGTTAAGTATATAATAGTTCGATAAGCAACCCATAAGATATTAAGGTGTCACCTAAATAGACGATTAAGGCATGCAACTCGTATGTATATCATTAATGAATACTGTCTGTAATCCAAGCAGAATAATATTAGTTACACAGTTTCCTACGATATATATAGGGTCAGTAAATCCATATGGGATGTAACAAAATTGAATGAAAGAGGTAAATTCCAAATTATTTTTTTCAAGAAAAGTATTATGAAAAGCCTGACTGTTGTTTTAGAAGTTTTAATTCAAAATAGAAAAATCCAAAAAAATATGCAACTATAAATAAATGACCAATATTTCAATGATAGGAAAGTGAATGTAAACACTTTTAGAAAATTCTGAGACTGTTTCTTTTTTATCTTTAAAATAAATTTCCCCTCACAAATCAGGTTTTTTCACGCTGAAAAATGGATTAGGCCGCCCTTTTTTATCTATTTACTGTTATGTTTAGAAACATCACCTACATATAAATAACTCGGGAAAGCTAAATTTAAATAGAGTCAAGGTCAACAATGTTAGCAGATGGTGTTGGACACTGACAAAATTGCATGATCATTGTGAGACGTGGAACTAACCGGCATACACTTTTCCTTTACACGACGTTTGCAATAATTAAAACAGCATGTGTCTGTTTTATTTGATGATTGTATTCTTACTGAAAATACGCGAATATGAATCTTTATAGAGACTTCTTCGCTAAAAAGTTTCGTTTTTAACGAATTGACTTAAGTTTTCCATAGTTTGACGCAAATTAAATGTATATTTTTCATTAATAATCGTAAAAAATACGAATGAACATTTTTTCTAAAAGAGGGACGAAAGATACCAGAGGGACAGTCAAACTCATAGATTGAAAATGAACTGACAACGCCATGGCTAAAAATAAAAAGACAAACAGACAAATAATAGTACAGAAGACACAACATAGAAAACTAAAGACTAAGCAACACGAACCCCACCAAAAACTGGGGGGTGATCTGAGGTACTCCGGAAGAGTAACCAAATCCTGCTCCACATGTGTAATATGTACTACATATTGTTTTTAACCGTTAATCGCACGCCAGCTCCAGAAAAAGAATCAACACGTCGGTTTACGAAATGACTACGAAAAACACACACTTTCACTGAAATCAATTCGGGCGGGTGACGGTCGCGTGCAATATTGATAATGTCATAGAGACACACAATTCAGTTCAATCCGGTAAAATAAGTGTTAATTTATAGGCCGTTAAGGAAGTCCATCAGATGAAGACTGGATGCAAAAGAAATCATACAAGTTTTGAAAATGAAAAGCTGTAAACATTTTTCTTGCCAATAGAAATCTATATAGATAACATTTTACAGGTTATTTCTTTGCAATTCCGATATAACATTACTGAACAAGTACATATTCGAATTAGAAAAAAGGTCGTTGTGCTGATTAAATATCTATAAATAGTAAACCAAGATGTTTTAATGCGGGAGAACCCATTTTCCTTTTTGGGCTGTAAAAAACGTCGCAGAGTATTTATAATGGAACATCGCCATGGAGCTGTTCCCACTGCATAATAAACCACTTAACAAATTACTGTCATTAACAAATTTTGAGGATAGAAAAGAAAAAAGTCTTCAACTGTCTCGATTCGTATGCCCCGCATTTGACTAAACATGCTTAGCTATAAAATATGTTCGTTTTCCTTCGCAAATACTTTCATATTTGCGGAACCGATTTCATGCCGTTTGTGATTTCTGCGATCTTTGGATGATTATCATTTGATAGCAACGTTGCAAAAACACCGCGTTAAATTTGCAGGCGTTATTATCTGCCCATGCTACTGTACCGTATGGCCTTAATTAGAATAGGGATATTGTAATCATTTAATCGTTTGCCATTTCTTTTGTAATGGTTGAACTAGAAATACAGATGAGTAATATGGTCCAATAACATTAATGGTACAATTTTATTGCACCAGATGCGCATTTCGACAATAACTGTATCCTTGTTGATGCTCGAGGCAAAACTATTTGAAAATCTTAAATTTATCAAAATTTACAGAGCTGATAAAGCCATTAAGGTAAAAAAGTATAGCCAAAAGCCCAGCAAGGAATAAGAACTTCGTAGATGCTTTGCTTTTTAAAATATTAACACGGACTACAGTGCAAGGTCATGAGTACTCGTTACCTTCAATGTGTTTTGTATTTATTTAAAAAACACATTCTCCCAAAAAGTTATTTTGAAGCTGCTTGTGTTCGGATGTTTTAAAACCATTTATGAAAATGTGGCGGAAGATACCATTTGGATAGCAAAACTCGTAAGTCAAGAAAAACTGATAACGCCATGGCAAAAGCGAATGACGACAAAAAGACAGACAAGTTCAAAAACACTTCAAAGAATACTTAACCCTTTCCTTCATGGATTTTTTTGCATACATCATTCGCACTGGATTTTTCAATAAAATGTTGAAAAAATCTTTGGTTGATGAAATATTCCATAGCATACAATGAAAATTGTGAATGAAATTTTTAAAAAATAAGGTTTTTACAGGTTAAACAAGATGACTCGTATGCTGAAATATTAATTAAATTATAGTATAAATTATTTTTTCCCTAGCAACAGTTTCTGTACATAGCAACCAACTAAAATCCTGTATATAAAGTAAATGAACAGTTGACGGCTAACTGTTTTTGTATGGTAACATATGTAAATTTCATATCACAAAATTGCACTTGAAAAAAACTTTACATATGTTTGCTCCTATCATCCAAATAGTGATCCAAGCAACCAGACTAAAAATTTGAGTTTAGGCCAACAAATAAGTAATGCAAAAAAAGTTTTGATATCAGATATCTTATTTCTTAAAGAAAGTCTATGATGTATGTGATATTGTTTGATATAGCCCTTTTTGATACTAGTAGATAAGTATCACAGTTTGAAAGGCAATATAAAAATAATATCATGTGGTATAGCTTCCTTTCATTTCTTTTTATCACATTTTAGTACACCATTTGCAACTGGTTTTAAAGTGTTCAATGGAACACTGACAATGGTATTGTCATCTTGCAGCTTATTATGCATATGCCTGTTTTTCCTTTTATAAGTCCCCTCGAAATTGTAACAGCAATCCTGAAAGCTAGAAGGGTATAACACTTTTTTCTATGTTTATATCATACTGTGCCATTCATCACAATTTGAATTTCTAAAATAACATTATGTTCATTTATGTATTTCCCTATAGAAGTAACCCTCTTCCCCTCCCAAAAAAAACAAGACATTAACTTTGAAATTATCAGATTACCCCCTCACACAGTTTTATGTATTTTCTTTACATCTTATTCCTTCACAGTAGGTTTGAAAGAAAAGTAATCAAATTGATGTAGGATAGGTTCCAGTCATTTGTAACACATGAATCATACATATACATTGTATTTTAAAACCTACAATAGATAGTCATCACATTAATTGGTTGTTTGTTTTACGTCCAGTGGCAAATATTTCTTGTATGGTCGGGAGATCATTATAAATAAAATTTGTTTACCTCTTCTCAATGCTGGTCTATTAAATTTATTATTGATGACTTTTGCATTACAATGATAAAGTAAGGAAATGTGGTATGATTGACAATGTGACAACTTTCCAACAGTCCAAGTGATGTAGATGTAAGACAATGACCATTCATATTTTATGTGTGTGATAAGGGGGCATATGAGTGTATGTTGTCCATAATTTCTTGGAAGGACTGGTTTCAGAAGTGAGACAAAAAATAATTTTTGTTATTACATGTATCTTGATGAAAAAAATTGTTTGCTTATAATGTTGGTAAAAAAAATAGTTTGTTCCCGTAAAAAATATGCCCCTTCCCCACAGTAAATATCTAAAGATCTGTGCCTAAGAAACTATTGGTCACAGAATGGCCGTCAAAAATGAGCAAAACCCATTCTGTGTTAAGAAGTCAGCCCAAAAAATCCCCAGACACGATTAAAGTGAAGCAATTAAAAATAGAAAAAACCAACAAATCAAATAAGACAGACAGCAACCAACAACAACCACTTAATTATAGGCTTCTGACTTGGAACAGGCACATAAATCAGAGTCGGATTAAGGGAGGGGGGCACAGGGGGCCTGTCCCCTTATGGAGTCCTATATATGATACATGCCTAGACTTTTTACAAGTTGCTTCAAACATTGTCTTGCCAAGGTACCTCTCCCCTTTTTTCAAAATCCTTGACCCGCACCTGTAAATAATGTGGTTATTTTAATCATGATTATAAGCGCTCATCACTCCCCAAATTCTGGAGAGTGAAGCAACAAAAAGAAGAACAAAATACAAATGTTTGCTGTAAATGGTTTGAATTGATGATGGGAGTGTTTACTACATCCATCCAAAAAGAAAATTAATGCTCTAAATGAGATGGTTGCCTTGACTCATAAGATTGACAGGAAGCACAGATAAAAAAAGAGAAAAAGTAGACGCACAGTTCTCAGAGTAACAGAGTAACAGTTACTGAAAGCTAGTTGAAAGCCAATTACAACTAATAGATAATATTTTTTTTTTCTCCCAGACTAACAAAATATTAATCAATAACATCCAGCGAATTTAGAAAAAAATATCTTCAAAATCAACTTTTAAAAAAGTTTAGGATATTAATTTCCGTTAAATTAATTGAAAATTGAAAATAAATATGATTGAAATGGCACTTTCTATAAGCAAAAACATTGTAGGATTGTATATTGAATGTTTTTTTCTGGTCATTAAAATTTGTTTGCTACCGCCCACCCAAGGACTCACCGAAAGTCGTCCAATGATAGTCCCAAGCACATGTTTACATTTTGCAAGTTGCAATATTTTTGTCCATAATGGGCCAGAGAAGAAGTGTATGAACTCGACTGCATATCTACGCTTTTTTCATTGAATTTCTGATATTTCGAACGTAAGTTTCACCATAAACTTGCTTTTGATGTTTATATTCTACGACTCCAAAGCGGGAATGAACACTTATGATGACTTGGTTTTTTCAACAAAAAGTTTTCTTACAAAAATTATTTTTTACGCAAACCGTTTCGTACAAATTGAATATTAGGTATTTAATAACCAGTTTGTATCAATAACCAACAATAAATGTCGTTAACGTGACAATGTCGGTGTTCTGAACTTGGTTGTCAACTAGAATTTAAAAAAAATGTCGACGGCTATCTAAAACGATCATCACGTTTACAGTATAAATGCATTGCGAAAACAATTCATTAATGACATTTGAGTCAGATATTCTCATGAATATTCCTTTTATATTGGATACAAATTTCAGGAAGTCTAATACAGATTTTTCGTAGGCAAAGTGTTTCGACTTAGGTACTTCACAGAGGCGTCAAAAGGCGCCATTATGGAGTAAAGAGGGTGGCGTCCATTACGTCATTATGGAAGAAAGAGTTAACCCTTACCATGCTGAATTGTTTTTCAGGTATCATTTACTGTATGCTGAAAATGTTTGTTATATCATTACTTTTATTGAATATGGTATAATTCCTAAGTCTTGAAAGCAAATGAATACATGCTTGGTCAAGAACTAGAAGAACCAAACGGCTATTTTCTTTAACTTTTTTTTATACATATTGAAAACAATGGTTGCCACGGTAACAGGCAAAAGAGCTAAAATTAAGATTTTTTTCAACATTTACAACATTTCATGTATAAGTTGTTCAAACATCCCAAATTTAAAAAAAATGACAGAAATGATCGTTATATCCTGAATTTTTAAATACTCTGAAATAGAGTACAGTAGATATGGTTTTTTACTTCCATAATTACTATTTTAGTGGCTTTCAAGCAAGTTACAATTTAAAAATAAAATGGTTCCTGTTATTAAACTTATAAAACTTATTTTCAAGCAGAGGAAGTGGTTACCATAGCAACCATATTAGAAATTAAAGTAAGCAGATGGTGGTCGTAAAGTGATTGCAGATATCGGAGCCTCCGTTAATTAAGGGAAAATATTCCCAGTTTTATTGAAGTTATACTTCTGCATGCTATTAAAATTTAGTGATTTATTTGATAAAATTCATATTTATGTATTTAATCTCTAAAAGTCACATACTTTTTAAATCTGATATGTAACTCCAAGGCAAAACATTATTTCTTGTTCTCCTGATCAAGCAGTGGCATGATAGCAGAATACAAAGCAGTGCATATATCTTCATACAACCTAACCAGTTCATTAATGTATATGATTTAACTCAATAAAATAAATAGAAGAAACGGAGGAGCATCAATAATAAACCCAACAACAATAACAAAACAAATAAATCAGTTCCAAAGAATCTATTTTTTTTTTAGATCCATTTCTTTTATATACACATTGTGCATCAGTTGTTGACCTTATCTGCACACCTGACTTTAGAAATTGAAATGACCAGAATAATTTTTCGAAAGAACTTAATGTCGCACCTTTATTGATTGATATTTGTCCTGAACCATGAAACGTATTCAGTTCACAGTTAACCAAATATTTTTTTGACAAGAAAATGATTAGAAATAAGTTAATTCTGCAGAAAATATATTTCAAAATTGAAGATCAACTTCATAATATGAACATTTCAATATTCAAATAAGTAAATCATTGAAATAAGTATTTCATTACAGATTGGCTTCATTCCTCAGTATTATTTTGATTTACATCAATTTGCCCTGCCTCAGCTGCAAGTTTTCCCTTTTGTTAGCTATTAGATTGTATTCTTGATATTTGTGGTAAAGCTGATACACGGATCAATACAAAGAACAACATCACGTTCAACACAATTAAAGGATATGTCACGTCCTGGGCTTTTACGTTTTTCTCCTGCAGAAGCTAGTAGCTCTCTTTAAGAAGGTGTACACACGATGTATCTTCGAGTTAGGTTTTGTTTAGTTCCAGTAGGATTTTTTTTGCACAAAATGTCTTCCTATTTTAATAATAGGAATGAAATCTATATATGTTATGATATAATGTTCCCAGTTTAATCAATTGGTCATGACCATCGTGTCTTCTAGGTATGTTGTTCTCATTATTGTTCAAATGAAAGAATGTAGATAGGAAATAGAAACGATCACGTGCCATAACGTCTCTAAAAATGGTGATGCTGTAATTGGGTCAGTAGTCCAGTACTCACTTATGTCCAACTGACACACAAGAGTCGTGGTAAATTATAGGGAAATAAAATGCCTTATTCCAAGTATTAAAGGTGTGTCAATCCACTTATTTAATCTTGAATGTTTACTCACATTCTTGATGCAATACATTGAGTTGCATATAAGTTTGTCTTAAACTATTTCCTGACTGTCCTGATCATTCATAAAAACTTCAAAATATTCTATGGGAGATGTTTTATCATTTATTTCTTTGACGAAACCCTGTAATCCACTGAAATTGAATGGTTGAGGGACATGTTCCCCTGCATCCCAGTTCTCGTTTGTAATGCACTCGTGTATAACTACTTGATAGTCTTCATTTACATCATCTAGGTCAAATTCTTCAAATTTGTAATCACTATCTTCATCTGCAATATTTCATCTAAGTATTCAGTTATAAGCTATTGATGTAAAAAACAAGCATTGTTGCCAATGTAAACTATTGTGTCACATGATTTTTTTGTACATCGGATGTTTACAGAGTTGCTTAACCCTTTCCTCCATAATGACGCCTTTTGACGCCTCTGTGTAGTACCTAAGTTGAAACGATATGCCTACAAAAAGTCTGTATCAATATATATTGATCCAGTATAAAAAGAATATTCCTGGAAATATCTGACTCGAATTTCATTGATGAAATATTTGTTTTCACAATGCATTTATATTTTAAACGTGCTGATTTTTTTTAATAGCCGTCGCCATTTTTCGAAGTTCTTGTTGACAACCAAGTTTCAGAACACCGAAACTGTCACGTTAACGACATTTATTGTGGGATATTAACACCAACTGGTTATAAAATACTTAAGATATTAAATGTGTACGATATAGTTTGCGTAAAAAATGATTTTCCGTAAGAAAAACATTATGTTGAAAATCCGAGTGTTCTCTCCCGCCTAGGAGTCGTTGCATATGGCAACAAATGCATGTTTATTTTAAAACTTATTTTCGAAATATCAGAATTTAATTTTTGTTGATTAGTTCAAGTAGAAGCAATTTGACTGGAAAATTAATTGTCTTAAGGTGGCTGGGTGGTATAAATATGTAATATAGGATTTTGCTATTTTTTTTTATAAATGAACCCTATCATGTGCTTAGTGGAAAAGTAAAATAAAAAAATTGGTTCACCGTCTAGTTAAGAATTTTTGAAGGGTTAAAGTTTATTGGTTTTCGTTCAAGATTACTATAGAAATGATAGGGAAATGAATGCAAAGCTAGTTTTATTGAAGAATCTCTCATGAAACCTAATATAAGATTTTTTTATATTTGTGTTTTTTTTGTTGCTTCAATACTCTTTTGAATTAATCAAAAATAAAATCAACAAGTCACCGTCTAGTTAAGACAAAAAATTAACATCATTAAAAATAATGGGATTTTTTCAAAAAGGTAGATAACTCTGTCTTTGACACATTTTTCTAATTTGGGACCATATATAAACAGACCTGGTTATAAAACTTGTTATACCTTCTATACATGTAAGACCATATAAAATATATATAACATTTCCAAACAAGTGCAGTTGATTTGCATATTGGTTGCCATGGCAACCAGCCGTCAAAATGGAAAATCACTCATTTTTGGGATTTTTTTTTAATTTTCAGTTCAAATTCAAGACCATACAATTTGAAAATGAGCAGGCAGTATCTATTATAATAGGGGTGTGTTTGTTTTTAAAACCTGCATATTTATATAAACTGTGGAATCCCTGGGGCAAATAGTTCTTAGTTTGTCTGTCCGTTCTCTTGCTTAATACCACTGGTTTCAGTTGATAATTTAAGTATCTCTTGGTTGATTGTAATAAAACTTGGAGACTCTGCCTTTTTTATGAAACTTAGACTCACTCAGACACCTGACTTGCACTGATTTTTCAGTTTACAAGACAATCCCTCATCTGCAATAAATATCCCACCCCAGGGATCGCCACCATTAGTATTCCAATTTTGATGAAACTTTGCAAGAAGGTATTTTTATTATTTTTTTTGGTGTTTTGTACATAAATCAGGCTGTTTTGACATGTTTGAATTGCCTTACATTTGTCATTTGGTTTTATAGCTTGCTGAACGGTATGGAGTTAGCTCATTGTTGAAGGCCATATGGGGACATACAGTTCTTAACTTCTATCTCTATTGGTCTCTGGTGGCAAGTTTTCTCAGTGGCAATCATGCCCAGTATATCCCATCTTTTTATATATATTTGAAATTTTATACACAATGCTGACAAATATAACACACAGGACAACTTCTATGTTTGTTGTATAATGGAATTATTAAAGGATCCATTTATATCTAAGTTTGACATAGACAAATTCTTCTTTCATTTCCTAGTACTTGTTTATGTATAAAAATTAATAAATGAGATAGTTGAACCTGATACACCCGCCATTTAATCCTTTTTATATCTGTTAATTTATCCATTTTATGCTTTTGAAATAACATAACATAAAAATTTCAGGTTAAATAGTGTGTTATTAGATTTGTATTAAATAGTAAATGTGTCTATAAGACACAGGATGTCCTGCCATTAAATGTAGGTCACAGTAATCAAATTGTTGATGACCTGAGTGGTACCATAAAAGAATACTGTAGTGGTGATATATCACAATAGGTTTCTGTGAAATGAACCTAAACACAAGACTTAGCCAAAGACACAAAAGCAATAAATGTAGGTCATAGTGACTCAAGTAATGTATTGTACTACTAGTATACAAGATGTCTGTGGAGAAAAAATATCATTGATATATTACCATTAGTTTCTGAGAAATGGAGCTAAATGCAAAACTTAACTGGAAAGGGATGTACATACTTATGAACTGACAAGGGTATACTAGTATCTATATAATCTATCCACATTTGTGGCAGGGCATAATAAAATCCAATCTTGGCAACTTTTTCAAATAAATATAAATAACAACATGCAGTATTGTGACAAAAGTACTCATTTATGATCATATTTCAGTTCCATAAATTACTTATTCAGATTCAATAAATTCCAAAAAATTAACTAAATTTAAAAGTGTTGCAAGGCATGGTTTGATTAGTAACAGGCCAACTTTACAGGTTTATTTTATTCATATAACCTTATGACTTTCTTTTCACAGTGTGCCAATTTTTTAAATCCTGTTCTGTATAATCAGGTTATGCAAATACCTTGTCCCCCACAAAATTTTAAGTGCACACATGTTTTTATGCTAAAACCATGTTTTTGAGATTTATAGAGTTCTCAACAGTAAATTATTTTGATAAATGTACCTTTTCATTTCATATACTACCTTTATTTTCTTTGATAGAACAGTAAATTCACCAAATACAATGAACATGTGTATGACAATTGGGACTAAAATTACATGCAAGTTTTCCACTAAAAGTAAAATTGAAAATATATTGCATCAGCATACATTGTACTTCTTAACATATGCAAAAGAATTTATTTCCTATAGCTTCTGTATTAATTTTATGTGTAAATATGCGTTATTGCCTAAATTGACCAAATAACTTTTTCAATCATGATGATGATGGGAGTTTTTAACGACCTTGACTGGCTATACAGCCCTTGCACAGTCGTTTTTCTTTAATTTAATTATACATGGCCAAGAATATTTTATACTCATGTGGAAGAATTAAAAACCTTAAAATTTTAAATTGGTAGAAAAAATACATTTTATGTCATGCATGTAAAACCACTTTCTTTTGATAATCTTTTATTTTTCAGGCACAGGCACATATTAATTTAAATTTTAATAATTGTAATAAATCTTGAATCCTTGATACATTGAATGATTCTTCAATTGCTTTAAATACATGCTACATAATATATTAGGGCATTTAAAAGCACATTTTGCAATATTAATTTTTAAACCACAAAATTGATATGTGTACATGTAGTTAAAATTGTTAAATTATTAAATGTAAAAAATAAATTGCCTAAGCTAAATGATTAAAATGGATATATCAGTATTGTCTTTAATAAAGATTGTATTTTTACTTTGTCAACTCTTTTATAATTCCCTAATCTAAGGTCTAAGGTCATGCAAAGTCTATAAAAAATGTCTATTCAGTTTGAAAATTCAATTATTTCATTATTTCACAGAGGTGGATTTAAGGGAGGTACATATATGGTTAATTCATAGCCTTTTTACATGTCCCACTTCAAACGGTGCCTAGTTTGGGAAGCCTTTTGCCCCTTTTTTCGAAATCCTGGATACACATTTGTAACATTTTGTTAACTGCATTTCTTTTAGGCAATACCCGGTAAATGAAAATATAAAAAAAAAAAAAACGCACTAGACTTGCACTTTCTCAATAAGAATTTTACAGGCCTTTTATAGCTGACTATGTGGCATGGGCTTTGCTCATTGTTGAGCACGTTGTGGTACAGTGACATATTGTTGTTACTTTCTGTGTCATTTGTTCTTTTGTTTTATTGGATATCATACCACATCTTTTTTTTAATATAATGTTCTACTTTTAGGCAAAAATATATATTGAAATCATAGAATATCTACCAGCTCTAACTCAAAATATGGACGTTCACTTCCCATATGTTAAAATGTACAATAAATGTACATTCATTTGTATGTAATAAAGAAATTATAAAAGTATCAAATCAATGAAATAACACGAATAACCTTTACATTTTGCCACTGTGATAATAATTATAAGAACTATTACATGTACCCCCCTTTTTCAATTCCAACTAATTTATAAGCATAGCCTGATTTGAATTAATCTAACTTTTTAATTCTGTCCATGAAAAGTGTACTGTTCTAGCAAAACATATACTGGTATAACTTTATTAATTAAGACATTTGACATAAAATTTTGCAAAGAGAACAAAATTTTAATACAACAGTAAATTGTTTAAAATATATAGTTTAATATGCACCTCACCTTATCCATGTTATTATTAAATAATCAACACAGTTTGATATGTGCCAAGTTTTACATGAATAATCTACAGGGGTGGACCCAGAATTTTTGAAAAAGAGGGTGGTGGAGTTACTCCCAATATTTAAATATACAACATATATACAGCTGAGAAAAACTGTTAGTTTTTGGGGATTGAAATCAAAGTTTTCCCGTGAAACAGTGCACAACCAAAAATGTACATAAAATGTTTAAAGAGTTCATATTTGTTTTGTATTTTTATCAATTTCTTTAAAATTCCAGCCAGATAACCTAGTAGAAGCATGCACAGTACAATCAGGAATTAGTGAGAAACACATTTAGGGGGAAACAAGTATGTAACAACAGGAATCAGAGCAAAACGACTCATATATATGAACAAGCATTCTGCGAGTATTGCATGGCAATACATAGTCCCCTACCGGTTAAAAATTCATTGTATTGCCTATTGGAACAAAATTCTTATTTGATCTACAACTTGTCATGGAGTAAACTGTATAACAAATATCAAGTCAATATAACCAAGCATGACGAAAAAAAATGTTGAAAACTGATTATTTAAGCGAATTTTCTAAGTCAAAGGACCATAACTCTGCACAAAATCATCAGACCGGGACAAAATTCAATCTTGATATGTTTCTTGTCATGATAAAACTATGTTCCAATTTTCAAATCAATATATTTCAACCATGACGAAAAAAAGTGCAGAAAACTGATTATTTGAGCGAAATTTTCGAAGTCAAAGGACCATAACTCTTGCATAAAAACACCAGACTGGAAAATAATTCAAACTTGATCTGTAACTTGTCATGATAAAACAATACACCAAATATCAAATCAATATCTTCAAGCATGAAGAAAATAAACTGCTTCGCTGAGCGCAGCTGGATACGCCCGCAGAGGTCCAACCCTGAACAGTTGGGGCAAAAATGGACAATATTCAAGCTTGATACAGGTCTGAATTTGGACTGTAATTAAATATTTGAAATATTATAGGTTTCTGAATAAATGTAGTCAAAGAACTTTAAATTGGTTATATGAATTGAATTTATATTCAATTAAAGATTTCTTGCTGTTGTGCAATACACTGTGCTGTTGCGCAATACTTAGTAAATCTGTTGTCAGACTATAAACAAATAAAGTTCAATTAATTCTCAATGTCAAATTAGAAATTTATGAAAATGTAAAGGGAGCTTACATCAATAGATATAAACAATTCATCAAAGTTTCATGAGAATTGCTGACAGCATTTTTGAGTTATTGTCCGAAAACTGGAAAATCCTCCCTTTTTTAATGAATAAAACCCCATAACTCAGAAATGTAAAATTTATAAAATTCTAAACGGAGCTTACATCAATAGATATATCAATTCACCAAAGTTGCATAAGAACTGCTGAAAGAATTTTGATTTTTGTCCGAAAACTGGAAAATCCCCTTTTTATGAATAACACCCTGTAACTCAGAAACGTAAAATCTAAAATATATAAAAATCTAAAGGAGCTCATGTTAATAGATATAAACAATTCACCACAATTTCTTGCAAGTTGGTGAATGCATTCTTGAGTTATTGTCCGAAAACTGGAAAATCCCCCTTTTTTAATGAATAAAACCCCATAACTCGGAAGCGTAAAATCTAAAATTTATAAAAAACAAAAGGGAGCTCACGTCAATAGATATAAACAATTCACCAAAGTTTTATGCAAATTGGTTAAAGCGTTTTTGAGTTAATGTCCGATATGTTGACGACGGACGGACAGACGGACAACGGTATACCATAATACGTCCCGTAAACGGGCGTATAAAAATGTAGAAAACTGATTTGCCAAACTGACGGATGGACAGACAGACGGACAGAGTGCAAACCTAAAGTCCCCTTCGACTTCGTCGGTAGGGGACTAATAATCTGAACTACATGTAACAACAGAGTACTACATGTAACAACAGAGTAAATGAAAATTCTGTTTGCAAAAGAAAGAAACTCCTGCCTTTTTTTCCGAAAAATCAAATGGTCATTAGTATTAATTTACTTATGGCTTCTGATGTAGACAACATTCTGTATGTATGTGCCTGTCCCAAGTCCATGAAGTCAGTAGCCTGTAACTCAGTGGTTGTCATTTGTTGATGTGTCACATATTTGTTTTTAGTTCATTTTTGGTACATAAATTAGGCCGTTAGTTTTCTCATTTGAATTGTTTAAATTTGTCATTTCAGGGCCTTTTATAGCTGACTATGTGGTATGGGCTTTGCTCATTGTTGAAGGTCATACGGTGACCTATAGTTGTTAATTTCTGTGTCATTTGGTCTCTTGTGGAGAGTTGTCTCATTGGCAATCATACAACATCTTCTTTTTTAAATACATCACAACTCCCAAGCCGCAAATAAATGGTGATTTAGTCAACACACGAGGAGTCGAATTAAAAAACTCACAACTAACATTGACCGTATATGAATTGTTTATGACTTACATTGTACTATCGTTCTTAGTTGTAAGTTTAATGTGAAAACGACTCCTGGACCCTAAGTGGTCTGTAAATAATGTGTCATAACATTTATCACAAGTACATTGTACAATGAGCATTACTCATTTTAGTGTGGGTATTGCTGTGTGTTTGCTTATTCCACATTGGGTAGAGGTATAGTGGAGGGTTAACATCTGACAAAACATGTTTCAGCTCGCTGAAATATTGTTTGCGCCTCACCCTGTCCCAAGTCAGGAAATTCTAGTCTTTTTTAGTCTTGTATGTATTTAATTTTTTGGTTCATTTATATGTTTTGCTGTTAAGTTTGACGTCCATTTTCCCTGGACAATACATTATTGTTTAGGGACTAGCTGGATCCTGCCTCCGGGGGCTGGATTTTCTTGCTGTGTTGAAATTATACCCATCATAGATTCATACCCATGGTGGCTTTGGGTCGTTTTCTGCTATTTAGTCGTCGGATTGTTGTCCCCGTTTCCATTCTCAGTTTTATATAAATTATAATACACATTAATTTTTGTGCCTGTTTTTTGTTGTTTTTTTTTCATTTCCGTTAAAAAAAAATTAACTTTCAAATGATTTTATGGTCGTGAATCACTCTTGTGCTGGAATCTTTGACGATGTAAATTATATGGCAAAGAATCTTTCAATAAATGAAGGATCGCTAGAAACTTGAAGAAGAATTACTAGGATACATTATTCATTGTTTGTTTACAAAATATTACATATATTTTACGCATATTTCCGTGTCCTTTTCTAATGTAAAACAAGTGTGAAACTGCTTCATAAGCTACTAAAATGAAGATCGTGTTCTAATATTTTCGATCTGCGTTTCAGTATTCATGAAAAGCAGCCCACGTGTTCGATTATTGTGATTTATCTTGTGTTTATCTTCTCTCGCCGGCAAGAACATGCCATTACCACAAAACAGAAGTGCATTTGCAACAATGAAAATAGCAATAATAAATTTTATAAAATTCTCGAATTACAGTTTTCAATTACAACATTCTTTTGTTATATATTTAAATAAAATAGATTATTTATAATAATCAAAATTAATTATCATTGACAATTACGACAATAGGTATGACTTGCGATATCGATGCGCAACTTCCTGCGCAGTTGGCGCGAAAATTTGAACCCGTGAGCCCCCTTAACTTTTCGGTTGGTTCATTTCCCATGTACAAAATATCTCAGACTGAAGGAATAGACATACGTGCATTTCTCCGTTCACGATTTTCGCCGTTTTCGGGTTTCAGAGAATCAAAATGTGAGATGGAAGTAAAAATATAGTTAATAATTTGATTCAAAGCTATGTAAAATTTAAGCAAACTTTGATAAAAGGATATGTCATGTTCATATGTTGCAATTTTTTTCTATTTGATTTTTGAGGATCTTTTTTTTTTCTAAATCCAGTGGCTGTTACTGGTTAATATTTTGTTAGTCTGGAGAAAAACACAATGTTTATTAGTTGTAATTGGCTTTCAACTAGCTTTCAGGAACTGTGATTACTCTTAGATCAATACTGTTTTGTTTTTGTCTTTTTATTAGCTCACCTGGCCCAAAAAGGGGCCAAGTGAGCTTTTCTCATCGCTTGGCGTCCGTCGACCGTCGTCCGTCGTTCGTCGTTAACTTTTACAAAAATCTTCTCCTCTGAAACTAATAAGCCAAAATTAACCAAACTTGGCCACAATCATTATTAGGGTATCTAGTTTGAAAAATGTGTCCAACGACCTGGCCCGCCAACCAAGATGGCCGCCATGGCTAAAAATAGAACAAAGGGGTAAAATGTAGATTTTGGTTTATATCTCTGCAACCAAAGCATTTGGAGAAAATCTGATGGGATAAAATTGTTTATCAGGTTAAGATCTAGTTGGCCTGAAATTTTCAGACAAATCAGATAACCCGTTGTTGGGTTACTACCCCTGAATTGGTAATTTTAAGAAAATTCAGTTTTTGGTTATTAACTTCAATATTATTATAGATATAGATAAACTGTAAACAGCAATAATGTATAGCAAACAAAGATCAACAAATAAGTCAACATGACCAAAATCGTCAATTGACCCCTTAAGGAGTTATTGCCCTTGATATTCAATTGATTAACAATTTTCGTAAATTTTTGTAATCTTTTACAAAAATCTTCTTTTCTGAAACTACTGGGCCAAATAGAATCAAACTTGACCACAATCATCATTGAGGTATCTAGTTTAAAAAATGTGTCCGATGATCCCGCCCGCCGACCAAATTGGCCGACATAGCTAAAAATAGAACATAGGGGTAAAATGCAGTTTATGGCTTATATTTCTGAAACTAAAGCATTTAGAGCAAATCTGACAATAGTAAAAATGTTCATCTTTTACAAAAATCTTCTCCTCTAAAACTACTGGGCCAAATAGAATCAAACTTGGCCACAATCATCATTAGGGTATTAAGTTTAAAAAATATGTCTGATGACCCCGCCTGCCAAAAAAGATGGCCGACATGGCAAAAAATAGAACATACGGGGTAAATTCCAAGTTATGTCTTTTATTCTGATAATCGGTATAAATAGAGGAAATCTGAAAAGGATAAAATTGTTCAGAATGTTGAGCTCTACCAATTATCCATATACGTCAAAACTGTCAGATGATTTCCTGTAGGAGTTATTGCCCTTAAAATGACAAATTTTACCACTTTTTTTCGATTTTTGCCTTTTAACTTGAAAAATATAATAGATAGAGAGAAACTTTACACTGCAATAATGATCAGAAGGACAAGTTCTACAAATGAGTTTCATGGTTGAAATCATCAGTTGACTCCTTATTAGAGTTATTGCCCTTTGATGCCGATTTGTACATTTTTTTTGCGTTTTTGTCTTATATCTTAAAACTTATAATAGATAGAAAGAAACTTAAATATACAAAAATGATCAGCAAGACAAGATCTACTAACAAGTCAAATTTTGCTGATATAATTAGTAGACTGTTACTCTTTATAGGAGTTTTTTTTACCCTCTTTTGTGTTTGGAGCAAAAACTAAATAAGATCATGAATATAGAGAGAAACTAAACAAACTTCAATGATTAGCAATATAAGATACAAAAAAAAAAAAACAGATTTTTGTCATTAATTCTTTTCTCATCTACAATGTTGGAGAGTGTCCTTTGTTGAATATGCATATAGACCAAGGTGAGCGACACAGGCTCTTGAGAGCTGCTTCTTTCCAATCTAATGAGTCAAGCCAACCATCAAAGATAATTAACTTCCTGTTTGAATGGATGATAAGCACTCCCATCTACATCGAGTCAAACCATTCACAGCAGACTTTTACATTGTATTTTTCTTTTTGTTGTCAATTTGTATTACTGCCCAAGGTTTTGGTGCTCAGTCTTAAGTTTTCTATATTGTGTTTTGTATACTGTTGTTTGTCTTTTTGTCTTTTTTTTTGTCATGGCTTTGTCAACAATTGTCGGCATTCCTTCGGGAACGAACTGTGCGGCTCTCCTTGCCGACCTCTTCTTATTTTCATACGAGTCGGAGTTCCTTCAGACACATGTCAAAAACAAGAAGATCAAAGAAGCCAGAGCATTTAATTTCAAATTCAGACATTTTTAGTATTCTTGTCTTTCATTTTTGCTTATGTGCTTTGTATATATGCCATTTCGTTTTTCTTTGTTGACATGTTTGTTTCTTTTATAGTGATTAAGATTATAACACAATGTTGACTGCTGTACCCCTTTTTTTGACATTTTTACCTATTAAGTCTGTTTGTTTTGTTCACACATTGTTGTCAATATAATGGAATTTTATGCGACTGTCATGAAGACAAGTGAGAGGTTAAGATAGCTATACAATCACGTTTAATCCATCATTTTCTACATAAGGAAATGCCGGTACCAAGTCAAGAATTTGACATTTGTTTTCCATTCGTTTGATGTGTTTGAGCTTTTGTTTTTGCCATTTGGTAAGGGACTTTCCAATATAAATTTTCCTTGGAGTTCGGTATTTTTGTTATTTTATTTTTTTGTGAGTTTAGTTCGACTTATGTAGTTTGAATGTCCCTTTGGTATCTTTTGTCTCTCTTTGGGAGGAAATGTGCGCTCATAATCATAATTAAACCAACCACGTTATTTATGTGCCTGTCCCAAGTCAGAAGCCTATTATTCAGTGTTTGTTGTTGGTTCCTGTATGTCATATTTTTGTTTATCTTGTAAGCATAAATCTGGCTGTTGGTTTTCTAGTTTGGATTGCTTCACATTTTGTCATGTCAGGGCTTTTTTTTGCTGACCTCATTACATACAATGGGTTTTGCACTTTTTGAAGACCTTTTCTGTGACAAATAGTTTTTTAGGCACAGACCTTTTAATATTTACTTTGGTGAGTGGGGCATATCTATTTATGGGAACAATTTTTTTTTTCTGGACTAACATTTTAGGCAAACATTTTTTTTCATCAACAATTTGGTAACTCAATGGATTTATTTTGTCCATAATTTTCAATGGAAGCAACTATATTTTACTTCTGGAACCAGACTTTTCAAGAAAATTATGGACAACAATCTTATTTAAAAAAAGAATTCACTCATATGCCCCTTTATCACACACCTAAACTATGAATGGTCATTGTCCAATTACATCCACATCATTTCGACTGTTAAAAAGTTGTCACATTGGCAATCTTACTACATTTCCTTATTTGGTCATTGTATGCAAAACACTCTTTGGAAAGAACTTAATAAGACCAGCATTGAGAAGAGGTAAACAAATAAGAATTTATAAGTATCTCCTTCTGTATATGCATTAAATGTTGCCACTGGACGTGAAACAAACAACCAATCCATTTTAGGACTATCTATTGTAGATTTTGAAAGATATGTATGATTCGCGTTTTACCAATGAATGGAACCTATCCTTCATTAATCTCATCTTTATTCTTTCAAATCTTCTTGATCTAGAAGAAGGAATAAGATGTCATGAAAATACCTAAACCTGTGGGAGGGGTTAGCTGATTTTTTTTCAGTTCATTTCTTGTTTTTTTTTGGGAGGGAAAAGGGTTTGTCTGTATATGAAATTACCTAAATGGATATAATGTTTTCTTTTAAAAAATCAAATTGTGATGCATGGCACAGCAGGATATATACATAAGAAAAAGTTTAATACCCTTCTAGATTGATTCGATGTTACAATTCAGAGGGGACTTTACAAAGAGTAACAGGCATATGCACAATAAGAGAAACAGGCATATGCATAATCAGCAGGTTAACAATAACAATGTCAGTGTGCCATTAAACACAACCAAAACCAGATGCAAATGTGTACAAAAATGTGATAAAAGGAAACTGTCAACTGTTCATTTACTTTGTAGTCTGTTGCTGTTGCTTGGGAACTATTTGGATGATAGAGGCAAACATATGTTAAGTCTTTTCAAGAGGAAATGTTGTGATATAAAGTTTCCATTTGTTATCATACTAAAATATTTAACTGTCAACTGTTCATTTACTTTGTAGTCTGTTGCTTGGGGAACTATTTTGATGCTTGGAGCAAACATATGTTAAGTCTTTTTCAAGAGCAATGTTGTGATGAAAAGTTTCCATTTGTTATCATACTAAAATATTTAACCGTCAACTGTTCATTTACAGGATTTCAGTTGGTATCTATGAACAGAAACTGTTGCTAGGGATAAAATACTGTACAATATAATTTTCCATGATATATTACAATATATGAGTCATCTCGATTAACCATTAAAACCTTTTTTTTCAATTTTAATCACAATTTTTTTTGGTTTCTGTGGATAATAATTCTTTTGCTATGAGGAAAAAATTGGACAATTTTATAATTATATTTGGATAAATCCGTTACTATGGCAACAATTCAAAAATTTGTTTTAGTAAATTTTAAAGATCTGACTAAGGTGTATAACTGACAAAAATTTCAAATGTTTAACTGGTCTATTTAAGGTAAAGTTAATATTTCATTAAAGTAAGCGTATTTTCAGTATTTTATTGAAAAAATACTATGCGAATCAAGTATGTAAAAAAAAATTTGCCATGGAGGAAAGTGTTAAAGTATTTTGTCTTACGATTTCTGACAAGTAAAGCATCGCAATTAATTTTTAAAACCAGAAATGCAACCAAAATATACAATTCCTAATGAACTTGAATAATTAAATTGCATTTCTATTGTCTAAAACCCTGTGTGCTACATATTACTAGCACAGGACTAGTACATGACTCGCAAATTTTCATGTTACCTCTTTTGTTTTTAGATAGATTAAAATCATTTAATAATGTTTTCGAGAAATTTAGATAAAGATGCAAAAAAACATATCAGCGATACATGCAACCGCTAGTGCACAACAACACGATATATCTACGAGCAACTGTTTTGGGAAATCCCATGAAACAAGGTGCACGCTGTGTTACGCCTTGATTTCGACTATTTAAGAGCCAGAAATAGACTGCTTAATCAAATTCATTCCTTTGTTAGAAAATCCAAGTATTTTTAACAACGCAATTTCTGTTATATTTTGAATAATATTACTTTGGAAAAAGATCGTTTTTAATGAAATTCGATTGTTTCTTAGTTAATTATTTTGTCAATTATTTGAATGCCAAACGGACGTAACTCGTACCTGATTGGATGCTGAAAAACTGTTTTGGATAGTGGATAAATGACCTTGAAAAATTATACAATTATTAAAAGCGACGCTTGTTTACGACAAGTTTAAGCTTCTTCCACCGTTATATCAAACACTCTATTGGTTTTGACCCTATTATCTTGAATTAAAAATGGGGATTCCCGTTTTATTCCTATAAGACACTCCAAGGTATCACACACCCATATTCTTTCGTTTCTTGCATTTATTTGACAATTTAACATCAAAATTAGTAACGTGATGAAATATTTTATATTTATTTTCAAGAGACAATAGTTGAAATTAAAGTAATTTATTTCAATTTATGTTTGTTTTGGCAACGAAAATGCGAAGCGACATTTTCATTGAGGCTGTAATATTACGGCCCCCACATGAGACCAGATACGTTTCAAGGTTGTAGTATTACGGTCCCGGCATGATAAGAATTATGACTCAGCACAGACTTACACAAACCCCACCAAAATCTGGTGTTTAAAAAGATGCAAATATATCTGAATTATATTTGTTTGCTTAGTGATTTTTTTGCCGTCAGATTTTTTTCTACGGAGGTATATACGTTTTTAGTCATTTACGATTTAATGTTAGTTGAAGTATATTGAAAATTTCCTTACTTACTTATGGCCATGCACTGTATTTGCAAATCTAATGATGTCTGCGTTGATTTTGACTGAAAACTTCCCAGCAGACAACTATTTTGAAGTAGCAATTCAATGTTTGACATTACGCATTGATTTAATGAACTTACATACACTTAACATTGATAGACATCGACTCAAATGAATTAGTTTAGTATTACAGTGACGAAAACAACATTATTGCAATGTTGCAATGATGCATTCATATAAACTCAACATATGTCAAAACACTTTCTGATATGTGTCGTTTAATATTTTAGTAAAGACAGTTATGCCAAAAGGTAAATATATTTGCATGTGTGTTAACTATCTTAGGTCATGCTGTTATTGTTACTTCAGGCGAAACCTCGTTGTGTCGAACTCTGGTTATTCGAGATAATTTCTCGGTCCCTGTAAAATTTGCGTTTGATCAATGCATTTTAATGACTAATGAGTCGAACGAGTACATTTTATAGTCCCGTCGATGTAAAATCAATGTAAATTGACCCTATATCTGTCTCAAAGTACGAAAGTAAGAAATTTCTTAAAATGAAGACTTAAAAATTGTAATTCAAATCTGATGTTTTCCTTATGTTACCTTATCATTTTCATAAGTGATTATAGCTGTGTATATATACCTGTTTAGCACATACTTACAACTTCTAGTCCAATCAAATTGTTTGAATTTGCCTTCTAAGTTTCATAGTACATACTTTTTCCGTGTACTAAGTAACAATGCATGAATGACCACAAGGGTAAGATTACATTGTATCGTAATCAAGATACTATTAAAATCTTGATTATCAGAGTACAACGCAATCTCATCATTGTGGTAATTCGTCATCCATGCAGTAACATTGTACACAAATATGTATGTACTATGAAAACTTGTGAAGGGAAATTCAAGCAACTTGATGATGATGATGACGATTAACGTTCTTATAGAATTTTATCCCTTTCATCATGAATTCAAGAAAAATGTCTGAAGGGAATGTGCCACCAATATCTTTATTGTGATAAAACTTTAGTTTTTACGATATATACAAGAAAAAAAAAACTAAACCTGCAATCTTATAATTAGTCTATTGCTAGTTGATTTTTTATTGCCTATCCGCTAGACTATCTATGGGTCACATTTAACATATTTTACTTTTACTATGAAATTGAAAATGTTTTCAAAACATGTAAAACGTGCAAACCAATTTAACTCTATCTGCTTGCTTTTTTATCAATTTATTTTGCCATTTCACCATGTAAAGAAGTAGACATTCTTAACATACATACTTACACCAGCAGTTACTATCTTTTCATTCTGGAGTCGAGGGCCTTTTGAACTCACTTATTTTAATGTGAGCTTGACTAATAAACCGTTAAATTCCAATTCGTTATGGCTGCATTTAGAGACTCGTGATTTGGCAAATCACTGTCACAAATGGAACAAAAAGGAAAGCTATGATATAAGTGAGTAGATTTACAAAATATAAAACGTAGTTAATGAAGTTCTTTTTGAAAACACCTGTGAAACAAGTAGTCTGCCAAAATTAACTATCAATAGACTAATTAAAAGATTACTCGAGTTGTAAAGATGTGTTAAATTGGATAGTTAATGGAAAGGTATATACTATGAACTTAAGTGTTCGGGGCAAGCTGATATGAAAACGAAACAACTTTAAATGACTGAAGTTAAGATTAAATAGATCGTTAGAATTAAAACTCCATTAATTACAATAAATAAATGATTAAGACAATAATGACAAATAAACAATAATTATAACAATAACAAATAATTATTAGTCAGTCCTTTTAGTCTGAAAGTTGACTTGTTTTGTTCCGCGAGTGAATCCATATTTGATAGTGACTGACCTTTGTTAATATTTGTTTTATTGATTTTATTTGTGAATGTTTGTCTCTGTACTTGTGTGTTCGATTAATATAATAATGGACTTATCAAAAGCTAGTGCTTACCTTTGAAATTAAGCGAGATATGACTGTAGATGTAAGCCCTCTTTATGTTCAATAGCGATATTTTTATCATTTGATAGTTTGTCCTTTATTTTGTAATAGTTGAATTTGAAATACAGATGTAGAATATGGTTCAACAAATAACCTACAGTGCATAAATATAAGTATTTGTTACCTTCATTTTGTTCCTATTTATCTTATGTATACACGGTATAAACACATTCTTTCAGAACAAAATTTGGAGCTGTTTCTGTTTGCATTTAACAAAACATGTTTGAAAATGATGCGGAAGATACCATTTGAAAAAATACCATGGCAAAAAAGATAAACAATCTCATAAAACACTACTTAGAAAACTTAAGAGCATCATGAACCTCACCAAAATATGGGGTTTGAAAGATGCAAATATGTTTTAAATTTTTTTTTTATATTTTGTGATTGTGTTTTCGTCAGATGTTTTTTGTTTTCTCCACTCTTATGATTATGTACAATTGTACTTTAGTTGAAATATATAGAAAATTTCCTAACTGAAAGTAAGATTTGAGTTGAAATCTGTAGAAAAAAAAAAAAAATAAAAGGCTTGAATACAATATTTTTAACAAAGACAACAAATAAACATGTAACAAGTCTCATTTGAGGTACCAAAATGCAACCAGAAATGACCATAACAATAATATTTGCAAACTGATTTTATATGCTATATATAGCGATAAATCGGTATTGACGAATACTTATGGCCATGCGCTATAGTTGCCAAGCTAGTGATATCCGCGTGGATTTTGCTTTACACCTAGCAAAAGACATCAATTTTGGAGTAGCAATACAATTTTCGACATTTCACGTTGATTTGAAAAACGGTCATAAACAGACTATTAACACTTTCACTCCTGAATTTTATTTTTTTGCAGGATTCCCTGGCCGAAATTTTATTTGCACGAGCCGTTTGCCTGACCGGAATTAATTTAACATGTGCTAGAGCAAAAACGACCTCGTAGTTTTGATCCTTGAAATCTCATGAACCGTAGCGAATTATACGGTCAAATTTTGATAAAATGTAGATAAATAACTAAGGTTGAGCTTCTATAAACTGTTCAAAGAGTAACAAGCAGTTTACCTTTAAAACATGTGTCAATAACTTAGGTTGATAGAGTCGGAAGATATTTTTGTCACCGTATATGTTTGTGTTTGAATTTTTAGAAACCATGTATAAAAAACAGGCGGAAGATACCATTTAGACATTCAAAACTCACAAGTCGATAGAAACTGTCAAGGCCATGGATGTCTGAATTATATTTGTTTATTTTGTAGTTATTTTGTCGTCAAATGTTTTTGTTTTTTCTCCTGATGTAAATACGCTTGCAGCTGTTAACGATTTTCTTTTAGATGAAGTATATAGAAAATTTCCTGATAAAATATAAGATTTGTGTTTAAATCTGTAGAAAAAAGGTTTGGCGTATTAAATTATAAGCCTGGTACCTTTTGATAGCTATTATTTGTGTGCGTCTCTGTCCTATATGTTCTCCCATTTATTTGTATTGTAGTCCTGTCATGTAATCTTGTCATTTTAATGTTATATTTAACATTGCCATTAAAGCGGGAGGTTTGGCTAGCCACAAAACTAGATTCAACCCACCATTTTTTTCTTAAAAATGTCCTGTACCAAGTCAGGAAAATGGCTATTGTTATCGTATAGTTTGTTTCTGTGTGTGTTGCATTGTCGTTTGTTGTTTGTTCACTTCAGTGTATCTGTTGTTTCGTTGTCCAAATGTATTATATTGTATTGTTTATTTGCGTAATTCTCTGTCCGTAATGTTGTATTGTATTCATGTCCTGTAGTGGTGACATTTTAGTGTTATATTAAACATTGAGGTTTGGCAAGCCACAAAACCAGGTTCAACCCACCATTTTTTCTTAAAATGTCCTGTACCAAGTCAGGAAAATGGCCATTGTTATATTATAGTTCGTTTCTGTGTGTGTTGCATTTTAGTGTTGTGTCGTTGTTCTCCTCTCATATTTGATGTATTTCCCTCAGTTTTAGTTAGTAACCCGGATTTGTTTTTTTCTCAATCGATTTATGAATTTCGAATAGCGGTATACTACTGTTGCCTTTGTTTGATTACAATATTTTAATAAAGAAAACATATAGAAAGCCTAAGACAATTCTCTTTTTGGGTTCCAAGTTGAATATAATCCAACCAGAAATGTCCAAACAAAATATTTGAAAACTAGTTTTGTATGAAATATATTGCTTAAAATCGGAAGTGACTAATACTAATGACCATACGCAGTAGTTGCCAAGGTAGTGATGGCCGTGTAGATTTTGACTTATAACTTAACAACAAACATCGATCTTGAAGTAGCAATACAATTTTCGACAATACGTGTTGAACTTACAGTCATTTAACATTAATACATATTGATTCTAATGGTTTTCAATTACATTTCAGTGAAGAAAACTACGAAAATGATGCTTAAAGGTAAATATAATTGTCGATGTTTACTTTTTGGAGACTGTTTTTTGATGTCATAATTTCTTCCATATCCATAAAAATTAGTATTTTAATTTGCTAGAACTTGTTTCTACGTGTTTTTGCAAAGAGTAATTCGAAATACACAGAAGAAACGGTGCAACATACAATCGTCAAGATTCTATATGTATACTTACCAACACTTTTCTATGAATGAACAATAGCAAGAACAGCACCAGTGCATTGATTAAACGTTGTACGTATGAAAACAAAGGATAAAACACTGGTTTACCAAACTAATGATTGCTATGGATTTGTCCGATTTCCCTCATTTTTATTTGCTTCATTTGGACCTGTAACCGAAAGAAGATGTTTCCGAAGTGTATTTAAATAATACACATAGTCATAAGTTATACTCACGAGGGTTTACACTGTTCTTGGAAGTTCTAGACCTCTACCCAAAATACGATTTGTTTGTCCTCAATTGCTCTCCAGACTTTAAGAGGTCAAATAATCGATATGTATTTCAAAATTAAACAAGTTCCCTAAACATATTAAAGCCATTTATTGTTATGTTTCATTGGTAGAAGGTGAAGTTTAATCCAAATGTGCACTTTAAAATTGAAATCTGATAAAACTAGCTTTTCTTGATGAGTGCGCTTTCTTTCTGTGTACCGGACATTTTGTCTGCATAAGTTTAATCAGCTGCGTTCGAATTAAAATAGTTTGAAAACCAAATCAATGACGAGGTTGAACAGTATTGAAAACCCCAAAATTCCAATACAGTTGTGCCATTTCTAACTAAAGCCCTCTATGATTTGTGTTAAAACACCTTTTTTCATATTATCTTAGTACCATTTGATAAAAATATTCAGTAAATTAGTAAATTAACAGTAAATGACCGCACCAGTGATATTTAAAGTCAGAGCAAAGGAGTATGATTTTTCTGTCGAACAAAGGATCATGTTCCCATAAAATATGAATATTGCTTAAATTAGTACCGAATTCCTTAATTAAAATTATAAGTCATTTTTAATGTATCGGCCATTGAAAAGAATAACAGTTATGTTTCTTTCATTTCATAACGAGTCGTATTGATAAATTTGATTTTGTTTTTAAGGTTAAATACTAAATAGGTTCTTTCTTCAGTACATAGAGAAGTTAAGAGATATACTGAACGAATTGTACAACATATAGTTGTAACTTATCGTACTAAAGGTGGTATGGTAGTCTTCCGCCATCTTTGGTTGTGAAATAGCAGAGCACAATAAGTTAAGATTATCAATCAAATTTTTCGTTTATACCTTTGTATCACCTTAAGTTCCGATACTTCACAGTGATAATCACTCAAAATAAGATTCTAAAGTATTTTAAAATATTCAAACTAAAATCAGATGTACAAACAAGAAGAGAAAACAACATTGAAATTTGTAGCTTTTATCTGAATATCTGTTACTACCTTTTGTTCTCAATAAAAGGTCCATGACCAATTCAACATCCACATATTCTAGGGTGGATTGATATTTCGCTTCCTTTGGAACCATAAGAAAATATCTTGTTAGGGATAGCTAAAGGATCTTCCAGCCTGCTAAATGGCGATCATTCGTTAGAACACCAACATTGCTTGATAACGAGTCGTTGTGATGCACTGATTTTTCTGACCATGTTTAGAAATTCATTCTGATATTTGACGTTTTATATTTTAATGAAGGACGTGAAAAATAACGATATCACGCAGATCTAGAAGTTAAAGTAAAATACAATTACTATTAATTGATAATGGTTAAAATTTAAACTTTAAAAATTAAGTGGTAGTCCAGATGAGAATCATGCAAACTCAAAATTTGTGATTCACTTCATGTATGGCTGAAAATGTTTTTTTTTTGTCAACCAGTTGTTATATGCGTGTATATGTAGCTGAAAAGAATGAGTAATATTATCTGTTAACCGCCTTTCCGGGCCTAATAACAACATACATTTTACAATATATATTCTACAGGATTTGATTGGAGTTATCTCCCTAAACGTGAGTTTTAAAATGCATTCTTTAGAATTTATACCTCACCTGGCAATGTCCGTATAAAAAACTATATATGAAATTCATTCTAATTTTATATCCTAAATAAGATATTAAAATTTTTATTTGTAGGCTTTCCACCCATGAATCCCATTTTGCATGATTCTAATATGGACTGGTACTTAAGTCACTGAGTCAAATTCAACGGAAAGTTGCATGGACAGAGATATATGTGATCCGAATAAATCGAGAAGATAGCACGAATTAAGTGCATTGATCGAGACGATTTGACCGAAAGTTGGGAAAATTACAAATAAATAATTCTTATGGAAAGAATTTCCTCTTATTTTCTTAAAGTAAAAAGACATATCTTTAGATCATTATATTATCACAGATGAAGATATTGATAAGTCGAAATAAAAGACCGCCTGCATTAGAAACTTTATTGTTGACAATCCCTTAACCTAAGAAATGTGTCATACAAAGGACTCTCTTGAACACTCTAAATATAAACGTTAGAAATGAATTTGAAATAAAAACATTTAAGCTATGAAACAACCTTCCCATGTTTTATCAAAATGCAGCAAATATTAAGAATTAAAAAAAAAACACCAAATCATTTTAATGTGTAATTGATACATCTTGTCTTAACATGATTAAGGTAGTATGAAGATATAAACAAAAATGCCAAACAAATTCCATGCTTTTTCAAAAGGCAGTTTATATCGTGCTATTTTCAAAAATATAATAAAAGTAATAAATCACTAGGTTTGTTTTAGAGCTACAAGTTGTGAAAAATTGATACATTTTGTAAGGAATATAGGGGAAAAAAGCATTTTTATGCGAAAAGAAAGAATATCTAAATGACAGAACTTTATAATGATATACGAGAAGATAGCAAGAACGTAAGATATGAATTTAAGATAAAAAAACATTTAAACTATGATACAACCTTTCCATTATTTATTAAAATGCAGCAAATATTAAGAATTAAAAAAACACCAAATCATTTTAATGTGTAATTGATACATCTTTTCTTAACATGATTAAGGTAGTATGAAGGTATAAACAAAAATGCAAAACAAATTTCATACTTTTCAAAAGGCAGTTTATATCGTGCTGTTTTCAAAAATATCATAAAAGTTAAAGGTCACTAAGTTTGTTTTAAAGCTACAAGTTGTGAAAAATTGACACATTTCGTAAGGAATATAGAGGAAAAAGCATTATTATGCGAAAAGAAAGAATATCTAAATGACAGAACTTTATAATAATATACGAGAAGATAGCTCTTCGAACATACTTTTAGAAAATGTAAAAAAGAAAATCCCCTCCTTTTTTCGTGCTTTGATACAAAATATACAGTTATGTACATTCCTTTATAAAATGTATCGTTCCTTGTGTTTCCCCTTATCATGCTAAGTTTCATTTTTTTTAATCTATCAAGCAATATTCTGTGCTTGTGAATAAGAGAAAAGTGAACAATTTTCTGTCAACTGAATTGCATTCCTGTTTTCATTAAAAATCTAGAAGCTCGTTTCCTGCTAATTTACGATTTATGATGGTGACATACCCCATTCTACCTTGATTTGTACATTTGGACGAACACACAATATTACACAGTTGAACAGATGCATATCAAAATTCAGTTTACCACAAAAATTAACCTTTTAATCTTAATTCAAGCAACTTCCGTCCTTGATATACATATACAATGTTTGGCATTGCATGTTAAACAAGCAGCAACCAATAATTAGTAACATTTTGAAATACATTTTAGTTCAATTGTATAACTGATAATCCCTCTTAAAAATTGACAAACAATATAAATGACAAAAGCATTACAATACACTGAACTTGGTGAAGTTTCTGCAGCTGGTCAATGTTAATATAAAAATAATGAGATGTGGTATGATTGCCAATGAGACAACTATCCACCCAAGTTCAAATGCAGTGGATGTTAACAATTATAGGCAACCGTACGGCCTTCAACAATGAGAAAACACATGAAAGATATTTTTATTATGCAATGTTATTATTTATCATGCGTTCGTTACGCAGAAAGCGAGAAGGAACGTCTGAAGTCAATATTACATAAGTTTTATAGTCACCATCACAAATTGCTAGACCGATATGATCTGTTTGTGTGTCAACTCACAAGCCACATGTTTTTGTGAACTTAGATATTTAATACCAGAATAGCCGTCTGATATGTCAATTTACCGAGTGTGTTTTATTCCCGATTGTGATATTTTTACTGTGTGTTGATTCGGGTGATGCATGCCTAGCAAGAAACTTTAAACCTGTTGGCACACACCGTCAAGCTCTCTTTGGAGTCCATGGAAGTCCCTCAGTTTGTTTTTTTTTTTTTTTTTTTATTTACCTTGATTAGTATTTTCTTGATTGTAATATAAGATTTGAACATCGGTAAACTGCTGTTGCCTTGAACTTATTCTCCATTATCAAGACTTTGATATGTAAAAACTTTATTTCGACCACTTAAGTACAGCTCCATGTAAGAATCATGCAGGGGGTGATTCACTGGGGTCATCGGAATTGGATAAAATTTCACCTGAAGATGTCATGTCCCAACATAAAGCAAATTTAGTTTTGAAAAATTGAATGTCAGAACCATGGTAACCATAACAACCAAAACAGTAAAAAAGTGTAAATTTCTGAAATTTCATGACAAAAAAACACCAAAACCCCCATTTTTGGGCCCTCATTTTGGATGATTTGTAACAAAAATGACATAAAGTAAATGTTTTAGTTAGTTTAAATTTGAATGATAGTAGGATAATTCAGTGGAAGCCGGTTTGATAGAGAAAGCAATTCAAAAAGGGGAGATGATTCATTTTGCTGATTTCTCTATATTTTCCTATTTTTAACATTTTCAGTGGGTAAAAAATGGTAAAACCCAAAAGGAAAAATACAAATCTTTACTTTTGAGATACAGTCCTATATAATTTCTTATTTTTGAGAGAAAAACATTTTTGTGTAAATATTTTCAAAATTTCCTGTTGGCCGCCTAATATTACTGACTTTTGGCTATCAAGATTTTTCCCAAAATATACTATATTTAAAATATAGTAAAATTAGACAAGTAAAAGAAGCCATATTATAGTGTTACACACAGGTTATAAAGTATTACATATAGAATGCAAAGAAATGGTGGAATATAACCTTAAATGTTATATTTCATGTCAAAAGGGGAGATAATTCAACGTTTTGATGGAAAAAAAACCTTTATTTGCAATTGGTTTGTTTTTGGTATATGTGTTTTTATAAGTTTGGTGTTTTTTATTGGAAATGCAGTAATTGATCTGAAAAACAATTTTGATATGTGTATTCCACAATCATATAATCTAAGGGAAAGCTTTAGAGTATTAACAAAATGTCACATTCTGTATGTGCCTACCATAGAAACGGCCCATTATTTTCAGCAGTTGTCTCATGTGAACTCTTTGTTATTTGTTATCTGTTTATAATTGGAATTACTATGTATATTCTGAGATTTGTTGCAACTTTCTTTTAATGAATAACATTTGTTTTGGTTCCATTTAGTGCTAATGTGGTAAGGGAAGTTGGTCATTTTGTGGAGGCAACAAGGTGACCTCTGGGTGTTGGTGTTTCCGGCCATTTTTTGTTGTTGATTTATTTGTCTCATTGATACATACCCCACATCCTTTTTTATCCATATATAGAAAAAACAAAAACAAATGGTGTTTCTATTAATATTGTATTGGATATATACATGTAATAATACATGTATTATATTTTTTTCAACTGTCCTTATGGCCTAAAGTTAGTAACATTTTCATACAATAATAAGTAATTTGTAAAACATTCTGTTTTTTATATAAGTACATGTTTGATCATGTAATAAATATAAATATAAATATAAATGAACCACACATATATATATATATGCCAGTTTCGAAAACGGCTCTGATAAATATGTTCCATTTATGATGCATAGTTAATTTCATTTAAATGTATTCAGTATTAGGTAAAATTGTACAGTTTTGGCTTTATTTATATTGTAATTTTGTAACTGTTCACACAGAAAATTTTTTGGCCCATAGAACTACTTGACAAAACAATATGAGAATACTATTCACTGAGCTTAAATGCAACTTATTTCCAAAAAAAAACTAGTTAAGAAAAAAACTTGCATTAAAAAGTACTAATTAATTCAAAGTTGCAGAAAATTTCTATCGAGCCTCAAAATAAACATTGAAATGTACTGTTACTTAACATTTAGCATCCACATACAAAGTTTTATAACTGTGAACCACCTGGCATTTACTTCTCAACAAATTGAAGGAAACATAAAACCATAACTTTAAACATGTTGACTTGACTATCAAACCTACTTCAAGCTATAGCGTTTTGACAAACTTTGGGCATTTCATATCTAGATTTGTTCTATGGTGAAGTTAAAGTGTGACACATCATGTACCTCTGACCAAAAGACATACCAAAATCTTTACCCATGGTCACAATACCATAAAATTAATGTCACATCATATATGATTTGAAGATTCCTTGTGTATAGGAAAATTAAAATTAAGCTTCATTGTGCTACAAAATATGCTGAACATTAAACTGCCTTAAAAAGGAAAACTTAACAAAAAATCAACTACTTTCTGAAAGAATAAAATCATCATAACACTATTCCTCATTTAATGACAATATATATTTATATACATATATATATATATATATATATATATATATATATATAGTTCTATCAGCCAATAATTAATTATTTGTGTCAGAATTCATTTAGTGTTACAATATTTATCTTTAAATTGAATCCTTAAAAATAATAGGCAGCTTTCTGTTATTGGTCTAGACACTGTATTGAAGTTTGATAAAATTTGGTCCATGCACACTTGAGTAATCATACAAAAAATAAATTGTTCACAGACAAACAGACAGGTTATGTCATACCATAATTTGCACTTTTCAGGTTTAAAGGGGCACTAGCTGTCAAATTCATGTTCACCGATTTTAATCAAATTCTCATATTTGATTTATAACAATGTAAAACATTTATCCAAACTATTAAAAGTATAAATTAAACAATTAACAGGGCATGGGAATAAAAATATTTAGCTTCGTTTCGTTTGTACGCCATCTAATTAATTATCAAGTTCACCTCCAAAGTTATCCGATGACCATATCAGCGATGTAAACATAAATATAGATATAAATAGATTAAGCAAACTTGTGCTGTTGAATTATTCTAGGTCCATTTAATTTCACATATAGTTGAAAAAATAAGTGTTAATCATCGTTTTTACCTCTATAAGAATGTTTTTCTGTGGATCAAATCAGTCAATCAAATGATTTATCTTTGTTTCACTTTCAATGTTGACATTCTTTTCCTTTAAATAACTTTACACATACAATTCACATGTTATCCATCTCAAGCTAAGGGGTAAAATTGAAGTTCACATGAATACGGATTCATTGAGGTCGAATTATTCACTTGCAAGTAATTAATTCAGAATCAATGTTTTTTGCTTATTTTGACAAAATTGAACCATATTGGCTGCTAAAAGCGAATTATTATGTCACTATTTGCATTTTATTAATGATTGAGCAAAAAAAAATCAACATATTAGATTATATATCTCGTAGCTAGTGACCCTTTAAAAAATCAATGTATACAATTGTTTGCTCTATAAGATTCTTTCAATAACTGAAGCTTCATCAAGAAAAGCAGAAACAGCAAGTAAGTCTTCATCGTTAATTTGGTCATTCTTGTCAGGTAAAACAACTTCCTTTGCAGCAAGTCTTGAAAAAAAAGATGTTATTTGTGAGGTTTGCAAACATTCTGTTAGTTTGAAAAGTTTATTTCCATCATCATTTTTCAAAGTACGCATTTGATTAGCTACAGCTTGTGGGTTTGCTTTTTTGCCTGTAAGTTCTCCTTCATGATATATTCTAATAAGATAATCTTTAACATGTTGTTTAAATCTTGTTGTCTTCTTATCTTTCTTCAATCCCCATCCCATGTTAGTTGTGCATGTGGATGCTTCAACTTCATTGCCTCCTTGACACAGTGGTGTTTTTAAGGTAACACATACCTCATTACAAATTGATGCCCACTGTATTCTTACTTCATCATATGTTGATATCCGCTCTAATTTTAAAGCATGCTTCCCAAATAACATATGTGCCTCTAATCCACTGAATGTTCTATATATTTTCACACATCCAGTTTCAGGACATGAAAATATCTGGGCATCAGGTATGCTAACAACTGTTGTGGTCTCAGTATTCTCAACAGCAAGTTCTTGAGTTGGTACAACAGTATCCTGTTCAGCATTCAACTGAACTTTGATTTTGCCTTCTATCTTAGAGGGTAAGCTAAAATCATCATGGACAACTAATTTTGTGTCTTCTTGAAAAGAACTTGTCAGTTTGTTAATTTCAGCATGTGATAAAAAAAGATCCTGTCCCAATGCCATGTGCTCTGTAGACCCTGATGCCATTTTCCTCATACTTTATATCAGTGTAGGCATTCACACCTTTCCATTTGTGTGATGCTAATGTCTGTTTTGTACTATCAACTGTAACATATGCTACCTGACAACCAACAACACCTGACCCATCATCAATAGCAACTTTCATATCTTTGGCAGTTCCCTTATGGAAAAATAAGGCTTCTTGCAAATATTTGCGGCAATGTTGCTGCAAATATTTGCGGCAATATTGCTGCAAATATTCATTTTTCGTATGCAAATTAGTTTTCTTGCAAACAGTTGCTGCAACATTGCCGCAACAAATTGCGGCAATATTGCGGCAAATGTTTGCGAGAAAATCAGTAGCTGTAATTGTTGCAGCAATATTGCGGCAAATTCATTAGCTGCAATGTTGCAGCAATATTGCAGGAAAATTAATTTCTTGCAATATTGCAGCAACATTGCAGCAAATCTTTCAACAATTTCAGTTGAAAAATTAGGAATTAAAAACTAAGCATTTAAAAAAATATGATTTAATAATAAAACAAATTTTCTCTGTCCTCTATAGGTTGTCGTGTTACATCTGTGTATCTTTTAGTTCCGTTTCTCTGTACTCACTGTCCTTAAAGTTGAATTTTCTGATTTCAAATACTGCAAAATAAAAGTTGAAGAATTTAGCATATATAAAAAGAATAACTAAACATTATAAAGATATAAGTTACTACTATATATTGTAAATTCTGGACTTGTAGAATGAAAATGAATCTTTATAAAAGATAATTACAGAGCAATTTTTCCAGCATTTGTTTCACTTAAAGGGTCAATGTCTAAAAGTTATCAAGTCCTTCTAGAAATTGCATATTTTCAAATTTCTTGATCAGCAATTAATATATATATATATTACTATAGAATACATTTAACCTTATGCCAGTACTAGGTTGTTATTGCTTTTTGAATATTTATTTTCATTGAACTATAACATAATTGGTCTTGTCTATTCTTTAAAATTTTAATTTTGTGATTAGTTGTGTATTATACATAAAAGCTATATATAGTTGCCATTTGTTGATAGACCTCTTATTGGCAGTCAAATCACAGATCTCTAATTTAATACCAAACTGCTTTTATTAGAAGATTTCTTGTTTTAATTTAAGTAATGTACTTTCTAAAACATATAGTTTTAAAAAGTTTTAAAAAAAATCTCCTGTCTTACACAATTTTAATAATATTCATGTGCATAAATCTATTGTCTAATACTTTTGTCAACTCTATTAAGTTAAGAAGACTCTTTAAATATCACTATTTTGAACTGTAAGAGCATGCACTTATTCAAAATGGTGGACATTCTACTCCATTGTAACTTACCAAAAGATGTTATCCAAATTATGTGTAAACACCAATCTTCCTAAATCCAAGTCATGTCAACTGAAGGCTATCATCTGCACTATCCAGTGTCAATAGAATTAATTGGAACTTTTGGATCTAAATCCATTGTAAAATTCATATTACTTTGTTCATGATAGAAGACATCTTTGTTTGTTGTATGCATGATGTTCATGTCCAGTTCAAATTTTGAATATGTTGATCAAGGTTGCTAAAAATAGGGTATTGTGACAGTGTGATCCCTTTGAAATTTGCCCCTAATTATAAATATCAATTGCCTAAATCTTGAATATTTGTTATATATTATAATAAGAAAATAATTATATATTTTTTTTTTTATCTTTAATGTTATAATGGAAATATATACAAAGAAGAAATGCTCTACCCTTAATTTGGCCTCAAACTCTATGTACATTAATTTATGGTACTTCCTGTCTTTGCCACTACACAGAGATAAATGGAAACCAGATGGCACATTACATTTCTATCACCAGCTCATATTACTAATTGAGATGAGAAGGATAATTTGTGTATACATAATTTTAAGATAATGATACTAGAAATTAAACAAAATGCAACTTGCAGATGAGGCTAAATTCATTTGATGGAAAATATTAGAATTAAAAATATTGTTCATAGAAAATGTCACAAAAAGTGACAAAAGGCATAATAATACATATAGAACAAAAAAATATTATGACTCAATTATTTAGATTAAACTTGTTGAAATAAATACCAAAGTATTCTTGAAATTCTTTCCTTACAAAATATCATATATATGTGATGTACAGTTTAGGAATTCTTTATAAGCATTGTTATTTGAAGATTTATTTAAAATAAATTATTCAAATATCCAGATATTTTGAGTAAAATAAAATATGACGATAACAAATTTAGATGAATAAGAAGTATCTATATATAACCAAATGTTCAAAGAAACGATATGTTGTGTATTATTTGAACCTTAAATCTTAAAACAAATAATCATATGTAATATTTTAAAATGCTTGAAATATTGGTGCAAACTATCATGTCTGACATTATTAAAGAAACTTTTCTCGCAAAGTTGTTGCAAATAGTTATTCCTTAAATAATAAAAGAAAAGGTTCCTGCAACTTTCTAGCAAACAAATTCTTTCTTGCAACATTGCAGCAAACTTGCTGCAATTTTCTTGCAAACAAATTTTGTTGCAGTGAACATTGCGAGAATGTTGCAGGTAGCTGCAACAACCTGCAACTTTCTTGCAAACACTTCTTGCAAACAAATTTGTTTGCCGCAATATTGCCGCTATATTGTTGCAATATTGCAGCAAACTTTTCATTTCTGTAAGGGTTATTATTTCTTTTCCTGAAGCCACAAAGGTTTTCATCTTCGTTCTCATGTGGGCAATTTTAGAATCACAGTAAGATTTTCCAGCCTGTGGTTCACTGTAACTGTATTCTTTAATATCAATACCTGTAGAAGAATTATGTTGGCATTAAATATCAGTTGTTTTCTTATTTTGGGGCTTATCAAGTAAAACAAATATATATGAGAGTTTAATGTGCTAAAATAAGAAACAGGAGGCTTTTAAGAGCCTGAAATTACCCTCCTGTAATTTTAGTTTCAGACATTATACAGTACACACAGAGAGTTTGTAATCCCAAACTCCATACACCGCAATTATTGCTGGTGTAACACCAGGAAACTCCGACATCCCTCCCTAAATTCTCGGAGAAATTTGGGAGTATTCCCTCCGACTTCCGCGTAAATTCGCTACCTTTTGTTTATTGTATTAGCGAGATCTCTCCCAGTCCGGTGTGACGCGGTGTCACACCAGGTAATTAATTGCCCTAATCCTTCTGATCTATGCCGGCACACGACAGTCAAGGTATGTGAGATTTCTAATGTAATTAAACAGTTGTATTTCCTGTCTATTGATAATCAGGTTATATATCTGATTGCTTGAAACAAATAAAAGATTAAAAAGCAAAACGTTATTGTTAATTCTTTCAATTACACTGTACATTTAAAATTAGTTTTATTAAAACAACTATATTTGATTTTGACCTCGGTTTTTTGTCAGTAAATAAATGTTTAATTTACAAAAGAGATATAATTGTGTAAAATATACGGAGACTAACGCTGAATAAATGTGGGCAGTTTGAAGAAAATTACACGTCTCAAAGTTTTGTATACAAGTAAAAAGAAAATATTATTCACTATTCGTTATGCTAATAAGTCTACGCCATTTTCAAAGATTTAAAAGCAAAATGTTCTTGTTAATTCTTTCAATTGCATTAAAGTTTTATAAAAAACTATACTTGATTTTGACCTCGTTTTTTATCGGTAAATTATATTACTTACGAAAAGAGACATACTTGCGTAAAATAAACGGAAACTAACGCTGAATATAAAATGTGAGCAGTTTAAAGAAAATTACGTGTCTCAAAACTTGTACATGCAAGTAAAAAGAAAATACTATTCACCATTCGTTATGCTTAATAAGTCTACGGCATTTCTCTTTACGATTTGTTAGCATTACTTTAGGATAAATAATACATTTCGGCTACAACAGGAATACTTCTATAGCTGCATCAACTCGTCGTTGCATAATATTCATTTACGCACAATGAATGTAAACTTTGTGTTGTATTTAGGACAGTGATCTTTAAATATTTTTAAAGGAATTAATTGCCGTGGGAAGACGATACACATCTCAGTGATCAACAGTGCGTGGTTGAACTTTGAACTTGACTTCGCTCACAATATTGAATGCTAAAAATAGTGACATCAATTTTGTCCACGAGATTTTTATTTGGCGGGAAATATTATCACGTAACAGTAAACTCAGGTGACCTTTCTGGATGACCGTGGGAAAATTCATTCAGGGTTTAAATTTGCTTTGTAATGATTGACATTTGTGTGCGTTAAGATTGAGGTTCTAGAAGGTCCTTCTACAATTGATTAACCGGAATCTAAAATATAATCCTTTTCTGAATAAACGAACACCAGCCTTTTATTTTTACGTTTCTCAGTCAGCACAGAACGTAAACCTGGACATTATTTATACGTCCATGGTCAACAATATACATTAATGGTGGATGAAAACACGATGCATGTCGTTCAGTTCCTGTTGGGCGTTGGTAGAGATCCTCTGTGAAAATGTGCAGATCGTTAAAATCCGATCCACATTTTTTTTCACGTATTTCTTTCACGATATAGTTTCATTTTAATATTCTATAGTAATTGTTGAAATACTTCTTTTTTTTATTTCGACAAGGACTTTTAACATCCAATTTTATTTTAAATAATAAAGGATCAATAACAGATCATAACAGAGATAAACAACACATGATTTTTTCTTCTTCATATAATTAATTAGGTTGTGATTATTGTGTTGTGTCTGGGCGGGGAATGTCTCTTAGTGTTGTGTTTTTATGAATATAGGGCACATTGCATACAAAACGTTTTCCCTTCGTTCAACAGAGTTGTCACTTTACAGTTTCTTTTCTGAATTCAAATAATTCAAGTCGGTAATGTACCGGAGGTAGTGAAACAATATTTTACATTGCAAAATAAATTTGAAAGTAACAGAGTTCACTTGTTGATCCGATAAATTAACTCTTGGGTTAAGATTGGACAAATAATAAGTGTTTTCGTATTTTTATTCGTTGGTATTATTTCAAATGACAATGACATTTTTATCATTTTATCTGTCAAAGAAAGGACATTTAATACCGTGAAATTGCAATCAAGATCGATTAAATGTACATAGTAATATAATCCGATTATGTTGTGTCATTAATTTCAGTACATCCGGTGTAAACCAATTAACAGCCACGGTGTTGGAGAGAATCTTTGAGGAAATTGGGAGTACATCCGTGATTTGCGGTGTCACACCGCTACACGAAATCGGTGATTAGAGTTCGCGATTACAAACTCTCTGTGCGTACTGTACATATATTTGAAGATCTTACTAAAAATGCTAACTATTTGCCATTAAACTTTCTCTCTACATATAATAATATCAAAGATAATAACCAAATATTGTCAAATTCCCTAAGCTGTCTCAGTTTAGAGGGAGGGTTTGTGTCCAGCAAATAAGTGTAACATCGCTGCATATATGTTATACATGTATGAACTTGTCTTAAGTCAGGAGCCTGCAATTTTAGTTATTGTCACTTGTTGCTGTGTTTCATATTTGTTTGTCGTTGTTTGTGTAGGATTTATTTATTTAATGAAATTCAGTGTTTTATAATATATAAACCATGTTTTACACTTCCTATACTTTGTTTCAATACAGTGTGCTCATTGTTTTATATATAGCTAGACATGTACACCTTACAATCATTCCATACACCAAATATAGTAGACCTATTGCATACAGTATAAGAAAAACAAACCAAAACACAAAAACTTAACTATAACCACTGAACCATGAAAATGAGGTCAAGGTCAGATGACACCTGCCAGTTGGACATGTACACCTTACAGTTCTTCCATACACCAAATATACTAAACCTATTGCTTATAGTATATAGAGATATGGACTTGACCACCAAAACTTAACCTTGTTCACTGTTCCATGAAATGAGGTTGAGGTCAAGTGAAAACTGTCTGACGGGCATGATGACCTTGCAAGGTACGCACATACCAAATATAGTTATCCTATTACTCATATTAAGAGAGAAATTAACATTACAAAAAATCTTTTTAATCTTAGGCTTATTTAAAATCGAAAGCAATTTTTTTCTATTGTTAGATTAGAATGTTTGTTAAATTAATTCTTCATGTCTATATTTTGGTGATATGATATGATATACCGGTACTTACACAAATATTATTGTCTGTATCTACATATATCAATACTGTGACGTGCCAATGTTTACCCCTCTGTCCAAACCAGTCTGTTTGCTTTTCTCTAAATCTTTGAGGAAGAAACTTCATCGCCCAATCCATAATAATGATTCCTTGGCCTTGCAGCAATGATCCTAATCTTTCCAGCCTCCAACTATCTTGATTAATGGTTCTTACACTATGTGCTCCCCAGTTCTCTATCTTGATAATGGAATCATCCAAATCTTTGTTGAACTCTTCTTTTAATTCTTCAGATGTTGTAGAGGAATTAATAACCTGTCTGATTTTGTCACACATATCTGTAAAAAGTTGACATTTTTCACATTTGAAAAGATGATGATGGTTACAAATTGACTGAAAAGCTAAGTTCTAAGGATCACTTAGGAGCCAGGTCCTACAATGAGTTGCACACTGATTTTCTTCCTGCACATGTAGTTTGTAATCTGTTTTCATATACAACTTACTACTGGTAATAGAATTGGTCAGTTCTTTTGATTCTTCAGAGTTTATAACATTCATCCAGATTAATCAAATTATCATATCCTTCACTACCTTCAGCTGCTATATTGTCCAGTCCATGCAGGCTTGTACGTTTAGATGCTGCACATGCTTCTAATATTTTAAATAATGAAGAAATGCCTAAAGGTTGAAATTCTACTTCCCTGCAGTAACTCTGGTACATCTGTTTTAATTTTGTATGGCAAGCTGTTCTAACAACATTTGGAATAGTGATTGTATTTCCTGATTCCATCTTCAAATCTCTGGTTCCATAAGAAACAATTTGGATAAAGGATGGATCCAAAAAGCTGAGTGCATGTTGCAACTTTTCATCATTCATACGTTTTCTATTATATTTTTGTTTTTCAGCAAGTTGCATACCGGAAGAAAATGCGGTAGTTATATCTAATCTAGCTTGATCTATTCTATAGGTTGTCAAGTCTGGAATAGCTTTCATCAATTCTTGCTTACTCAGCTGTTTGGATATCAAAGCTAGAAGTTGGCGTCTTATCCTATTATCTGTTGTTGCATTGTAGAGTTGAAGGATTTCCTGTACTAAGTCTGTTTGTACAACATTTTGATCATGTGGATTTTTCATCTCCCTCAGAAAAATCTTCTACACAGCAACTCCTTGGCCTGGAGCAATTGCCTCCATAACGCAGTCAACAGACTGATTTGCCTTTCTCTTGATGTACCTCAGGGTACTCTCTTTAATCTTATCTAATGGTGTTTCAAGTTGGTATTTTAATGGACTGAAGGAACCCTTGCTAACTGAGACCAGTGCTGTATTGATTCTGTTAAGGGTGTGCAGACCAACATCATCACTCCAGTTGGATATTTGGGAGTCCTGGCTTAAATCTATTGATTGAGATGTTTGGGAGTTCTGGCTTAAATCTGTAAGTTCCTCTGTGTTACTTTGCTGCAAAAAAATAAATAGTTTTCTCATTAAAACTTACATCAATGTTGAAAGCATTTTTGAGTTATTGTCCGAAAACTGGAAAAATCCACCGTTTTGTAATGAATAAAACCCCATAAATCAGAAAAGTATAGTCTAAATTCTATAAAGATCAAAAGGGGGCTCATGTTGATATAAATAAACAATTCACCAAAGTTTCTTGCAAACTGGTGAGATTGTTTTTTGAATTATTGTCAGAAAACTGGAAAACCCAGAAAACTCGGAAACGGTAAATCCGTAATTTATAAAAGAAAAAAGGGAGCTCAAGTCAATAGATATTAACAATTCACCAAAGTTTCATATATAGATATAGGAAGATGTGATATGAGTGCCAATGAGACAACTCTCCATCCAAATAACAATTTATAAATGTAACACAATTATAGGTCAAGGTACGGCCTTCAACACGGAGCCTTGGCTCACACCAAACAGCAAGCTATAAAGGGCTCCAAAAATTACTAATGTAAAACCATTCAAATGGGAAAACCAACGGTCTAATCTATATAAAAACGAGAAACATGTATGAACTACATAAACAGACGACAACTACTGTACATCAGATTCCTGACTTAGGACAGGTGCAAACATTTGCAGCGGGATTAAACATTTTAAGATACCAATCCTTCTCCCTGTTCTGAAACAATAGTATAACATCACAACATAGAAAAACATGCATATTGGTTAAAGCAGATTTGAGTTAATGTCCGACATGTTGACGACGGACGGACAGACTGTCAACAGTATACCATAATATGTCTCGTAAACGGGCATATAAAACTAGATGTGTAGGACAACAGGCCTGTCTAAAAAAGTCAAAAGCCTGCATTTTTTTAGAAAGTCCCCATCAGCTGAGCAGAACAAAACATAAACTTAATATGTAACTCATCATGGTAAACTCACATATATAATAGAATGCTTCGCTGAGCGCAGCCTGATACGACTGCAGAGGTCGAACCCTGAACAGTTGGTGCAAGTTTGGACACAATATTCAAGCTTGATACTGTCTGAATTTGGATTGTGATCAAATTTTTGATATAATATAGGTTTCTGACACAAAATAAATGTGGTGAATTATCTAAAAATGTTAAATGGGTTAAAAAATTTGTATTAAATTTCAATTGAAGATTTCTTGCTATTGCGCAATACTGTGCAAAAGAACATTTCTTGCAATTGCGCAATACTATGCAATTCAATATTTCTTGCTATTGCGCAATACTGTGAAATTGAAGATTTCTTGCTATTGTGCAATATTGTGCTATTGGATATTTCTTGCTATTGCGCAATACTGTGCAATTGAAAATTTCTTGCTATTGTGCAATACTGTGCAATTGAAGATTTCTTGCTATTGCGCAATACTGTGCAATTGAAGATTACTTGCTATTGCGCAATACTGTGCAATTGAAAATTTCTAATGGAATTTATTAATAATAAAGTTTTGGCAAATTTCAATATACATAATTTAAAAGCAATTTAGGTGAGATGAACAAAAAGATTTATCAGCAACTTTTATATTGGCAAATTTCCAATGAAGTTCATTAAACTAAAGTTATTGGCAAATTTCAATGGAATTTATTAATAATAAAGTTTTGGCAAATTTCAATATACATAATTTAAAAGCAGTTTAGGCAAGATATTCAAATGAGTTTCAATTACCAACCTTACACTGCCTTTTAAATTATGTTTTGTACTTAAGTAATTGTCCATTAACCTGGAAACCCTTTTCCCCCCTTTTTTGCACCTTATTCCTTAACGGTTTGAGCCATAACTCCCAAAGAAAATTCTTACCATCCCTTTGTGGTATTCCAATATCCAAAATCTAAATATATGGTTAGATTCAGCATATCAAAGAACCCCAAGAATTCAATTTTTGATGAAATCAAATAAAGTTCAATTTTGGACCCTTTAAACCTCAATGTGGACCAATTTGATAACCGGGCCCAAATATCAAAAATCTAAATACAGTCCGTGTAACGTAAAAGTTAACAATACGAACGATGCCCGAACCATGTACGGACGATGCCCGAACGATGTAAGTACGCTTCCCGAACGGTGTACGAATGCAAACGAAACGCTGACCGAACGTTGTACGGACGCTGAACGAATGATGTACGAACGAAACCATGTACCATAAACCATACCATAAACGATAACATAAGCGCCCTTTATCGTACATCGTATGGTTTTGCGTACATCGTTTCATTCGCGTATACCGTATCGTTTAGCGTACATTGTTTCGTTTAGCGTATATCGTATCGTTTAGCGTACATCGTTTCTTGGCGTGCATAGTTTCGTTTAGCGTATATGTTGTTTTTTTTAAATATAAAACATGAATTGTGTTCTGTTAAATCTTTTATATAGGTGATAATATGCGTAAAATTTAGATTGGATGCATGTTTCAGTTTTAATTAATAATTTAATAAATTATAATTTAATCTGACTCGATGTTGATCCAACCTTATTTACATAAAAAGTTTGAAAAATAAACACTGAAATAAATTTAAACAAATTAAAAGATACAATTATGATTTTTTAGCCGTAGAAATACGTACTTGGTGAATGTGCGAGTAAACTACAGTCTGCAGAGTATTCAGTCAACATTTTTGAAAATAGCCTAAGGTATCCCCATTTTTTCCAAATGAACAATTTATTTTAGATGGAATTCGAATTAACCTAATGTTCTTACAAAAGTATATTCGAGTCTTAAGGTTGACCTTTTGTTCAAAAGTGTTGTTAAAATTTTTATGTATTCTCTTTTATAGCATGTATTTTAAAATCGACTGAATAGCAGTTTTATCTATATGTCGTAATTAAACCATTTTTTTAGATTATAGATTTTTTTTTATTCATTTTCAAATCAGAAAAAAAAAAAAAAATATTCGAGAAATTTCAAATAAAACAATTACTCATTATGTGCCTCATCATCCCAAACATAAATCCCTACCAATGTACAAACGATTGTGTATTATTTTAACTATAAATGCACTTGACTTTAAACAATCATCAACAATTGTTGACCATTTCCTCTATTCTTTAATTTTCTTATACCATTTTCCTCTGTTCTTTATTTTGCCTGTTATACTCTATTCTAATTTTATATTTTTTTTAATTTATTTTCCTGTATCTATACCTCCTTTATTCAGAGCAACCCACCCTAAATATACATATGATACACACGGTCTATAGGTCATCGCTTGTGCCGTGATACACATGTTTGCATAACAAAGTATGTCACTGTTCATATTTATAACATTGTAAATGTCCTCCTAATGATACATCTAATAGTAACCACTGGACATTAAACAGCTAACTATAAATTCATCCGTCATATTCTTAGTTTTGTTATAATGTGAAAATCAAATAACATGATGAAACAATAATTATTGCAGATTTTCACTACGGAAATAATGGGAAATAATTGTAAACAAAACCACTCAATCACATCCCTACGCCACAAATTAAAGTCTAGCCTTTTCACATTAAAATACATTATTTTCATAAATCTGTTTCTAAATAATTTCAAACAATTTTAAATCAAACGGTCATTTTCTATTTGCCATAAAAAAAAAAAAAACAATAAAAACAATTATTTTCATTTCTTGTTTTAAACAGATCGATTGTTTTCAATGGTCGGTGCCTGTCAGCATTTATAAAATCTAACACCGTGTTTGCCAGAAAGAAAGCTACATAGAACAGGAAAACAACAATGTCTTAGAAATACTTCCAGGCCCTATTTTCTAATTTCTGTTGTAATGTGGTGTAATGCAAAAAAGGTAACTCCTGAATACTGATTTGTACCCCTTAAGCATTTGTGGTTAATAACAAATCTATGGTAGTCTCTTTTTCTTTTCTTTACTCGCAAAGTATTCGACTAAATCATGTTTTATTTATGAAAATTGCTCATTGCTGACGAATGTTTAACATTGATCCCTAGATTTTCAATTGTTTAGTTGTTAGGTTACTGTCTGATCTCGCAAACCTGACATTTTATGGTCATTATTTTTTGCATCCAATTGCACCAATGTATTAAAAAGATATAAACGCCACACCGTACGAGAGTCGTTATTTTACATAAACTATTAGTATTTTTTCTATAACGAAATACGAAACCACTTCTCGCAATTCGCTTTGGGGTTATTGTGCTTGTCTTTTGACAAAATATGGCCTTGTCTCAAAAACAAAAATATAATATAATATAGAGTAATATATAAAACTGGACTAGAGTGAAGAGTTGGGAAGTAGGAATTCGAATTTTAATTGAATGTTCTAAATCTTAGTGTATTTCTGATATATGATTGTACAGACTCAAAAATTTCTTTGTTTTGATGAAATGAAAGGTCACCGTCGCCAGCCAATAAAAGCAAAATGAATATAGTAGATCTTTCTAATTTTGAAAACAATATTTCTCTTGCTTCGTTGATAAAAGGCACTTAAAATAGTGAATACTATCCTCAACAGGATGACCACAGCTGCATGCGGGATTCAATTTAATATTAATAAGGTTTAAATCTGCATTTGAATAACTGCACCATATTTCTCAACTGTGTATCAATGATATTAAGATTTCTATCACCACAACTAAAATAGGAAGTGCGTACTGTGAATAAATACTCAGTTTACTATTATTTACAGCAAGTTATCACATATAATACCACGTTAACAATTAGGGTGACAGTGTTTGATAGTCTGAAGGAGACAGCATCACGGATTTAATAAGGCAAAGCTTTTGTTGTACTCAATCTTACTAAAGTTTTCTTTATTATATTTAATAGATATATATCCGAGATACGATAATGTAGTTTTCTTTTTTATATCACACCTGATCATCAATGATGGGATAATGTCTACTGAGAAAATTTAACCAGAGACTGGATAACGTAGAAATGACCAATCAAAGGTCACTGTACGGCCTTCAACAATGAGCAAAATCCATACAGCATAGTAAGATATTAAAGGCTCTGAAATGACAAATGTAAAATACACTCAACACTGTTCAAACATCACCGCACGTCAAACTTTGAACAGCAGAAAAACCTGATTGGACATTCGTGACAATTTGGCACGCCCTCATGAATTGGCGTACGTCCTATTATTATTAGTTATTAGTTTCCTGTCTATTCTGTCATTTATTGCATTTGATTTGTAATTCGTCCTCATGTAACACATATTTGTGTTTGAGTGTAAATAAAGAATTGAAAAATGTATTTTGCGTTAAATGTGCAATGAAGCCACGGATTCGTAATCTTCAAAAATAGTTCTGAAACGGTTGATAAGATGTAGAATGTCTGAATAGAAATATAACAATTATGTCCACTGCGCGATAATAAAACGGGCTATATTTGGACATTTTGAGATACTATAAGTACTTGTTTTCTGTGATAGAATTTTAGAGGTCAATACGACTTTTAATCAGTTGGATTTTCAATTTTAATAAAAAATGTGTTTGGTTTTCTTCTTTTCTTTAAATTCATATCATGATTCTTTAGTTTGAACATATTTTATTGTTCAAAAATGACAAATGGATTAGAAACAAGTTTTTCAACTTAGTAACGTCTTCTCCAATACATACATAAATATACAATTTAGCATGAAGATATAAAATAAATTACATATAAATTTTAAGAATCGAATCAATGGATATTTTCCACTTAATATAACTAATCGAGTGCGCCTCAGAAGAAATAAATACAAACACACCGAGCTGTGTAAAATAAAATATGTTAGTGTACATGACAAGTCGTGTGTGAATTTGTTTAAATGTAAATTATACACTCATAGTTTATGATGTGATACATATTAAGTCGCTTTTCTGTTACAGAATAAGGTTGTCAAAGTTGAGAAAACGCTTGGTACTTTTTATATACTTTGTGGAAAGATAGAAAATACTATCATTTTCGTCAGAACTCAAAGACTCATCACCAGAGAGCAATAACTCAATTGTAATATTGACAGGAAAACATTGATATCATTTATCATTATAAGCCTTTGTGAAGAAAATTTGTTACAATATAATAAATAAATAATGATTTTCGATATTTCCCATTGTCTTCTGAACATTTTTAAGTTGAATAATTTAAAATTTGTATACCAAACATTTAAAATTTTACTCTGCGTTTATAAATAGCATTGAAAGTACAACATCTTATAAACGATAAACATTGATAGAGGTAAATGAGCCACTCTTTCTTATGTTGAGATGAAATATGTTCGTTATTTGATTTAACGAGCTTAACAATCGAAACCCCTGAAATATCGTCTTATGACAAGCACGAAAAATGGCGAAACTGAACTTCCAACAGCGGACAATGATTTCTAATTATACAATATTCTTTCAATGGATTTTTTAAATGCAATGTAGAACTTGTCAATTAAGACATTTCTTATCCCTTTTGAAATATGAAGTCACATGCACGAAGAAGTTTGTCTGACGTATGAAAATTGAAAAAAGACATGACAGCAGTTTAGAGAAAAAAAGGCAGTATGGGCATCTTGCTAAAAAGAAAAGGCATGATGACTTTATGTAAAACAGGTCAGAATAAATTAATAACTAAGAAAGGCAGGACAGAATAGAGTGTAAAATAAAAAAGCAGGACTACATTTACATTGAGATTACATTTAAAGAAAATGCAGGACAACATTTTCATCCTAGCCACCCTCCCCACTCCGTAAAAATTTAATGGTATCTCCTAGTGTTGATCTCGACATCGAGCTTTGTAACTGCAGAGAAAAGTCAATTGTGAGTCGGTTTGACTCTATCCACCACCAACACATAACCACAAGCTGAGTGAGGAGACTTTCTTGCTATAAGACGGCTAGAACTATTTTCGACCTTGTCGTCTTATTTTTAAAATTACGTCATAGAGTATCTGATCACTACAACGTTTTTACAAAATATTCGTTCCCGTGAAAACTAAGATTTGTTTAACTTTCAAATTTCATCGAGGTCTCTTCTCAGGATATAACGGCTATCTGTATGTTGGCTTTAAAGTCGACAAGATAACAGGTTAGTGTATTTAAGTGAATTTAAGATTTGTTGCAATTCTAAAGTACAATGGTTAAATCTGAGACTACTATAACACAGTGTTATAGTAGTCTCAGGTTAAATCAATCTTATCTTTGATGTGCCACATGGACATCCCTAAAAAATAAGACAGTCCATGCGTAACCCATGGCATTAGATATTTTATGCATGTCATTGGATATTTTCTATCATAATCCAGGCCAGCTAATAACTAGTGTGAAGCTAGCACTAATAACCTATATTTTTTACGTGTCTGAAATTTTTGAAAATAAAACTAAACTCTAGAACAGACCTTTAATGAACGTCAGGTTGGGACTTTATTATTTGTGTGAACTTGGGATTTACACGTATTAAACTCTTCACTTTTCGGGATTCGAGGAAAAAATGATTTAGCAAACATTGTTGAGGAACACAAATAAAAATTAATTCTGTATCATAAATTTAATTTGTTAATATTTGCAACTCTTGAAAATTTCAAAACTAGCTGATTTTTTTGATTTCTTCATGTTGAATAACTTAAAAAATGGGGATATACACGACTTCCCAAATTTAATCTAAAATTCAACTACGTTACTCAACACTTTTAATATTGAAACAATACGAGATATAAATATATTTTTTTTTTTATCAAATTCGAATACTGGGAGCTATCTGAAGTCTGTTCATAGGATCTCAGTTTTAATATAGGCGTGGCAATCCATCACTTTTATCCAATCAACTGTCCTTAATAATAAAGATTGGCGTGCAATTGTGTCTGTGTCAAGTTAGATAAATATATTCATATTTCTGGACGTACATATGTCGGGGTTTAGGCTATTTCATTCGATAGTAGTAGATGAAAAAAAAAAAGGGATTTTCTGATATTCTATCTGTAACTGAAAAAGTGGCATTAAATCGTAGAGGCAGTCCCACTTTATGTGAAGAATAGAACATATTGAGCTTTTTGGATTTTCGTCTGTCCACTACCAAATGTCAGCCTGTACCACTGAAAATATAAAACTTCCGGACTAGCAAACACGGGCAACCCAGTTACTAATATTCCTGCTTCCAACTAAACGTCATGTTCTAGATTGTCTGAATCTTGTTGAGTACAACCATCCCATGACTCACGTGCATATTACATAATTGGTCTTATAAGTGTTAAGTTTATGCGAAAAGATAATTCCTAGTCAATTACATATTTCAATTTTTTTAGAAATTTAATCTTGTGCTTGCACACTTTAAAACGTTTTCTATATTGTATAGAATTTACCATTGGAATCAAAAGTAATACCTATGTTTATGACAGGAGACAATTCTACTACTTGATTTTGAAGTTCCATTTTAATTTCATCTGGAGAAGAATTACAGGAGAATAATAGCATAATAATTGTCTTGTTAGGATTAAAATCAATAAACCAATCCTTAGACCATGCTGAAATTTGTTCTAAATCGCTATTTAAGACATCCTCTAATGTGTAAAGACTATTACTTGAATAAGAAAGGGATGTTTCATCAGCACACAATCGAGTTAGACTTATCAAATTACCAGCTATGTCATATACATGAATAAGGAATAGTAGGGAACCTAGTACAGAACCTTGTGGAACTCCTGCATTAGTATTCTCAAAAGGCGAATATGAACTTGAAACAAAACGCTTTTTGTAACTAATTAAGTGATTAAATACATTTTTAAATACATTTTTTTTTTCAAATACTTTGCCCACTGCTGATAATAATGAATTTGGTTTATAATTGGAAATCAGTGATTTGTCTCCGGTTTTGAAAATAAATATATGCTCAAAGTCAACTCATTTTAAAGAAGTTTTGAAAATAAAATGGTTAAATGCATTTTTTTTTACATAAAGCATGTAAAGCACAAATAAATTTACATACATTATCAGTTCAAATTATCTTAAATACCCCAGTCCAGAGATATCGTGTATATTCGACTGAATATACCATATCGATAATTTTCCATTCGTACTTGTTACGTAACAAGATCTGTGTCCAGGTAAAAGATCTAGCAGGTGGTGTATATTCTAAAGTGTTTATCGCCTTCCATTATACATCTGACGATGACATTTAGCTTTAGGGCCATTTTCTTTTCGCAAAGAAAACAAAATTAAAAAATTATATATATAATATTCTGTTGAAAATCTTTTAAAGGTAAACTGATAAGCATAACGTCTTCGCAATTTCTTGTTCAGATCCAGGGACACAGATGTCAGAATGAATAAAAAAACACTAAATTCTTAAACAATATATTGTAAAATGGACACCAAGCATATTTTGATAGACTAATGTACTGATAGATTTTCTTGTGTATTTTCTATGTTCTGGAAACTTCAACATCCCATCAACAATATTTAAATTAAAGTCCTAAGTTTTATAAATTAAATATATTTTTTTAAATATCATTTGCAAGGCTGCATGCATATTGCACCTATCGTTTTCGTATATTTCTTTTCCGCCATGCATAAGTTTAATGTTTACTTTGACTTCTATATATATATAATAATAATGTGTTTCAGAGATCGATTTATAAACTTTATGCTTAAAATAATTAACCCACACAGAGCGATAGCACAGACAGAAAAATTCTCTGGAAAGAGGACTGTTTGTAAATAATTTTGAAAGAAAAACTGAATTATTTTGGTATCCTAATGATAATGTTTCTTTTGACAGCACTATATTTTATTGATTATTCAATTTATGTATATGGTATCCGGCATTTATATACATGTACATGCATAATAAAATCCCTTGGATATATTTTAGTTGATTGATTATAAGTTGTTTAATGTCCAGTGTAAACTATTTCAAACATTTCTATGAAGAAAAGAGTTTCTCATTCCTAGGAAGATTTAAGGATTTTATGTGCACAATGTAATTTAAAGTATGAACTCCGTGTTTCAAAGTTAAAAAAACAATATTATTTTTCTTCATATTTAAAAAAATGGATTTGTTTTGTGCTCAATAGAATTTACAGGCGCGGATCCGGGGGTTCCGGGGTTGGAACCCCCTTTTTGACGATCAATGCATTTGAATGGGGACATGTAGTTGGAACCCCCTTTTAAAATGGCTGGATCCGCCCTGATTTACTACGACCAATAAATTGTATTTACAATGAGGTTTATATTTAGGTGTGTGCCAAATAGGGAAACAATAAACTGGTAAGTTGGTGACCATTTAGACTTCGTTTAGATGAAACACGTCTTCAAAATTAATAGTTTAAAGTTTTGGGGAATTGAAAAGTGAAACTTTTTCTTTTACCATGTTTACTGTTAACTTTGCACTAAAATGTATATTCAAACCTATTCTATTACTTTCCTCTGAGCAAAGTCTTAAGGGAAATATATATTGAATAACCCTATCAAATATGGTTTGTTTTAAACCGAATTAAACGTACATCAAAAGGAACTGAAACTGTAGGAGATCATAGTGGGTTTAACGACAACGAGACAGCAATCAAACAACAAAAAACACATAAGCAGTGTTCCAGCTAGGCCATTTTCACAGGGCGGTCCGCCCGCCCTTTTCCGAGTGCCGCCCTGTGCCTTTTTTTGCAGTTTCCAGGGCGCCCTGCCTTTTTGAAGATCGATTGTATTTTATTTTGGTCTTTATAAATGTTATGATCCGCCGTTTATACGAAATTTTACCTTGCGGCAAGTTTATGATTTTGTTTACGACCCCAAGCTAATCAAGGGTTACAACAGGTGTCATAATCTGTTGTTACAGGTAATCCGTTTATCGGATGGGTCATTAATGATCATCAACAAATAGAATCGGTCAGTCGGCATGAAGAAATGTATATACGACAACACAAATTGCGATGTTTACCGTAATTTTATGTAGAAAACGTAATTGACAGAAAGTCGAAAACCATAATTAACTTGTTAAAAACATCGTTTTACTTGTTTTCCGTCAAAATATTTAGCAAATTTAGACGTATTTGACTTTGCCTGCCCTCACTTTTGATACGAAAATGACAAAACTGGCAGCCATTGTTGATCGTATTTACTTCTTTTATGTACTGTGTATAATCCTCCAAAGAAGAAGCACACCCGAATAAAGAAAGATAACTCATTTTTAATTTTTCCTAGCATTGAGTTATCTACTTAAGATATTCTAAGATATGTATTCATTCTTCTGGCTTTATAATTTATATGTTTAGGTCTTTTGAATGATGGGAAAAGTTAAAGAGGGTGTTTGTAGTAGGGTGGGTAGGGTGCCTTGGTCATCTTTTTCTGTATTCTTTATTTTTAATACAAATTTTCACTGTTCACTATATCCTAACATTGTGCATTTACTGAGCACAGCTGCTGTATTGCCATTAAGCACAGCAGAGACAGAAAGGGTCTTTCCAGGTATAACTTGTATGACTATAGAAACAGAATGAAGCAGGAAACCTTGCAAAACATACTGCAAATAAAGCTAAACTGTGACAAGCAATGCCTTGAAAACTTGCATGAATTGTGTGACAAGGTGGTTGACAAGTTTTTCAGCATAAAAGTAGACAGATAGAGTTTTATCTGGCTAATCATGTTTTACTTGTATATATATAACCAGTGATTCAATGAATAAAGACAATGTTTGATTAATATCTTTATTAGAACATGCCCTTTTCATATATTGATTCATATCACGCGTTAAATGCCCTTTTCAGGATTGGCACCCTGCCCTTTTAAAATCCTAGCTGGAACACATATATAGTGTTCACCAATAGAAAGGTGTATACACAACATCCCTAATTTCTTTATCATTGTGAATAAATTTATCCCGGAAAATAGAATACATGTACTACATGTCTTTAATTTAACAGAACAAATAATAAAAGATCTGGCATTAAAACGTGATTCTTCATATAATTTAAAAGTTGAAAAGAAAGCCAGAATATGAAAGTTATACAATTTAAAGAAAACCAATCTTAAAGTTTTACTACTTAGAGGTATATTTTCCCCTTCTTTTAACCTACAAGTAAACTTCCTGAGAGCCGATGATTAAATATCCGCCTAATTTTTCCGAAATTTTCATATATAATATTAATATGGCGTAAAGTGTTTAAGCAGTTATTTGCCAATCAAATCGGTATGCACGTTAAATAAATATTAAAATGTCATATAAATAATGCTTAAAAAATGATGCAATTATATTATCAATCTAAAAATATTAATCATGAAAAAAAAAACTATATATATTAAATGACTGAAGAAATTTAAAATTCTAAAGGATATTGTTACAATATTGCCGAAAACTGAGACAACTATAACTGTTATGCATGTAGTAGTCTCAGCCGAAAACAATACGTAATTGAAAAATATAAGCAAGTATGGCAAACCAATCAAACATTTGTTGTTTGGGATTATTCATGGTTGACTAGTTCTATATTAACCAGTGACACGTGTCCTAATTATTAAGAAAAGGGACAGAAAAGTATTAAACAGAAATAACCGGTTTTTCAAACCTATATTTTCAAAATTCACTGCATGATTTAAACAGCTTAAGATGGCTGCCAATTGAGTAGTGAGTTGATTCTCAGATCTGCAGTTTTTGGCAATTTAAAGCTGGTTTTTGAAGGAATTTATTAATGGAAATCATATCATGATGTTTGGAATTTGATGAACTTTACAGGAATATGATTTTCTTCACATTTTGTTGAAAGATGGATTTACTATAGTGGAATTATATATTTTGGATTGGAAAATTATTTGTGATTTATTGATTTTTCTGAGCTGTATTGTCTGTATTACAACCATGCCTGGGGATAATAAAGGTGTAAAAACTGTACAAACTATGTTAGCAGCTAAAAAGCCTGGGAGCAATGATTTTTCTAAAGACTCTACAAAGGAAAAACCACCCAAGCAGAACAAACGATCCCATTCAGATGTTGCAAATGAGAGTGTAGAAGGAACTGACTTGACTGGTATTCAAAATGATTTAAGTGAAATTAAAAAATCTCTTCAGGGTACAGTTACAAAGACTGATCTTAATAGTGCTATGGTTAATTTAGTACAACAAAAGGACTTAAAAAGTTTAGTTAGTGACATTGTCCAGAAATTATTAGACCATTTTGAAGAGAAGATCACCAGTAAGTTTGAGTGTAAAATAAGGGAGGCAACTGGAAAACTTGATGATAAGTTAGATACATTGATGATAGAGAATGAGAATCTGAGGGAAAGAATCAGGGCAAAAGATAAAGTTATTGATAACTTAGTGGAAAAGGTTGGTGACATTAATAACAGATCTATTGATGCAATGAAGTTAGCCAATTACAATGAGCAATACAGTCGTAAACATAACATAAGAATGCTAAACTTTCCTGAAAAAAGGGGTGAGAACTTGAAAAAAGCCTTTGTTGAACTAGTAAATAGTGACCTAAATGTAAATATTGAGCCCAGTGATGTGCTAGCTATCCACAGAATACCTGGAAAAGAAGGTTACCAGAAGCCTGTTATCGTGAAGGTTAGAAACACTGACACTAAAATACGGATAATGCGACAAAAAAGATCCTTGAAAAATGAACTTAAATTTCATGATGATATAACACAACGCAATATTGGACTTATGGCAAGACTTAAGAACACTGAAAAATTTGAAAATGTATGGTTTTACAACTGTAACGTGTATGCCAAAACTGAAACTGGTAGCAGAATAAGATTTGACCTGTTTGACAATGTAGATGAAAAAATGAAAAAGAAATTGAAAGAGGGAACTTAATCAATCTTATTTAGTCAGTTAAATCATTTAATTTTTTTTTTTTTTAATAATATCCAGCTTTTTATTAATTTCAATAGATAGATATAAATGTAAAAGATAATTGCTGAAGTAAAAGTGTTTTATATCAGTCGTGAATTACATATTTCTATATAAATAGTTAAGAATATAAGAGATATTCTTCTTGATAAATTTGTTTAAAATAAATTATACTGTCACTATACAGTAAAGGGAAATAACTCTAACATTAATAACGATATAAATATTCAATTTTATCTCCCTTTTAAACATCTACTCCTTTGATAGATTTATGTATAATTGTTACATGCCATACTGTAAATTAATTAATACATTCAATGTTGAATGAAGAAAATAATAAGCGACATCTTATGTTTGTATGTGTGTATGTTTGTTTATGTCCAATTTGTTACAATTGTATATTTGTACTTATGATCTTACTTATATGGTTTATAAAACATCCTTCATCTATAATCATGGATAATAATGTAACGATATTATCAATGAATGTGAGGGACTTTCTCAAATTCCAAAAGAGGGCAGATGTATTTGATTGGGCTAAGAGTAAAATACTTCAATAGTGTGTTTCAGGAAACTCATAGTAATAAAGACATTGAAAAAAACTGGGAGGATGAATGGGGAAGCACATGTTTTTTCAGTCATAAAGACAGTAAAAGTGCAGGTGTCTCTGTTATGTTTAAAAAGGGTCTGGATTTTGTTGTGCATAATTCTGTTACTGATGATAATGGTCGTTACATTGTTTTAGATGTAACAATTTTTTCACAAAGATTGAGTTTTGCCTGTTTGTATGGTTATAATACTGATGAACCTGCATTCTTTGATATAATAATGCTGAACATTTTATCCTTTAAAAACACAAGTGTTTTATTATGTGGTGACTGGAATGTTGTTTTGGATAAATTTATGGATACATATAATATCAAACATAATAGAAACCCTAACTCCCGTAAAAAAATTGATGAAATCATTGATGTTTTTGAACTACTTGATCCTTGGCGTACATGCTATCCAGAAGATAGGAAATATACTTGGCGTCAGTCCTCACCTATAAAACAAAGTCGTTTAGATTATTTTTTAATTTCAGAAGACCTTTTTTCACTAATGAAAAATACTAAAATTATACCAGGTTATAGAACTGACCACTCAGCAATTATTTTCACCTTCTCAGCTTGTTTAGAGAAACGGGGCAAAAGTTACTGGAAATTTAACTCTCAATTACTCAGAGATGCAGATTATATACAAAAGGTTAAATTATGCATTAAGGATACTATTTTGGAATACTATCTGTCAGGTGATATGGAAGATCTTCTTTCTGTTGATTTGTCATGTAATGATCAAACATTTTTTGAAATATTGAAAATGAAGATTAGATCTTTGTCCATAAATTACAGCATAAATAAATCCAAGGAGGAAAAAAATTTCACCCTCAAACTCGAAAATAATATTTTACAGTTAGAAACTATTATGAACCATTCTCCAAATGAGGAGGTTCAAAAATCTTTACTTGATAAAAAACTTGAACTAGAAAATTGTCGACAAAAGAAGGTTGAAGGTTTGCTGCTTAGATCCCGCTCTAACTGGCATGAGAATGGTGAAAAATGTTCAAATTATTTTTGTAAATTAGAAAAGAAAAATTTTATAAAGAAAACAATAACAGAACTAATAGATGATAAAGGTCAACATATATCAGAGCAATCAAAAATTCTAACGGAACAACAAAATTTTTATAGAAATTTATACTCAAGCAAAAAATTAGATTGTGATGATTCATCATTTTTTAATCATAACATTAAGCTCACAGAAGAACAAAGAGATTTTTGTGAGGGAAATTTAACTTTTAAAGAGTGTGCTGATTCGTTAAAATTTATGACAAATGGTAAAAGTCCAGGTTCTGATGGGTACACAGTAGACTTTTATAAATTTTTTTGGAAAGATATTGGTCCTTTCATCTTTCGGTCTCTTTATTTTGGATACGAGGTTGGAAAATTTTCTGATTTTCAGTATCAAAGTGTAATTACATGCATTCCTAAGGAGGGGAAAGACAGACAGTATATAAGTAACTGGCGTCCTATTAGTCTTTTGAATACTGATATGAAAATAGCTTCTGCTGTTATAGCTAATAGACTTAAAACAGTTTTACCTTTTGTCATAATTGATACACAAAAAGGTTTTATCAAAGATAGATTTATGGGTGAGAACACACGCCTTTTATATGATTTAATGCACTATCTTGAAGAAAATAATAAGACAGGTCTTTTATTACTTGTTGATTTTGAAAAGGCGTTTGATTCCTTAGAATGGTTATTTTTAAAAAATTCTTTAAAAAGTTTTAATTTTGGGCCTTCAGTTTGTAAATGGTTTGAAACTTTATACTCAGAGGCATCAAGTTGTGTTATAAATAATGGACATACTTCTAAGTTTTTTCAATTGGAAAGAGGCTGCAGACAAGGAGATCCTCTTTCACCCTATTTATTTATAATTGGTGTTGAATTACTATCTTTAAAATTAAAAGATAATCCTGAAATAAGGGGAATAACTGTAAATGATAATGAATCACTTTTAAGCCAGTATGCAAATGACACATTCCTTATGTTAGATGGAAGAGAAATATCGTTGAGGGAAACACTTTCATGTTTTGAATCTTTTTATAAAATTTCAGGTTTAAAAATAAATGCTTCAAAGACAAAAGCACTATGGGTTGGAAACAAAAAGTATTCAGATATGATTCTTTGTCCTGACTTAAAATTTCATTGGTCACATTCAAATTTTAAACTTTTGGGGATTGAATTTTCTTTAGATTTAAACTGTATCACAGAAATTAATTTTGCTAAGAAGATTAAAGAAGTCTCTGCAATCCTGAAGAGCTGGCAACATCGTAAACTAACATTATTGGGGAAAATAACAGTAGTTAAATCACTTGCTCTTTCGAAATTGGTACACTTAATGTCTGCATTGCCAAACCTATCACAATCCAGGTTAACAGAGCTCACTTCATTATTTTATAATTTTATATGGAGTGGAAAACCAGACAGAATTAAGCGTAACACACTTATTGGTGATATTTCACAAGGTGGACTTAATATGGTACATCTTCATTCCTTTAATATCTATTTAAAAATTAGTTGGATAAAAAGACTGATGTCAAACCCAGTTGGTGGCTGGCAGCAGTTGTTACTGGCAGACCTTATACAGTATGGGGGTGAAAGGGTTTTACATCTGCAGAAAGAAAAGCTGATTGAGATTTCTAAAAAATGTAAAAATCCTTTTTGGAAGGATGTGTTACTATGCTTTTCTATCGCAAAACCTAATACTGAGAATTCTGTCAGTGACATTTTATCATTAGATATTTTGAACTTTTCTTCTTTGGATGATTTCCCATATTATATTCAATGGAAACAAGGAGGTGTGCAGTCAGTAAGTGACCTAATTAATAAAGAAAATATGAATTTTTATAAATTTGAGCAATTTCAAGAAAGAGTAAAAATCAACAATTTTATCAAATATCATGGTCTGATTTCAAGAATCCCTCAGACTATGAAAAAATACCTTAAAGAGAACTGTTTAAAGCAAGATTTGGATAAGCCTGATAATGGTGATATTTTTTTAAAGAGAATTATAGGTAATGTGAAAGCCAAATTTGTATATAAAAATTTAGTAAATAAAGTTATTGAACTACCAACAGTCAAGTTTTCGAAATGGGAAGAACTGTTGATTATTGATACAACAGAATGGTCAGAATATTTCAGGATAACCAAAAAATCATGTAGAGATGTTTATTTAAGAACTTTTCAATACAAATTTTTGCATAGAATCATAGCAACTAATACCTTTTTATACAAAATTAAATTAAAAGACACCAAGATGTGTACTTTTTGTAAACTTAGTGAAGAAACCATTGAACACCTTTTTTTTGAATGCCCAATAACTTTTCAATTGTGGCAGTCTTTTTCAAATGCAGTAAAACTTTTTTTTGTAAACTTTGTTCTTAACAAAGAGAATGTGTTTCTTGGTTGCAAACATGAAAGTTTATTACTGAATCTGTTAGTCATAATTACAAAGAATTATATATACAAATGTAAATTAAATGAAACAAAACCAAATATGGTTGGGTTAAAGAATAGAATAAAGAAATACCAATTTCTTGAATATTATATTGCAGAGAAAAATAATAGAGTCCAAGTGTGTGAAAAATTTTGGTCTCCTTTACATGTAATATTTAATTAATTATTGTTTCATATAAGTGAGAGAATAAAATATTTATATATCATGAGCAAATATTTAGCCTTGAGTTTTTTTTTTTTTTTTTTTTGTCTTTAAAATATTTTTTTTAAATGTAAGTCAAGATACATCATGTACATATTGTAGCAAAGCAAATGAGTGAAGAGTATTTGTAGTGTATGAGAGAAAGTCAGAGAGCGAGAGAATATAATCAAATAAAATTTATATGTAACCTTAATTACTACATGTATAATTATAAAATCAACTTGTCAGTGATATATATTGTAAACTGAATTATTTTTATATGTAACCCTTGATACCCTTGTCAGGTGGTAGTGTAGGGGTACATGTATGTTAAATCCTGACTATTGAAAACAAATAAAAGATAAAAAAAAAATGATTTAAACAGCTTAAAAGTGTTTCATTTATTTTATCTTTGTGCGTATACGAAAATTGATAGCAAGTTGAACTTCAATGTTCATGACTTACGAGTATAAGATTTCTTTTGAAATTGATCGATGAGCGGCTTTTCACAAATACCGAACAAAAGAATATGGCGTAAACGTCAATTAATGGACAAGCAACCCAACAAGAAAAATAAAATTTAAGAGGCATCTATAACTAGTTTTGAGTTAGAGAAATCATTCAATGCCATATGATTCTATTTAGGTTTGTGCGTTTTTCGATTTACGAATAAGTCAATAAGATAAAAAGGTAATTGAAGCCAAAAAAAAGAATACAAAAAAGATACATGAAATAAAGTGATAACATAAGTTTACAAATACGTACCTAGGTGCATTTAATAAAGCAACATTTGAACTTATTATTACCTCTTTTTTTTTTGTAATTTTATGTTTATGTATAGTTAATGTTACCCGATATGGAGTTCTTCTAAAAGATAAAATTCACTTGAATGGATATTTCTGGTGTATATACATGTATCACACGTGCTATCTACATGTACAATATACAGAAATGGCACGACTGGGTATTGTAAAGTTACTGAAGGAAGATTAATGTCAAATGCATATCCCCGGGCGAAGAATTTACTGGTTTGTCAGAACTGGATATCACCCTTCAAAACACCGTGTGTACACAAACAAAACAGTATTGATCTTTTATGCAGTCTAGCCTGAGAATAAAAGTTTTTGCAATTTGTTTAGGATTTTAATTTTAGAATGTAATGAACAAGTAAAAGATCGTTAGAAACCTTAAGTGAATCGGAAAATGAGCTATGCACGATGAAAGGAAAAGTTTGGTGCGTCGATAAGAAATTTCATAGAGGCATGTGATATTTGTAAAATTTCAAGTCTTTCAATAACAACCATTTATAGAACTGATTATTTCGATCCTTCAAATATGTGTAAAATAATTAAAATTTATATAATTTAGTCTCTTTCATATATACAATTGTAGTATGTTTATAAATACTGTAGATTTGTATTTGATCATCGATAGCATGCATAACGTCCAGTGACAAATATTTCATGTATTCGTACAAAGAATTAGAATACAATTGATTGGTTATTTAAGGTAAATGATTTGCGTTAGAATAGGTGAAACTTGGCCAGAAGCTTACCTCTAAAATAAAGAAATATAAAAAAGGTATAGTTATATTTTAATTCTGTATTTTACTCATACATGGACTTAAGCACTTTTTACAGTCAAAATAACAGTTTTAACACCGACAGCAGGAATCACAAGCGACGCTGGTTCCATAGATGCCTTCAACGAATTTTTATATATCCCTGGCCATTTTCGGTTTATATCAGACTCTGACATTGAGGGGAACAAATACCATGGATGTCTTGTCTTTTTTTTTTTAATACATTTAGATATAAAACGTGTATCTCATATAAAGCCTCATTTATAGAACATTATATATAATTTATTGTGTAAAGGAAATATTTGGATCAGAGAAATATTTGGTGGAGGAGAGAGAGAGAGAAAGAGAGAGACTTATATCGCGGTATTTGGTCTCATGTTATTCAAGTCAAAATGTGATGGGAGGAAACGTTTCCCCTTCAGTTTATATATATTTCATAATGATATTAGTTGGAGATTTAATCCAATCCAAACTAATAATGGTTTTTTTTTTTATCCGGCATCTTTTTATATTAAATTATTTTAACTCAAAATAATAATTGAAATAACTTTCTGAAATAAAACCCTAACATATATCAGACGCTTAACAAAACGATATACATGATATACCATACGATTGATGAAACGCTAAACGATATCACATACCATACGATAAACGAAACGATAAACGCTAAACCATACCATGTACCATACGACAAATAAAACGCTTAACAATACCATGAACCATACGATATACAAAACCCTAAACGGTGACATTTACCATACGATGAACGAACGATGAACGAACGCTGACCGAACGTTGTACGGACGCTATACGAATGATGTACGAACGATGACCGAACTCTATACGAACGATTCCCGAACGCTGTACGTACGATTCCCGAATGAAAAAAGTGTTAACTTTTACGTTACAGGGACTGTACATGGTTAGATTCAGCATATCGAAGAACCCTATATATTCAATTTTTGTGGAAATCAAACAAAGTTTAATTTTGGACCCCGATTTGGACCAACTTGAAAACTGGGCCCATTATAAAAAAACTAAGTACATGTTTAGATTCAGCATATCAAAGAACCCCAAGAATTCAATTTTTGTTAAAATCAAACTAAGTTTAATTTTGGACCCTTTGGACCTTAATGTAGACCAATTTAAAAACGGGACCAAAAATTAAGAATCTAAATACACGGTTAGATTCGGCATATCAAAGAACCCCAATAGTTCAATTTTTGATGAAATCAAACAAAGTTTAATTTCGGACCCTTTTGGCCCCTAATTCCTAAACTGTTGGGACCAAAACTCCCAAAATCATTCCCAACCTTCCTTTTGTGGTCATAAACCTTGTGTTTAAATTTCATAGATTTCTATTAACTTATACTAAAGTTATAGTGCGAAAACCAAATGTCTTCGGACGACAACGACAACGACGATGACGACGCCGCCAACGTCATACCAATACACGACCGCAAAAATTTTGCGGTCATATAAAAAGAACAGCTCAATATTTAAAGGCCTTTATAAGTAAAGTCTATAAGTTATAACTTATGTAAGTCTAAAGCCTGTAAATTTGAAAAAAAATCAGCAGAGTGGAACGAAACATTAACTTGATCAATGTTGATCTGAAACTCATCATAGTAAATTCGCACACCAAAAATCAGCCCAATAATTCTTATAATTTTTTTATGATTTATATTAGGGAATACATTCATGATTGGTCGAGCAGGCTTCAGGTAGTCACTCTTGAAGTTGTATATTTTTTGGTAGACAATCTGACCGAACTATGTTTTTTGTAAGCAAAGAAAAAAGATGATGTGGCCAGTGGCTGTGGAGAATATAACACAGACCAGCTGGACGTTGAAAATATAAGGATTAAACGCCTTTTGAACATGTTGAAAAGAAATTTATTGATGTATAATCTGGACCAAGCTACTCACAAACATATTATAAAAGTCCTTCGGAGCCTTGCATTCTTCCTGTTTCTAAGACTTGTACAAATAAATTTCATATTTTGATACAATGTATGGTTATTCTCTATATATACATAAAATTGAGAATGGAAATGGGGAATGTGTCAAAGAGACAACAACCCGACCACAGAACAGACAACAATAGAAGGTCACCAATAGGTCTTCAATGCAGCGAGAAATTCCCGCACCCGGAGGCGTCCTTAAGCTGGCCCCTAAACGAATATATATACTAGTTCAGTGATAATGGATGTATATGAGAGAGTATAAAAATTTAAAATAAGATCTGGATCGACCTTAATATTAGAGGTGAACTTAGACAAAACCAAATGCTATTTCTCCTGTAAAAAACCCAATCGGTCAGACAAGTTCAAAATGAAAATTCTCCATTAATATGATTAAAGATATAATTACCTCCTTTGTCTTTCTAAATCTGTTTGATTCTCTTTGTGGTCTTACTTTCTGATCATCCTAAAAAACATGTTAAATTTCAACAATAAACAGACAAATTGAGTACTCTCAGATCTGATCCTAGTGGCTTTTTGTTGTTGGGATGTACAAGTACCCGGCCACATCCACTTGTATTTTTGTCCATCTGATGAGTTAAGCCTTTTTCAACTGATTTTTATAGTTCGTTCTTATGTTGTACTGTTATACCACTGTCCCAGGTTAGGGAGAGGGTTGGGATCCCGCTTACATGTTTAAGCCCCGCTACATTATGTATGTATGTGCCTGTCCCAAGTCAGGAGCCTGTAATTCAGTGGTTGTCGTTTGTTTATGTGTTAAATATTTGTTTTTCGTTCATTTTTTTTATATAAATAAGGCCGTTAGTTTTCTCGTTTGAATTGTTTTACATTGTCATTTCGGAGCCTTTTATAGCTGACTATGCGGTATGGGCTTTGCTCATTGTTGAAGGTCTTACGGTTACCTATAATTGTTAATTTCTGTGTCATTTTGGTCTCTTGTGGAGAGTTGTCTCATTGGCAATCATACCACATCTTCTTTTTTATATGACAAAAAAAAATGGAAAATATATTTTATGCATGAATTTTCTAAGTTTGAGGACCATAACTCTGCAAAATTTCATGAGGCCAGATCACAATGCACACTGCAACTTGTCATGGTTGAACTTTATGCCAACATGGCCAAATTTCAAGTCAATAGCTTTCAGCATTAAAAAAATAAATGTGAAAAACCAATTATTTGAGTGAATTTTCTAAGTCAAAGGACCATAACTCTGCAAAAAATCATCAGACCTGAACAAAATTCAACCTATAATTTGCAATATGGTCAAACGACCACATATAAACAAGGCAATATTACTTTTTTACTATATAACAGCCAAGGGATGTTGTCTTTGTTTATATTTTGTAATGCAAAATTAGATATTAAATATGTTACTTCTGAATTTAACTTACCCTTATGTCAGACTTTTCACTTTTGTCGTTACTCATGTTATTTGCTTCACCAAATTTCAGTATATCCTCCTGAAAATAAAATTAAACCATATAATAACACTTATTACAGAATAAATATTAATGTGTTTATCAAGTTAAAAATAAATCTTGTGAAGTGTATATATATTTAGAGGGACTAAAAAGACAGTTTATATTGAGGTTAAAGATGATTAGCCTGCTGTATAATTTTCTTGTATAAAATGAAGCATACCTCTTGGTCAATAACTGTTAGATCAGTCTAAATATAACTTAATTTACCTGTATCACTATCTTCAGTCAATGGCATTGTATTAAAAATAATCAAGAATATCTGTCCAAAAGAAACCATGCTCAGATTTTTAATCTCTTTGTCAAATGAAATTGAGGGCAACATCCTAGTTTGTAATTTAGGGGGAAATTATCAATGCAACCTGTGTTCAATGAACCAAAAAATATAGACCAAAACCCAAATTTGCCATTCTTTTTAGAAAGTCCCCATCATAACGACTACGTATCTGCATAGTTTCAAGTTGATGCAACTTTAACTTTATCATAAACTACCCTGACCAAAAACTTAAACCTGAAAAAAAGCTGTTTCACACAATCCCATTTTCATGTTCAATGAACCATGAAATTTGGACCAGAACCCAAACTTGCCATACATTTTAGAAAATCCAAATCATAATGACTATAAGCTGATGCAACTATAACTTGGTCATAAACTATATCGACCAAAATCTTTAACCTAACATGAGACAGACGGACGGACAAACGTATGGACAAAAGCACAGACCAGAAAACATAATGCTCCTACTGCTATCGTAGGCTAGGCATAAACATTTGGATGAGCATGCAGTTCTGTTATCATCATTATTAAACATGTTAAAAGGAACTCAAAAAGTTTGACAATATAAATAGGAAGATGAGGTACGAGTGCCAAAGAGCCAATATTAACTCTCCATCCAAGTCACAATGTAATAAAGTTAAAAAGTATACACGTAGGTCAAAGTACGACATTCAACAAGGAGCCTTGGCTCACACCGAACAGCAATCTGTTAAGGACCCCAAAATGACCAGTGTTAGAGAGGCCAGGCCTATATAATAACAAGAAATTATGGTGTATAATTGACCTATTTGTAAAGATCTTGTCAAGACGAGCATTTTGAGCCCTTGTTTTTAAAAATCCAATGTACGGTTACAAAGTTATGATCGATTCAAAGTTGGTTTTCAGCCCCCCTTTTTTCTCCAAGATGGCCGCCAATAAAATCGAGTAGATTTCAATTTTAATAGGTATATTTTGTGGCAAGTAGTTAGTTCTTTGCCTTTATACGCCATTTTCTTTCAGAATGCACTCCAATCTTAATAGAAATTCATTTATACTCATTTACATATGTTTTTAGCAGATTTTTTTCAGCATCAAACAGCCTAGATTCCTCCCTTCAGACATTGCACAATATGCCCGAACAGCCAAGTTGAGACATATTTTCTGTGAAATTACAAATTAATGTATAGGTTTACACTATACTAACTGTAAAACCTTGCCTGTTTTGTTGAATTATGAAATCTTTGTGTAATAAAATGGAAAAACAAAGAGTTCATGGTCTCTTAACATGTAGTCGCTATAATTTTTGATGAAAAATGTAAATGGCACCGATAAACTAAGACATAAAGCAGCCTTTTTGAATAGAAAACAGACCAAAATGATCATATCTCTAAAACTGTGCAATGTATTGGGATCAAATTTGAAACTCAACATTGTGAAAAGTCAAGAGCCATAATGATGATAAATATAGATGTTTGACAGGGAAAATGGCGGCCATTTTGAATAAAGATGGCCGACATTTTGTCAATTTTCCCCGGAAAAACATGTTTTCCTTCATAACTCGCTCATTTCTTGACCGATTTTGAAAATTGTGGTACCAAATTAATGGTCTTTAATCCATCTTGGCATTGCTGGTAATACATATTTCATTACTGGCATCAATAAGGAGCTTTACTGATTTTTATGAAATTGTAAAGCTTATAAAATATATGTTGCACAAAAACTGTGAGTAATCTTCAAAATTTGTTGATGCCGATTTACAAGATAACAGTCCTATCTTAATAGATATTCTGAATTGCCTTGCTAAAAGGCATACTAAATGCTACATTCAAGCTAAATCTTAGTAAAGATAAAGCAAATACCAATTTTTTAAATCGTACCTTTGACCTGCTGTTTGAATAACCAGTATCCTGCACTTAATATTTAAACTAAATGTAACCAAAGATACAGCAAATACCAATTTTCAATTCTTTATGTGGATCTTTCCATTTAATATCCTGTATGCTGAACCAAAACAGTCTGAGATTTTCAAGAGCTATGTCCATGCATACACTAATAAATCATTTTCAGGAATATTCATCTGTTTATATTCAATTCTCAAAAGAGGATGGCTTTAATCAAAACAAATTCATAATACTTGATTTAGATTTTATTATCAAGAAATTCAGAAGATGCAGTTTGATTGACAGTTAGATAACTCTGCATCCAAGACATACATAAATGTTAACTTAATAAACAAACTTAATCAACAAACTTAATTAACAAACTTTATAAACATGCACTTAGTCTTTTCCATCACCTCTTATAAACATAAGCAACAATGGAGTGAATCATTCCTCAACTGACCGACCCTTGAACCTCAAGAAAGTTCAATTATTTAGTTCCTGAAACATTATTTAAAAAATTTTGGTGCCTGAAACAAACAAAAAATTTTAGGTGCCTAAAACATAATTTTTTCCCCAATCATTTAATGAATAAGAATATAGTCGATACATTTAACTACAAAGTGTTGTCCAGGTTGTGGTCAGTTCTGAGATGAATCACTGATTTCCATCACCATAATTTTTTACATGCCAAATTAATATGCTTAAATATTAGAAAATTATATTCTAAACTAAGCTGGTTCCAATATATAGTCAATACAACATTTAAATAAAGAATTGAATGACCTACAAAAAATAAAACAATGAAGTATTAATAGTTGGATTTCAACTGAAGTATGTTTCTGCATATTTTTTGTACTCCTCTGAAACTTCTTCAAAATTGGTAACATACCAAGACCTTCCACTAACATCTTTTGGTAATACATTAACATCTAAGAAAAAAACAAAAATGTTTTCAACCTTTTGTCTATCATCTATTTCAGGCCATTTGAAAAGATTTTTTTTGTTTTTAGAATGATGTAAAAATTTAATATCTAAAAAATTATCATTAATACATAAAATTTGTCCAGGATACCATGTATCTGCATAAGCCACTGCAACATATTGTCCACACTGAAAATTTAAATTTGGTAAAACATAGTCACTGCTGGAATCAATATCATTATCAATATTAGTATTATTACATGATATAACAGAATTTATAACTGAACTCTTTCCTCGTGCCTTTTTTGTAACAGGTTCTTGAGATACAATTACAACATCTTTCCTTTTCTTATTTTTTATAAGACAGATTTTTTGTAAAATGATCTCCCTTTGTTTTTCCATGAAAATTAATCTATCACTTGCAGATTTTATAATAAAATTTTCATTATCATTTGAAAAATCTTCTTCATTCCCCATGTCTTTTGAATGACTTGAAAAATTGATTAAAACCTTTAAATGCGATAATAGTTCTTCAAAATTAAACTGTATACTATTTGCAGAAAACTGAAGCAATGTTTTATCTTCAGTGTTTGTTTTAAAACCTTTTGTGAAATTTAATTTGTGTTTTAACAGCTTCTGATTTATCTTCACTTTTTCAAGTTTAGATTTAAATCTTTCAAATTTAACCACAACCCTCCATATTTTTGAATTTCAATTGTCAAGGCTTTAACTTCCTCCTGCTTTTTAAAGCTTTTCTCTCTTTTCCTCTTTCCTTTGCTTTAATAAAAGCATATGATTTTTAATTTCCTCTTTTCTTTTCCTAAACTGCTTTATAATTTCTGGAGTTTTCTCCTTGCTATTTTAAATACCTCCGCTTTTTTCTACATTCATGTCGTCTAACCATCTTAATGTTTTATTGTTTGAAAATAAAATTATGCCTCTAATGCGATGGTGTTAGCATTAGGTTTTCACGTCTCAAGCGATCTAGATTAGCAAAATCTCTCTCAGAAACAATATTTGTTGTTGCAACCGTTGTTGATTCAACACGCAAATCTTTATTTACACCTTCAGTGTTTTCATTAAAAATACCACCAGGTAAACAGTCAGAAAGCTGTCTTTCTATTATAATCAAAAAATTTATTAAAATAATTTGAAGAGCCTCAATGGTTAAGAGGTTTAATTCTTCATCAAGATCATTATTAATAAATAAACTATTAAAAACTTCATCTTTTTTTGTAAATTCTGGATAAAAAACTTTCCCTTCAATAAGTTCTGAAGCATCCTTTGAAAGGAGTTCAATACAATTTTTGAAAACCAACCAAATGTCATTTAAATCTAAAATATGATCAACATTTTCAATAATTCTCCATAAAGGACCAGTAAGAAGCTTATCTACAATACCTAAAGCTCTACAACCTGCTAAATATACAGGATTGTTTACATAGTTATAAACAGCACAAAGTAATCTATTTCGGTCCTCTTTATTAAAATAATTCTCAATAAATAATTTTATATGATTTCTATGGTGAAAAACACTTGCACCCATTGAAAACAGTAAATTAATTCTATGCCCATGAAAAGTGGTAAGTTGCAAATCAACAGGAGGTTCCAACTGGTTTAAAAATGTTTTAAAAGTAAACCATAACCAGATTTTTCATCTGCACCAGGCACACACAGCTTTGTAGAAGCTCTGATAAAATCACAACAACTAGGACTGAAAAAACTACTACAATCAACAGATTCTAAAATATTTTGTTCCCATAATTTCAAACCAGACTCAGCCTGAGTAGCAAAATTAACAAGTACATGTAGATTACATTTGAATCCATTTATAGCTGACATCTTTTTAATTAAATCCATATCAGTATCATCATCAGTTGGTAAACACTCTATTTTCATTTTTTCTAATAATGATTTTAATGACTGGTTAACAATATGGCGATCAGTCATCATGTTTTTAATTGATAAAATAAGTTTGGACCTACTTTCTTTACATAAATTAGCATCTGAATTTTTTACAAGAATTTTCGACATGTCTGTTAATACAGAATCTATTAATAACTGAAAACTTTCTGCATCTCCACGAACCATTTCATTTATTCTTAAACTGAACTGACCAAAAGAGGTTCCAACCTGGACACCACCAAATTCATGACCCCCTCTTTTGGTACCATCAGTATGCAAAGTATTACATTCACTGGTTAGCATTGCCTCAGCTGCTTGCATCTGAGCAAGAGCTTTGGCCTCTACAAGCATTATTTCAGAAAAGGTGCGTTTCGGCAACCTTTCTACTTTCAACCCCCCTAACTTTTCCAAGACCGTTCTAACCACCTTTTCTACATTGTTAACACCAACATTTAAACTTAATAATGCAGCATAAACCTCTCTAACTGTATCATTATATTTTCCATTATGGAAAGTCTGAACAATTTGGTTCAACTCAAAAGACATTTTAAATTCCGTTATTTCCTCCTGTAAATTCATATTCTCATTTTCTAAAATTCAATCCTTTCCTTACTATTCTTAATTGTTTGCTTTAAATCAATAGTCTCATTCAAATTAATTGTATTTTGTACTTTTTTATCTTTCAAAGATTTGTAGTATCTCATTAAAGCAGATTGAACTTTGTATTTTTTCCTGATTTCATTAGCTCTCAATTTTGTAAACAAGATTTCTTTTTTCATTTTAATATTTTCCTTTTGAAGGTCAACAATTTTCTTTTGTTTACGCTTTATGCGTTTGTTAACGTTACGTACAGACAACTCAGATAACTTATTTTCACATACATGATATTTTTTCTTTAATCTTAAATTCTCCTGTTTAAGTTTGTAAATATTTAGATTACATTGATATCTCTCTGATCTTGATTTACCAAGTTTTATTCTCAGGTCTGTAACTATTTTTTGTTCTTTATTCTCATTTTCATTGTCATTTTTATTTTCATAACAAACATTTTTGATTAAAATTGTTTGGTTTGTATTATTTATAACAGATTTTCTTTCAGGTGCCAAATACAGGGTGTTCAGATATTGCGATTTCCTTTCATTACCCAATTTATGTTGTGAAAGTTGTCTCTAATACATAGACTCCCATTGATTTTGTAATGCACCCATATTTGGGGCCACATCTAAACTACACAAATAAAATACCCATTGTGAACATTGTTTTACAGAGAATCCAAATCTGATCTTTGCCTTTCTAAACTCTAAAATAAGCCCTTTCTTAATTTCAGTTTTAATTGAATTTCACAGGATTTTCTAACCATTTCAGCGTTATTCCTACCTCATTACAAAATGGACCTAAATTATCAAGCTCACTATTCAGATTTAGTGCGAAATCTTTACCGAGTAACTTATTATCTTTTTTAACAATAACCATAACCCTGTTTCTTATTTTCCTTACAAAAGGAGAAACGTTTACATTGTTAAACCCTAAATTACTTAAAACTATAGGCAAATTTTCTTTAAATGTTAATGACTGTGATTCTTCAATTGTCTTCAGAACCATATCCCAAAAAAAATATTGCCTCCAAACAGGTTCTTGAAATTTGGTAATGGCCCAATCATCTAAAATTAAAAAAATATCCCAAAAATTATAAATAATGTACATAACAAAATCTGACTCTCCCTTTTTTGTGAAATTACTAGCATTTCATTAAAAAAAGGGAACGTCATATATTTACCATATTATTACAAGATAAAGGCATTGATTTATCTGTGACCAGCACATATCGTCCAGCAATAAAATCATCTTTGGCACATCTAAAATCCTATAACCAGCATATGGAAGAATGTTTTGTACTGAAAAAGAAAACAAAAGGAACCACAAAGAAATAGCTCTAATAACATATCATTTGTCAGTAATATGGATGTTATTTTACTTGAATTAATTTCAATTCATTTTCACTTTACAAGTACTTTTAAGTGTTTGTAATAAACAAATTCTTATTCAACTGATAAGTTTAAATGTTAAAGCATTTTTTTCAATTTGCATGATTTATTATTTTTAATCAGTACATAATTAAGTATTTTACTAACCGGCATATGTCTCATCAGTGAGTAAACCCTGCAATAGTTCACCAGATATGTTGGACTCCAACAAATATTCTTGAAACATTCCCAGTCCTGAAACACAGAAAAATAATCAATTGTGACTTCATGATATAAATGAATAAATCTGATATCTATATGTCTGCCTTTATTGAATATTCCAAACATTCCCGTGAAATTACATCAAAAGAGAAAAGTCAGACATTTTAAAAGAGGGTAGTAACGGGATACCTCACATGACTAATGACGGTGAAATATATTTGTTCAAATAACGTTAACAATAAATATTCAACTCCAGTTGACACTTACGGAAGCTACATGTACAAAATGAGATTTGACAAATGACAATAAAAAATAAAAGCTGTTGATGCTAACTGTAGCAAATAAACCTAAGATTGATGATACAAAACGTGACTGTTCTTTAAATTAATGTCATAGTTCAAGTGTCCAGAATTGTATGTTGAAATGTCGCAAATGTTTATTCTTGTCTCATGTTTTCGTGCTATTATGATTTGAATGCATTGTGACGTCACATTTCCATTGAAAAAGAATGCACTGTACGAATTTGTATGACGTATGAAAACTTATGATCTGACCATAAATAGCAAACAGATTTGGGTTAGTGAATAAAATTTTTATTCCCTGAAACAGAACATAGAATAGATATAGGAAGATGTGGTATACATGCCAATGAAACAACTCTCCATCCAAGTCACAATATTTATAAAACCAGAATGACCAGTGTAAAACAATTCAAACTAGAAAAGCGACATGCAATAGCCTTATTTATCACGATTACGCTCCTTTAATATTAATGTCATTAAAAAATTCTATACAAGTTATCATTTTTTAATAAAGAAACAAAACTCGTTTCATGTCACTTACTGTGAAGCCTGAAGAAACATATTATTAAATAAACAACACAAATGTTTCATATAAACTAACTAAATTTAAAGAACTCCAGATAAGGCTTCCAGGTAATAAGAATATCAAATCTTGTATGGTCATTTTCTTCTAAAATATCATTATGATTGTTTAAAAAAGGGACACTTTTTTCAACTGTTCAAATTATACTGCCTTACTGGACAATAGTAATGTCCAATGACTTTTGTTCGCTTTAAAGCAAAAAGAAAGATGACAAATAATTTTTAACCAAAGTTAGTTCAAATATTTAACTAAAAAAATATATATGATTTGCTAAACTTACCGTTCTGTGTACTGACGTTACAGTCACTCGAGGCAGCTTTCTGATCGGCGTTCATTTCCACTTGCGTTTTGGTTTAATCGTTTAATCTTAAAAAAGAAATATGTTCCTGATTATTAATTGCTACCAAATTGGGGTGTTTAGAAAGAAAAAATGTCAAGGTAAACGATAAAGGACGTGAAATTTCGGTTCAAATTACTTATCTGGTTGTTTACAATCTTTGAAGTTTTCATACGTGAAAGTCAAGGACGCAGTAACTGGAAATAAATCTTCACTGCGCCTGTGAAAGAAATGGGAATCTCCTTTTTCATTGGATAGTAATTTTATAAATTTCTGACGTCAGGAACATATTTCTATTTCTGTTTGAAGTGGGTAATCCTCTGGAAAAAACCGTGCCGCCGTCAACGTTTTCATTGGATATACGCCGCGATTGATCAAATATTACGTTGGATTTCATTTTAAATTATCATATAAAGTTATTCTTTTTAATAAACTTTATATTTTTATAATATTTAGGTTAACTTTTTATTCTTCATTATGGCAAAAATCCGACAAAACAACCAGCTTCAAATCTGTATATTTTGAAAAATATTGCGACCGGAAAACAAAATGGCGGACGTAATTACGATAAACTGGCCTCTCTACCAGTGTAAAACATTTCAATCAAGAAAACTAACAGTATAATCTATATACAAACCGAGAAAAGAAAAACACCTATAAACTATATGTTTGTATTGTTGGACAGGTCAGTGTATTATTTTCAAGTTAAAAATTAGACACAGTAGTATAATTTGCTCCAGATCTATCATCTACTGACCTTTTTAAAAATCAACAGTCAGTTGTAAACTTAAAACAGTTTGTCTGTACCATGAAGATCATGATATTCAAGGTGCAGATTGATAAATTCACTGAATTTGATGATTTATTTTTTCCTGCATTTAAAAACCGGAAGTAAGACATGTAATACTAGTAGATAAATCTAGATTGGATCAACTCTGAAATTACGGTTTAATGCACGCAATGGAAAACTTTATTTTTTTCATATGTTTTTTCGTAAAATTGATTCCAGAGTTGAATTTCATAAGTATGACATGAATCAAGCAACTGTTATCTGTTTATTAGAGATTGAAATAGTGTAATCATGGTATACCTGTAAATTGTTGGAAAGATCGATCCCAGGGTTAGATTCAGAGGTACATGTATCTGACACTTCATCTAGGCACTGTCTGCAAATACCTAAAAAAATATATAAAAATATCTGATGGATTCTGTTTATATGGTATACAAACATACACAAATGTAAATATTATAATACCCCTGCTGCGATCTAGTATTGAAGCCAAAATATTGCAAGGACCGAAACAGATATATGTATGTATGATGAAAATTAATTTTACATAATGGTATGTATAACTAATGCCGAGCATATAAATGAAATGCATTTATTTTTTTTACTTTTCCAAAGTATAACATGGAGCATTTTATTTTTTTTACAGATTTGCAAAAGTAATTTAATTTATATATAAAAACCTACAAAGTGACCTATAGCTATATATTTATAAGTTCATAATTTTTTAATAAAATAATAAGAAAATATATTTTATTTTCAAATTAAAATTTCTGTTTTTTGTCCCTTTGAAACAATTATTCCCAATTGAAAAAAAATTGTAGGAGGGATATAGTTACTTATCCCCGGCTTAGTATATTTCTAGGATTTTGATTGGTTAACGCACGTCGTTACAAAACCCATAGCCCCTGAGTGTTGCTAACCCATATCCCCGGACGTTGCTACCCATTACATCGGGAAAATTCACACGCGTTTTCCTTAGTTTCATGGTTGTTCCTTATGAAATATCGAATTCTGTAGATTATCCATGATGTCTGTATAATTAGATACTTAATCCACTAACGATTTTATCTTATTATGTCGATTATTTGCACTCATTTTAGTAAATGCATCACTATTCTGCCACAATGTCAATGAATGGGACTACTGACCTAGCTATGCAAATGACCCATGTTGACGTCACACCGTCTATCATGTAACTCTCACAACTTTGAGCGCCAAATTCGACCCATTTCACTTTCTCTGTCTTTAGATTAAAAACGTCTTATATTGGTCTACCTGTAGGGTTCTACCAAAGGTAGTACCCTACACTCCGTTAAAAATAAGTCAAAATCCCAAATTTCAATAAAAGATATTTCAAAAATGAAAAAAACATTACTTTCACGTTAAACTTTGTGGTCGGATTTCTCTAAAAATCGCCATATTTAGACTAATACCGGGGATAAATTTGTTATTTACGTTCATATCCGTAGATATGGATATTTTAACACCCTTCAGTACCCTGTACACCCTTCAGCTGCGCCTCAGGGTGTACTTGGATACTTCAGGGTGTTAAAATATCCATATCTACGGATATGAACGTAGATAACTTATACTATCTGAAAGACTTTATTCCCTAGACATGCTAAATGAGGGGTTGTCCAACTTGAATTTAGTATACACCTTATCGCTATTTTTCCGCCATTACTGGATATCACACAGGTTCCCGTAAAATTTTGACGTCATAATACAAAATATCTGACGCCACAATGGAAAAGTGATTGTTGTATGACGCCAAAGTTCAAGCGGCCGGGTCAGCCGGGAATAGCGATAAGGTGTATTAGCAACACATAGTTAAATTTTGCAGTATTCAGAAAACAAGGTTTTCATCTATGTCCCAATTCTTCCTTTAGATTCATGTATATAGACCAAAACCATGTATACAGAGGCAAATTTAGACCCCCCCACCTTTATCTGGTATTTAAAAAAAAGATCAGTGATTTTGGGGCAAAACTTGGCCTGGGACCCCCTTCTTCCTATACATGCTTTGTCAAAATGCTTATTGATCAACCCCCTCCCCTTTTTTCCAAATATTCTGGATGCAAAGAAGGTGGACAGCTCCCCTTATGCCTAAAGGAACATACTTCTTTGCAAAAGATATATTATGTCTGAAAAATTATTTAAACTTATATATATACAAACCTGTGCCCAATCTGCATAGGTAGCCATCTTAGCTGAGCTAGCTCACACATCCTTACAGTCATGCCACGCTGTGGTTTCCCCTTCTTGGAAGACTGTGGATGCCCAGGAAACCCACACTTCAAGCCTGGTTTCCATCCTATGCCATACGACATTTGAGTGGGACAAATAGTTGCACCCCTGTCAGTTTTTGATGACCAGTTCCAGATTCCAGCCCTCTTACAGAGGAGTTCTGCTTCATCTAATATGTCATTGCTACCCAGCTTACAGTACCATAAATGCCCTGTTATAGTTTTATTGCAGTCTTTTAAAGAGTAGTGTTTAGCATGATCACAAGTTCCCCCAAAATACTTTTGCAATGAACAAATGTCTTCTGCAGCATTGGGGGCAGCCATTGTTATTGTGATGTTGTCATGACAAAATAGCGCCATCTAGGCAAAGAGAGATAACTCCCATTGTTTCATTTCAGAAATGTCCATTGACTTTGATTGCAATTTGGAAGCTTTATTTCAATTTACACGAAATTTTCTTTTGCTATTCTTTTAATTTTATATATTAACTTTATTTTAGTACCAGTCATACTTACAAGGAAACTAGGGTTTTTACTTTCTCACCTGTTAAAAAATTGCAGCTTTTGCCTTATTTTTAATGCAATGCACTACACTCAGACAAATAAATCAAATGTCTGTATTTTTTTTTCTAACAATGCATAGGACCATATAAAAAGGTAGATATCTTGGTATAAACATATATTTTGAATTTTTAATCAAATAATGACATATTTTTTATATCCATAAATCACTCTCATAGTATAACTGCATGATTCTTACATGGAGCTGTACTTAAGTCCCACCGGTCTAGATAAACAAGTCTGTAATATTTAAAAGATTAGCAAGGGACAATCAAAAGCCATCAGTAGATAATGCACAGAAAACAAAAAATAAAAGACGAACAGAAAAACAACAGTCCTTAAAGATTATACAGAAAATAATGATTGTGCGACACTAACTTAAACAAAAATCTGAAGTAAATTCATACATCTGAAGGGAATCAATATCCTATGGCATGCCGTCTCGTCAAGCATTTGGATATATTAGTGTTTATAGAAAATGAGTAGCCTCTTAATAAGCTCGTCTTCTAATTTCGACCACTTAAGTCCCATCACTATGGAACAACAAATCTGTAATATTTAAAAGAATCTACATAAAAAGCCAAAATCGATGAAGGACGGAAAACATCAAGGCCAAAAAGAATGGACGAACAGAGAAAAAATATTATACAAAACATGCACAGAAAAATAAAGATAGTGCAAAATTTTCCTCAACAAAAAACATCGGTAAAAGCAGAACTATGAGGAGCAGCCCGTTTAAACCAATCTGGTCCAAAGAGCAAATGTGATTTGTTGGCTTCACTGGGCTCCGTCGTCTCTTGTCGATCGCTAACCACTAACTACGCAATTCCCCTGGTGTACTTTAAATAAGCCTCAAGCAAATTGGTTAAAGTCATGAAACTGAATACTCATTTCAATTAAATGATTAATGAATTTCCACTCATGTCTTTCAGACGAAAAAGTTTGAAAAAATTACATGTCATTTACCCTTCTGCATACTTTTCACATTTTCCGCTCTACAGTTAACAAAGGGAGATAACTCCAATATACATAGAAACAATAACCCTTCTATAATTGCAAACTTGAAACCAGTTGTTTCCAGTATTTCGAAGCAAGAATTTGAATAAGAAACTATCGACATCCATGTACAGACAAGGAAATACTAACAAACTGTTTAATGTAATAAGATAAATGTCGTATTAAAACGTATATTTTGGTCCCAAGTCTGATCAGTTAGTGACAAAATGTATGTAATTGGATAAAACACTAATGGAGCATTGAGTCATTGTTCCACTTATTCGTGTCATTTGAAATTTCCATAAGTATGAATTACTTAAACAGAAATTAATAATAACAATCCAACGCAACTCTGAAACACTGAATCAGTAAAAGTAAAATTTGTAAATATTAATTGGTTTATTAACTGTATATAAAAGGAGATGGGATGTTCATGTAGATATTCAGCACTTTATGTATCGCTATTATACTCATAATTTGATTGCCAAAACGAGTACATGCAACAATGATCATAACTTTATCAACAAGTATGTACTATGTAAACTTTTTTATAATTTATTTTGAAATGAGTTACTCAAAAAGTAATTTTACACCAACCATGTGTAAATGTTATCTTTTTTAATTCTGAAATTTTAAAAAAGAGTACTGAATTCAAATGTAAGACGTTAGATTCGAGGTGAACTGTATATACGTTTTTAATAGATATTTATCAGTATTACGCAAGGGAAAGATTTTTAAAGGGTAACGAGTATCCTAGTACTAAAATTGTATTCGAGTGCTCAGTCTTCCGAGTGAGTACTCGTTGACATCTCCCTCCCAAAAAAGGTATCTGCAAAACCAAAAGGTAAATTACTAGTTTCTATCATAGGTTCGTATATTTCACTTCTGCCATTTTGTATTGAAAACGACGATATTGTACATGCGTTTAAAAAATTAAAGTGAACAAGAAGAAATAAATATAAAATCCTTAAGAAGACAGAATTAACAAAAATGAAGAGTATCTCGATTAAAAAAATAATGCCTGTACCAAATCTCTAAATTTATTACAGTAAAATTCATTTATTGTGCTACAAGAATTATGGTAACATTCTTTAGAAATGAGTTTTGATACGTCCATCAACGAAATAAGGACATTAAGAAATCATGTTGTCTGTTTCACCTGTCCGATCATATCTTGATTTACTGAGATTAACTTCAAATGCGATCCAACGTTTTGACGTTCCTTAGATGCTAATACATGGTAATGTATATTGTGCTTGTATGCTAATTGTTTATACTTTTTTTTCCATTTTAATAATACAACTACTATGGTCCTTATAAGCAGGTTTTATATTGATTACATAGGCAGAACGGCTATACCTAAAGTAAAATAAAAAATACATTTGCATATGTTGAGAAATAAAATGATCACGACATTATTAGATATAATTCCATTAATTCCTTAGTTAGCGTGCGTAAGATTCAAATCAACGCTTCTTGTCAGTATAACACCTTATAAAAAGAAAAAGGAAAACACTTTAACCTATAACGTTAAAAGATTTTTTTTCAAATTCTTGGAATATGTTTATTTTTGAAATATTGCGTCTAGTATTTGGACGATAAATAACATATTCTTAATTCATGTTTTCATTTCAGTGACCTCAAGGTATAATGTCTTTTGACCAATCAAAGATTTCAAAGTTTTCTTGTAACAATGTGCTTTTCCATGTTTTCTATTACTGGGTTATACACATCAAGAGTAACAATGACAAAAATGTCAATATTATTACATGAATGTTTAACAACTAATGAAAAAATCGTCATGCAATTGATGAACATAAAGTCAAAGTACCCAAATTACAAGTTTTTTTTAGAAACTTAACAATTTGTAAAGGTATGATTTGACATTATACACATTTTTCAACATAGCTAAATATATTTAAATATGCACAAAATGATCACAGTTAATATCAACAGATGAAGTATCCACTAGAAAAGGTAAAATCTACTGAAAAGTAGCCCGCCCTGCGACGTCCACAAAATGTGAACTTTTAAAAACAAGCAATTAAAATATGTTACAGGCTTCCATTCCTTCTTGCTCGAAGGGAAGGCATTTCCTACACCCAACGTGTTGCTAATGTAAGTTCAAACCCAGTGATAAGTCTTATTTGGTAGGTTTAATTCTGTGAAAAGAAGATGGGTTAATGGTTACGACAATCGAAACATATCCATCGTCATCTGTGAAATAAAACAAAAAACAACAAACTCTTGATGGCGTCCGTAAAATTGACGAAGAGACAATTTCAACTTCAACAATTGGAACTCTTGATTTTATAGCTACCTTGTAGCAACAACCTTCTATCATAAATTATGATGGGAAATGCAAATGCTTGAATATTGTATTAACTGGAAGATATATATCCATCTGTTAACTTGTAAATGTATCAATTTCCTACAGGATATAACTATGCCCTTCGAAGAAAAGCATCACAGAGTTCAACATGGCGTTCAAAATATGCTGCTTCAAAAGCAGTTGATGGAAAGGAAAAAACGTTTACAGACACAAAGAACGAAAACAATGCATATTGGAGTGTTGATTTGGGAAAACAGTCAACGTGAAACAGATCAATATTATAAACAGAAAAGATTGCTGTGGTAAGAAGTAAAAAAATATATTTGTGATAGGATTCAAAATAATTTCACGTGAGTTAGGTAAGAGTGGTTACTTTTGAACTTTTTAAAAGCAACACTATTTTAGAACTTTTTTATATGATAATAGGTAAATCATCAAACTATCATCTAAATTAATTTTAGTTTAGTACTTGTTATGATCTTAAGAAAAAATTAAACATAATATCATATAATAATGAAGTGTTGATTCATCGAAAATGACACCTTCAATCAAATTAAAACCATTTACAGAAACGTTGACTGTCGAAAGAAGTCAAATGCTATAAATGATAAGATGCACACAGATTTCGTCAGGATATTAATAATCAAATATAATACTGTATCGGAATAACAATTTCCTAACTACACTCTTGTGATAACTTTGCTAGGATAAATGGTCACATTGAATGACAGTACGAACTGTTTTGATTTTGAGGTCACTATGTCTAATGTCAAGAACAAAGTAGCTAAAAAGAGACTGAAATTTGAAAAGCGGTTTCATGGGCTAATATAGGTGTCAGACCACCAATTTAAAATTCCTATCTATTCAACCAAATTTTGCAATTTCACAGCTTTCTAAATATGTTACCTTAAATTTAACTTCATAGAAAGCAGGTATATCCTGAATTGTAGATGTATCAACTTTCTACATGCCAATGTTTAACCAAAGATTTGTGTATACTATGTAGCGCATTTATAGTCATGTTTTAATGCAAACTCATGGACAAGTAAATTTTTGCTCAAAATGGTCTACATATATTTTTCATTCACTAAAAGTTTCACTTCTGCAGCTTTGTTGATTAGTTTAAGTAAACAATGACATTATAAGCACTATTTTTTGTCAGGGAAGGGCTACTTTTACAAATGTTTCAAATTGAAGTGAATGTATTGGTGGTCTGACACCTATATGGAATAACAACCTCTCTTCGATATGGGGTCATATATTTTAAGTGAATGAAGAGGACGATACATGTTGATTTTCAGGTCATTTGATCGACAATGAAGGTCATTCTTGCTAAGAATTGATAAAGACGATATTACTGTCTTAAATGATATTTAATATGGAGGAGAGGGGTATTAGAGCTAGCTCACTAACATTTCTCTAAAATGTTATTTGTACGCGTCCTAAATACGCCTGAAATATTTTCCTTTCCACCGGATGTTAAATAACCAACCATAAATCAACCAATGAACAGTCATAATAAAGCTTCTCTGAAAGTTCTTGACTTTTCAGTTGTTTCATAAAAAGAAACATGGATAGAGAACTGCAAAAAAAATCGTATTTTCATTTTTGAATATACACGCTTCTGCTAAGGGAGAGGCATATTTGGTTCTTAAATTCCATGTTATTCATTTCAGCAATTCAAGTATAAATTTGATGAGAGAAAAAAAATGTTAAATCTTTCATGAATAGAAATTTTACAAGTTCTGACATTTAACAACAGCAATGATGTCATATATGACGACACGCTTTCAATTGAACGGCAAACGCCTGAATCTGACAGATAAAGGTCAATCTGTCGACACAAAAAGTACCCGTATGTAAAATGTTTACGCCCACAAACAGCGCCACCTATAATTTTTTCTTCGGCGACTTTGAGAACGATGTTCCGTTCTGTAGGAAATTAAAACATTAAATTAACTCAAACATTGAAAAGTAATTACAGAAAACAAATTAAAAGATATATTTTCACATGACTGGTTATGCATGATACGCTGGCAATGTGCGCAATCTCCTTTAATCCAAGATTGAAAAATAGTTTTGTTCCTAACTCAAAATGGCGGATTCCAATGTTTACATTTTTCCATCACAAGAGCTGACACAAAAGTGTGGCCGGGGATAAATTTGCATATTATTTATTGTGTAGGGTAGCTTATCCAATGGCATTTACTGTTATATAAATGGCTTTACGTTACCATCCATTGTAACAAAAGTGGGTGTGTTTGTGTGCACACCTCAGGAATGCTGTGTATTCATTTTGTACGGTAAAATCAATGTTATCTTCATTATATTTCCATGCATACACAAGTCATAACAACAAATACATTTTTTTATAAAACTTATAATGTAAAGTGACATGTTTAATTGTCTGCTGTAGCAAAAATTGGTGTAAATAAAGCTGATCCGTTTAAACTCAAGCAAAGCAGACAAACACGTGGTCGTTCATTGATGTTTGTTTACTTAAATTGCACGTTGTTGTTACTGAACATACTTATTGTGTTATTATAGTTTAAGAGCAGATATAATTAATCTTACAATTGCATTTTAAAACTTTCAAGAGTTATATAATACACCTTGCTTAAGAAATATGTCTGGCTAGGTCCAGGGACTTCCTAAACTAGGTCCTTACAAAAAAATGAGACTGTAATCATGATGTTAATTACCATATTTACTTTGCATTTGATATTTTTCATATGCATGTACATGTATGTACATAGAGGAAAATAGAATATATGGACATACTTGGGTTTAATTCCCACCATAGGCAGTAATTTTAATAGGTTGGAGCAAATAGGGCAGATTGACCAAAATGCTACAAAATGTAGTGTCTCACACATCTTTTTTTCTAAGTATACAGCAGCTCCTCTAAGGATTAGTAAGGAAGCACTTTATATACAGTCCAGTGGCTAAGTCCTCTCTATTTTCCTTATTTATATTATTATATTTCTTATATTCTCTTGTAGTAAGCCAAAAAGCTATAATTCCTCTTTTTCCTAATCTGTCTATAAATAATGAAAGTTTGTATTCATTGTTGATGTTTGTAAAGTGACTTATAACTGCTAATAGACACATTTATTTGGACTCTGGTGGATAGTTTTAGATTGTTATCTCATTTGCAATCATACCACATCTCTTTATTTTAGAACAGGTTCAGTATTTGAAGTAAATAACTAACAAATATTAAATCATTTGAAAAAATAGTTCTGCAATGATTATGCATGAAAAATAAAATTGTATTAATGGTGTCACTATGTTTAAAATGACCACTGTAATTGTGAACTGCCATGACTGTCTTGTGCAAAAATTTCATTTTAATAAGTTCCCTAATGAATAGTATATAGATGTATAAAAAACACATGTATATGTACTGATTCCAGGCTATCAATTCAAAATTAATTGATGTTTTTTAATTAATTGAATAATAACTTATTGCAATTATCATGATCATGATGATAATACAAACTAGCATTCTGAAATGTAATACATATTATACAACTTTATGCAGTTTTTTCTTAGATAGTAATAATCCACTTATGTCATAAAAAAGAAATTTTTTGGTAAAAGTTAGCAAAGTTGTCAGAATTTCAACCACATTTAGGCCTAGGAAACTTATTTTTTAAGCATAGAGGTTGATAAGCTAAGTACTGTAAATTCAGAAATTATCATGAGGTTTTAATTAAAGTAAATAAAGTGATAAAATTGATTATCGCAATAAAAGAACTTGCATTCTGATTTGAAGATTTTTTTCTAATATCAGAATAATAATTATCTTATTTTTGTCCATTATTCAAAAACAATTCTGAATATACTGTATTTAAGTCAGCTTTGTTTTTGTTTTGTATTTCAACTGCCAATGCATTTTAGAGCAGTTAAATGTGAATTTGGTTTAAATTTGAAGTTGATTCAGTATACTTTGACATATAAATAACACTCATTTATTTAAAAAAATTAAAGCATTTTCATACTTTATTTACTGATCAGCTTAATTAATCATTCATTATTCAATCAATAATTTAATTAAAGGACTCAACAGTTATTTTAGGACTTTTGAATTCAAATTTAAGAAAAAATCCAAAACTTGTAATAATAGAAATAATATGAACTGCATGATATCATATTTCATTACAGCTTTTTGTTTAGTTTCCTTGTGTTGTTTAATTTATAATGTTTTAAATTCCTTTCTAGCCTCTTGTTTTTAAAATTTTTTCTCTTGATTTAGAGCGAGAAACAGAACTTGTACATCTTATATAGTTTCTTATATAAAAGCAGGTATAATAAGAAAAAGATAATTCTGTCCACTGCAAATTATCTTTTTTTTTCATTCAATATTCACAAATTTGAAAGTATGTATTGTCTACATTTTCTTTTTATCCATATTGTATTTTAATGTAATGCAAATTTATATTGTACTGCTGATGAACCCCTGTATATACAGATATAACTTTTTGGCATGAAATCAAAATATATATTTTTCTGTTATAGGGAATAATCCCTACTTTTTTTATAAAAAAGCTGGATCTGCTGAAAGGTTCTTGCCTTTCTCAGAATTTGCCATATGCATTGTTACATCAGGAAAAAAGGCTACCAATAATTAGCCTAATAATCAATGATGTCACACAGAAAGAACCCATCTCTTTGCTGATCATAGTAGAAAAAAAAAGATAGTTGGTAACATAAATTAACTGTTTAAAAATATCAAGCGAAACATTCCCATACAACATATCTGTCAGAAAGTTATTTCGCCGCTCTTAACAGAGAAATCTTAAATATGTATATTGATAAGCAACTGAAGACTTGCATCTTGAAAACTAAAATGTCTAGAGGAGAGAACTATTGTTTCTCAATTGATGCTGTGTAAGAATGTATAATATCACTCTTTTTTCTCCATATGATCAGCATACAAAGTGACAAAGAACCTATAGATAAGTTCTTCAGGCTAAATAACTTTGTTTAATCTCATTTCTGGTGCAACATTTTCAGTGCACCAGAGTAAAAACTTTCTATTTTAGATACTTTATTTATATATATAAATTGAATTAATTAAAGTCTAATTTTAAAAGGAAATTATTATTAAAACTGTTCTATTATATATTAACATTCTACATGAACAAACACTGAGTTTATTTTCATAAGCTTTCTAAGAATATTGATACAAAGAAAGTAGAACAAATACTATTATTCCATCTATCAAAAGAGTGTTTGAGAATATACTATGTATAGAAAATGAAAGGATATAGAGTAAATGTACATGGGACAAAATCGCACACAATACATTGAAAACATAGAAAATTATCAATGAACAGGGCTTTTATTCCTGTTCTTCATCTTGACAGTTGATGTAGGGTTTTCAACAATGAACAAATCATTCATACCCTACAACAAGGTCAAGACGGCCCCTAGCGTCGACTTAAGCGGTACTATTGATAAAAATAAAGTAATTTTGAAAGACATCGATCGCCGCTAAAATATGCCTTGAAGTTACACATGTCGGGAGCGGTCAATGAATTACATAATTTATAATTACGGGCGAGGTTTTTGAACATATATTTGTCATACATTGCCCAACAAAAGACCAATAGCAATTTATAAGTCCAAGTTTCAGAGAAAAGTTACTTATCTATAATTTTGTACTTTGGAAGTTTCAAAAACCTGAAATTACTTGAAAAAATGTCATATTCAACTATAACAGAACTATTTTGCTGTTACATGAGTAAAGGAACATGCAATATGGAATAGTTATACAAGAAAGTGTCGAAATATAACTTCAATCATTAATTTTACTCGAATTTACTGTTTTGAACTTGCAATTTCCTACGATGCATGTACGGAGTTATCTCCCTTTGATCTCCGCTTCGCCACGAATAAGCTGACACAAATTCGTTGCCGGGGAATTTGGGATCAATAATGAATAAAATAAGAACCAGAAAATGATTTTACTTCATATTTTATACCCTCCATACGTTACCAAACCCATTTAAGGAATAATTTGGGATTTTCCGTAGACCTACGCAAATTTTCTAAAAAAAATTTCCACTTCCATCGTCGTTTTAGAATACTTTTACAACACCTTTCTTAAATAAGTATACAGAATAATGAAGCTTATTTACTCAAGATTTGGACACTACAAGTTTTATTTTTGTACGAGTTACAATAAGACGATACGAGGTAAAAAACCACGAGGTGTACACGTTCACAAAAAAAAAGGTAAACTCTGACCTTTTATCACGTGACCAATGTCTTGACCTTAGACGCCATTAAATCGTTTGCCGTTCAACTGTTTGTTTTCAGCCTTCATAATGAATAATGTACCTGTACAATCAAGAACCTTTTCTAGGTATATTTATTTTTCAAATAAAACATAGAAAAAATCAACTATATCATAACCTGGTAGTCGAATACAGCTTTTTAGAATCTGGTATTAATCTTCCTGTTGATGACCAATGAGATGAATATACTTTACGAAAAAAAAAAAAAATTGGTTTTGAAGTAAAATTTGTTCGATGCTGAAATGTGTTTCATTAAAAGAGTGTACTAGCTATATTGAATACAATCGGTGATATGATGATTGGCACAGACAGATTGAAGTCTTAGAATTCCATTTTTGAACAATTTATGATATAGACTCTTGATATTGATATCTTTTCAGGTAATCGGCTGAAGAATATAGCGGTTACAGTTGGACAAAATCGTCATCAGATGAAACTTTGTAGTAATTTCAAAGGACCTGGTAAGACTGGACAAGTAATAATGTTAACATGCAAGAGCCCAATCTCAGGCCGTCATGTGAAACTTTTGAGAAGCGGTAAAGGGTATCTCAGTTTGGCAGAAGTTCAAGTGATAGGCCATGCAGGTAAACATTTAGATAGGACAGAATTCATGTTAACTTAAAAAGAAGACTTGATCTGGACTGCTCTGACGAACCAGACCTGTTCTTATAAAAGTTAACTTTGGTCTGGTCTGCTCCAAGATAAAGTTAACATGATATAAAGTTAACTAGTAAACAGGACTGCTTTGATTGATGAATATCATTAAAGTATCATCACACTCATGTATCAACAAATTAAGTAAAGGAAATATATCCATAGGACCGATCAAAAAGCAGACCTGACCCATAACTGGTCTGTCAAATAGCAGACTTGTCCACAGGACAGGTTAACAGGTCTGATCTGGTCATGTTGTCCTGTCCACAAGTCTTGTCAAACTGACCTGTCCGCAAGTCTGGTCTGGTCTGAGGCAGTCAAAAAAATTGTAGACGTAGGTCTGTTGTGGTAAGGATAAAGTCAACTTGCAGGTCTGCTAAAATTGTCTAAAGTTAACTTTAGTCATAAGACAGCTCTAAGTTATCTTTTGAAAAGGTTAGGACTGCACCCATCTGTAGAAGTTAACAACTACGAGTCTCTGTACGGCCTTCAACAATGAGCAAAAACAATACCGCATAGTAAGCTATAATAGGCCCCGAAATGACAAAGGTATAATAATTTAAACGAGAAAACTAATGGCCTCATGTATGTACAAATCAATGCAAGAAAAACAAATATGATATATGGCAACAAACGACAACCAATGAATTACAGGGTCTTGGCTTGGGACAGGGACATACAGAATGTTGCGGGGTGAAACACATGTTTATTGCCTCCAAACCGTTCCTCTAACCTGGAACAGTGGTGTAACGACACGAAATAACAACAAACTATAAAAATCAGTTGAAAAGGACTTAAAGTCATCAGATCGATACAAAGAACAAAAACAAAAAAACAAAATACAAAATGCAAACCTGCAAATACTCAAAGTTACTGAAACTAGTTCCAAGCCCATATCAACTAATAAAAAAATATGTTTCTAATACTAAAATATCAGTTAAAATCCAGCTTCTAATGTATATAGTATTAAGACGTCATTTACAGTCAAAGAAAAACACGACCTTGTGCAATGCCTAAATATAGTGTAGCGGGTCAATGGAGAAAAGGGCAGAAACACAAATACACCGAAACCTTTAAATATATAAACCCAAACGAAAACCTAAACTACCTAACTCCCTATCTAGATCTAAAACGAAGGACAACAGACCTCTTTTTCGAGAAGTGATTCCTATGTGTCTTAGGATTAAGCCTAAACTCCTATTCAAGTATTTATAGTGAACGTTAAGGGTCTTCTTGAGACTGATAACACAAATTTATACCAAACAATTCAGAAGTTTCAAATTCTATATTTTGATACATATATATTATATATATTATAACAACACATAACAGTAGAAAATATTTAAAATCAAAATTACACAATGCAATGTAGTCAAGCTCAAGACCAATAAAAACAACTTGCAAATTTATCAATTCTAAGTACACTTTTAGTTAATTTCTAGACAGTTGCCAAGGGTATCTTTTAAAAGATTGATTCAAATACTACATAAATACTCATAAAGAGTAAAACAATATCTGCTATGATGTTCTCTCGTTTGTTGAGAATACGAGCAGATATGTGACAAAATATTAGATACTCATGTATCAAAAGTACATCCGACCTCGCGGGACAAAATAGTAGATATCCATGTATTAAAAGTACATCTTACCTCACACTAATGATAGTGAGACTTAATTTAATAAAATATGATGTTCTATGAAATGAAGGGGAAAATTGTTAAGACAGTATAATAGCTTCCACTGGCTAAAAACTAGTGTCTAAAATTGTCCAAACTTGATTAGTACAAGATTTCCTAAACTGGTAGTTCAATGGTTCAGTGAAAGCTTTGATATAAGTTTTAGTAGAGACTTTGTATTAGTTTCCTCTGACTAAAATCGTATGTCTCATCATTTGCCAAACTTGACCTATACAATAAAATGTGAAATTCAGTAAAGATAATAGATATCAAGTAAAATTCTATTATACAATCCTTTGTTGAAACTGTGTTTTAGCTTCCTTTGACTAAAAACGATTGTCTCAAATTGTGACCAAAAGAAATTGACAAAAGTTGGCAAGAATTAATTATCTGTTCATTATTGTTTACTAACAAATGTTCCTTTTTCTAAACTATCAAATGTTTAATATCTTACTAACAAGTATTATATCTTTGACTAACAATTACTTGTATATGTTGTTCTAATACCAATTGATTGACTAATAAATTTGTGTTTTTTAACAAGAATTTATGGAAATTTGTACTAGTTTCCTTCACTAGTAATGTGCATTTTAATGTGTCTCACTGTCTGAAAACCCCACTTAAAACGCTGGATTCCTTTACTAGTAACTTAAATTAAATATGTTTCTAAATTTAGTTTGATTATGTAATAGAATATTGGGGTTAAATTGGCTCTAAATTGTTCAAGTACATGAAACCGCATAATCGGCCTCGGCAAAGTGATTCAGCAAAAAGTAGTAACAACGTACTAAATTTCTAAACAAGAAAAATATTTGTAACGTAATCTCTATGGTTTATGTTTTTCTAGTAAAAAAATAGTATTTCCATAATATTGCAAATTTCCTCAAGTGTTTTTAAAATTTGGGTAGAATTTGCGTAAATCGTTTTTAAACAATTGTGTTTGCTTTAAATGTTGAAACCTTTACAAAAAGTAAAGTAAATTGCCATTATTCTTACTTTCTAAACAATAACTCCTCCTAGTTTTGAACGTCTTTGGCCAGAATGACGTAAAACTCGCGTTCTGGTACTTGAAATTAGTGCATTTTTTGGCAATTTTCGTGCAATTTTCAACCGCGCAATTGCAAGTTTATCCAATAAACAAATCGAAATCATTAACGATTTTTCCCACTTCGGCCTCTATGAAATGTTTATTTTTATAAAATATTTGTACAAAATCACGCTCAAATAACTTTATATTTGTTGAAATGTTTGTTCCGTATATAGAATATAATAATCAAAATTCTATGATAAAGTAAAAATAATCGTGACCTTCCGTAAATGTTCGACCAATCAAAACGCTTCAGTACCGTTATAAAGATGGCGCTGAACGATGCCAGGTGCTTGCCTGTCAACGAATTCATCGACAAATTATGAAGTCGAACAAAATGTTCTGACTTAAAACTTGTAACTCACTATACCAATATGACTTCAGGAAGCTTTACAGATAAGTTAGTTCATACGACACAATAACAAATTTACCATAAAAGTGAACTAGTTGGGATATATAAACCGTAAACCGTAAAAAGGTGCCAAAGGAACTTAACCTTCAATAAAGAAAAATTTATTTACCAAAGGGAACAAACAAATCATCATTTTTGTGGTAAAATTTTGTTCAGTGTATCCTATGTAAAACTGAAAGATCTAAATCTAGTTATTGTTTTTTTTATTATATACTTAGTAGTAAATACAGATAAGTTGTATGTGTAAAAGGGTAAACGGAAATCGTGCTGTATCAGCCATCTGTGATGATATAGATATCAGTCACGGTTGCAAAGGCTTTATCACACCTTTAATCTGTATGACGTCACGTCATCGATATCAGTCACTGTTGCAAAGGCTTTATCAAACCCGTATAATCTGTATAACGTCATGTCACATAAAAAACATCTACTTGAGGTATATAATAAAGTGTATATGATATGGCTTTTTCAATATTACACACCGTATCAACCCTCAACCAATATAATTCATCGAGCAGAGCTCTTGGGATCATATTGGTGTCTCGGATTGATACGGATATGAAATTGAAAAAGCCATACAATATTCTCTATTTATATTTGATTTATTCTGAGTAATTTCCTTCGGGTAAATTTTGGCAGTATAGTTTTTTTCAAGTTTTGACATTTTCTAAAATTTTGATAAAAAGCAATATAACAAAACATACAACTAGAAAAGTGTAACCGCAAACACTGATCTGAAATCAGATGCATGCAGTCAAAGTTTAATGCTAATTTACATACGAGTATATCTAATGAGATATGACTTTTGAGAAATTATCTTTTTTTTCTTCATTTTGATAATTTTTGTGTTGATACCATATCTGGATAGTCATAAATCAGTTAAGAACTTCCATGTTAGACTTGAGGAACCATACAGTTTGTCAAATTGTGTAAGCACCTGTTATTTTAGAAAACCGTTTCCTTGACCTGAAATATTTTTAGTCGTGACACATACCACACTTTTCTTTTATTCACACTTCTCAAGCGTTTTGACTCAAAAGTTTTGTTCCATTGTCAAGAGACTTTTATAAGATTTTTTATTAAAATGTGCAACATTAGAGATTCATTGTTCAACAATTTTATTTGTATATATTATTATTTTAATCGTATTGATTCGACTCTTTATTTCAGGTGAAAATGAAAAACAACCTGTAAAACCAGAAGGTAAGATACATGTATTTATGAAAACAATCATGTATTAACGCCATTCTCTGTTGTATGTTACTATATGATGCATGGATGAATAGAACTGAAGTATTGTTTTGAAAAATATAGATACATAATATTAAATATTCCTTTTTATAACAAAGTATAGGAATTGAAAACGAAAAATAATATAAAGGGAATCACAAATTCTAAAAATGAATTTAAATTAATGCGTATTCTGTTCAACGTATGGTGAAATAAAAAAACCTGTCAAACCAGAAGGTAAGATACATGTATTTATAAAAAAAAAGTGTTTTTTTTTTGTAGGCCAGCTAACGTGTTGAGCGTTTTAAACAAGACATCATTTGTTTAGTTTTTAAAAGAAATTACAGAATCAAAAAAGATTCGATATCAAAATGTTTTAAAATACATAAAAAGACAGATCTAGCATCAAAGAGGACTTTAATGCATATCGATTAAGAAAAAAATACCTTTATTTTGATACGTTCATCAACGAAAAAGAACATTAAGAAACCTATAACGTAAAAAGTTTTTACAATATACCTTTAAATATATGATATTTGAAATATTGCTTCCAGTATTTGGACGATAACTAACATATTCTTAGTTCATGTTTTCATATCAGTAAAAACTACTATATTGTACATGCGTTAAAAAATTGAAATGAGCAAAATGAAATAAATAGAACATACATAAAAAATTGGTTCCATTGTCGAGCTAATTTTGTAAGATTTTTTTAATATTAAGATGTGTAACATTACAGATTCATTGTTGAACAAATTTATTTATATTTGTATAGATTATTTTTATAATCGCAATGATTCGATTCTTTATTTCAGGGGAAAATAAAAAACCAGAAGGTCAGATATATGTAGTTATCAAAACAAATGTGTTTTTTAAAAGGCGTTATGAACAAGCAATCATTTGTTTAGTTTTTTAAAAGAAAATACAGAATCAAAAAATGTTCGATATCAAAATGTTTTAAAATACATAAGCAGACAGAAGTAGCAACAAAGAAGACTTTAATGCATATCGATTAAGAAAAAGATACCGTTACCAAATGCCTTGATTTATTACAAGTAAATTTAATTTATTCAGTTTCATGAATAAGGAGAATGCTCTTGTAGAAATGCATTTTTGATAAGTTCATCAACGAAAAAGAACATCAAGAAAGTTTTTACAATTTACCTTGGAATATGTTATGTTTGAAAGATTGCGTCCAGTATTTGGACGATAAATAACATATTCTTAGTTCGTGTTTTCATATCAGTGACTCATGTAAAATCTGAAAAACCACAAGGTGTGATATCTTTTGATCAAAAAAAAGTTTTCTTGTAACAATGTGCCTTTTCCATGTTTTATGTAACTCGGTTATTCAAATGAAGCGTAACAACGACAAAAATGTCAACATAATTACATGTTTATTATAAAACTAAATGAAAAACTCGTTATTCAATTGATAAATATAACGTCACAGTACCCAAATTGCACCGAGTACACAAATTGCACACATTTAGCTAAAAAAGCAGCTGGAACCTTCCAAGTTTTCTTTGAGACTGAACAATTTGTATTTTAATGATTTGACACTATGCACGTCTTTCAACAAAGCTAAATATATCTAAATATACACAAAATGTTCACAGTATATATCAACAGATGAAGTATCCAATGTAAAAAGTAACATCTGCGGAAACGACGTTAACAAAAAATCGATTTTTAAAAATGAGCAATTGAAATATTTTACAGGCATCCATTTCTTAAAAAATCAAAAGTAAGCATGGACTATTGTCAAATTGTTCTAGATACTTGGAAAAATAAAACAAAACATCAGTTATTCGATTTTTACGGTTGCAGATTTAAGCATTGATTGAGTACTCCTCGTTACAGAATCATGGATCGTTTGGAGGTGGGTCAACCCAATTTTTCTATGATTCAATATAGATTCAAAATTAAATTAATATCCTATGGCACGCCGTCTCGTCAAGCAATTGGATATATTAGTGTTTATTGAAAATGAGTAGCCTCTTAATAAGCTTGTCTTTTAATTTCGACCACTTAAGTCCCTTAACTCTGGAACAACATCTCTGTAATATTTAAAAGAATAGACATCAAGGGCCATAAGTCAATGAAGGATGGAAAACATCAAGGACAAAAAGAATGGACGAACAGAGAAAAAATTAGCCTACAAAACATGCACAGAAAAATAAAGATAGTGCAAAATAATCTTCAACAAGAATCATGGGTAAAAGCAGAACTATGAAGAGCAGCCCGTTTAAGCCAATCTGGTCCAAAGGGCAAATGTGTTCTATTGGCTTCACTGGGCTCCGTCGTCTGTTGTCGATCGTTAATCGCTAATTACGCATTTCCTATGTTGTACTTTAAATAAGCCTCAAGCAAATTGGTAAGAAACAGGCGTCTCATTTCTTTTAAATGACTAATGAATTTCCACTTATGTCTTTTAGACAAAAAAGGTTGAAAAATTGCATGTCATTTAACCTTCGGCATACTTTTCACATGGAGATATCTCTAAAAAACATAGAAACAATAACCCTTTTAAAATTGCAAACTTGAAACCAGTTCTTTCCAGTATTTCGAAGCAAGAATTTGAATAAGTGACTATCGACATCCTTGTACAGACAAGGAAATGCTCACCAAAATATTTAAGCATGACAAGATAAATGTCAACAGATATTTCAAAGGGAACTAAAGTGAGGAAAAATCTCTCAAGATTTTTAAAAGGCAAACGAGTATCCGAGTATTAAAATTCTACTCGAGTGCTCAGTCTTCCGAGTGAGTACTCGTTGCCACCCTCCCCCCCCAAAAAAAAATGCTATCTGCAAAACCAAAAGGTATGATACTAGTTTCTATCATAGATTCATATATTTCACTTCTGCTACAGATGGGTGCGGTCCTAACCTTGACAAAAGTTAACTTGGAGCAGACTTGTTGACTGCTTTCTAAGTTAACTTGAGAATTTTAAGCAGACAAGCAAGTTAACTTCGTCGTTGGTGGACCAGACCTACGGTCTGCATTTTAGGACTGCTGCAGACCTATCGACAGGTCTGCTCCAGACCAGACCTGTGGACAAGTCTGCTTTTGACCAGTCCTGAAGACAGGTCTGCCCCAGACCAGACCTGTGGACAGGTCTGCTCCTGACCAGACCTGTGGACAGGTCTGCTACTGACCAGACCTGTGGACAGGTCTGCTTCTGACCAGACCTGTGGACAAGTCTGCTACTGACCAGACAGGTCTGCTTATGACAGATTATCGTGTTTAAGAGTTTTCATACCAGACTTGAACTTTAATTAAAATATGTAAACAACATTCGCATTGTCTTTCCCCGGATAGCAAATTTCTTTACTCGCTAGACTATATAGCTACTAGATTATATACATATCAACAAAATTCTTTTTTGTTATTTGATATATTCTTATATACATAAAACAATGGCTATACAAACACATAGAGCTATCAAAAGGAAATGAAAGGTTTTTTATTAGAAGGCGGATAGAAAGGTTATCCAACGCATCGGAACGATATTCTTATATCATGGGATATCAACATCATTGTCGACGTTGCTTCGTTCCCCGTTTTTACCTGTCTCTTCATAAATTTTACTTTATGCATTTATACATGCATGGATATTTCATTGTTATTCAACTTATTTGCATTGGATTTACTATTCTATTTTCCTCAGAATATTCTAACGAAAATTGTACAGTGTCCGGATACGTACGGTGTGGTAAAAACTATCAACAATCTCGTCAAATTCGTCAGATTTGTCGAGAGATTTGTCTTTGCCGATTAATTGATATATGGGACGTCCCAAAATTATACTCAATGCGCACTTGAATGAAATAGTTGCCACTTGACGTTTAACTACAAACAAAATCAATCATCCGACATAATAGATTAACAGTATACTATTCCCAGAAGAGAACTTCGTATACTTTTTATTAAAAGTACAAATAACTTCAGACATGTCAGTGTTGGTACTTGGATGATGCGACCTAATAGTTTTGTTTTACACACCATCCTGAACTACTATCTCTAGTGACTGTTCAATATTATGAATACAGAGATGAAATGCTGACACTTTCAATTTATGAGGAAATTTTTTTTCATTAATGTTTTCCAATATTATTGCTTACATTTGCGGTACTACTAAAATGTGCACAGGAGCGCCAGGAGAAGACATAAAGGCGCCAGGTACAATCCATCACAACATTTAAAACAACTTATTTATAATGCAGCCTTATAGATTTACAAATTAAAGTGCACATATGGTCAGTTTTGGTTAAAGTGTTCAAATAGTTTTGTTGTACAAGTCAGCATGAGGTATCAAAACTACTGAAATTTTGTTACGTATCAATATTTTGAATAAAAGGAGGACATGCTGGCACCCTAAGTTTATGCGAACAAAAATTTGTTGTTATTGTATTGCAATATTGCTGTCCATTGTATTATACATTGAATCCTGACATAAAAAATATGGCTGATAAACTATGCAGGTATATAGATTTACAAATTAAAGCGACATATGGTCAGTTTTGGTCGATGCGGTCAAATAATTTTGTTGTACAAGTCAGCATGAGGTATCAAAACTACTCATGCTACTGAAATTTTGTTACGTATCAATATTTTGAATAAAAGGAGGACATTCTGGCACCCTAAATTTATGCGAACAAAGTTTGTTGCTATTGTATAGCAATATTGCTGTCATTTGTATTATACATTTAATCCTGACATAAAAAATATGGCTGATTTACTATGCGGGTATATAGATTTACAAATTAAAGTGCACATATGGTCAGTTTTGGTTGAAGCGGTCAAATAATTTTGTTGTACAAATCAGCATAAGGTATCAAAACTACTGAAATTTTGTTACGTATCACTATTTTTGATAAAAGGAGAACATGCTGACACCCAATATTTATGCGAACAAAAATTTGTTGTTATTGTATTGCAATATTGCTGTCCATTGTATTATACATTGAATCCTGACATAAAAAATATGGCTGATTTACTTTGCGGGTATACATGGTATATAGATATACAAATTAAAGTGCACATATGGTCAGTTTTTGTCGATGCGGTCAAATAATTTTGTTGTACAAGTCAGCATGAGGTATCAAAACTACTGAAATTTTGTTACGTATCAATATTTTGAATAAAAGGAGGACATGCTGGCACCCTAAATTTATTCAAACAAAAATGTGTTGTTATTGTATTGCAATATTGCTGTCATTTGTATTATACATTTAATCCTGACATAAAAAATATGGCTGAAATACTATGCGGGTATATAGATTTACAAATTAAAGTGCACATATGGTCAGTTTTGGTTGATGCGGTCAAATAATTTTGTTGTACAAGTCAGCATGAGGTATCAAAACTACTGAAATTTTGTTACGTATCAATATTTTGAATAAAAGGAGGACATTCTGGCACCCTAAATTTATGCGAACAAAGTTTGTTGCTATTGTATAGCAATATTGCTGTCATTTGTATTATACATTTAATCCTGACATAAAAAATATGGCTGATTTACTATGCGGGTATATAGATTTACAAATTAAAGTGCACATATGGTCAGTTTTGGTTGAAGCGGTCAAATAATTTTGTTGTATAAATCAGCATAAGGTATCAAAACTACTGAAATTTTGTTACGTATCAATATTTTAGATAAAAGGAGAACATGCTGACACCCAATATTTATGCGAACAAAAATTTGTTGTTATTGTATTGCAATATTGCTGTCCATTGTATTATACATTGAATCCTGACATAAAAAATATGGCTGATTTACTTTGCAGGTATACATGGTATATAGATTTACAAATTAAAGTGCACATATGGTCAGTTTTTGTCGATGCGGTCAAATAATTTTGTTGTACAAGTCAGCATGAGGTATCAAAACTACTGAAATTTTGTTACGTATCAATATTTTGAATAAAAGGAGGACATGCTGGCACCCTTAATTTATTCGAACAAAATTTGTTGTTATTGTATTGCAATATTGCTGTCCATTGTATTATACATTGAATCCTGACATAAAAATATGGCTGATTTACTTTGCGGTATACATGGTATATAGATTTACAAATTAAAGTGCACATATGGTCAGTTTTTGTTGATGCGGTCAAATAATTTTGTTGTACAAGTCAGCATGAGGTATCAAACTACTCATGCTACTGAAATTTTGTTACGTATCAATATTTTGAATAAAGGAGGACATTCTGGCACCCTAAATTGATGCGAACAAAGTTTGTTGCCATTGTATAGAAATATTGCTGTTATTTGTATTATACATTTAATCCTGACATAAAAATATGGCTGATTTACAAATTAAAGTGCACATATGGTCAGTTTTGGTTGATGCGGTCAAATAATTTTGTTGTACAAGTCAGCATGAGGTATCAAAACTACTCATGCTACTGAAATTTTGTTACGTATCAATATTTTGAATAAAAGGAGGACATTCTGGCACCCTAAATTTATGCGAACAAGGTTTGTTGCTATTGTATAGCAATATTGCTGTCATTTGTATTATACATTGAATCCTGACATAAAAATATGGCTGATTTACTATGTGGGTATATAGATTTACAAATTAAAGTGCACATATGGTCAGTTTTGGTTGAAGCGGTCAAATAATTTTGTTGTACAAGTCAGCATGAGGTATCAAAACTACTGAAATTTTGTTACGTATCAATATTTTGAATAAAAGGAGGAAATGCTGGCACCTAAATTTATGCTAACAAAAATGTGTTGTTATTGTATTGCAATATTGCTGTCATTTGTATGATACATTTAATCCTGACATAAAAATATGGCTGATTTACTATGCAGGTATATAATTTTACAAATTAAAGTGCACATATGGTCAGTTTTGGTTGAAGCAGTCAAATAATTTTGTTGTACAAGTCAACATGAGGTATCAAAACTACTGAAATTTTGTTACGTATCAATATTTTGAATAAAAAGAGAACATGCTGGCATCCTAAATTTATCCGAACAAAATTTGTTGTTATTGTATTGCAATATTGCTGTCATTTGTATTATACATTGAATCCTGACATTAAAAATGTGGCTGATTTACTATGCGGTATATAGATTTATAAATTAAAGTGCACATATGGTCAGTTTTGGTTGAAGCGGTCAAATAATTTTGTTGTACAAGTCAGCATGAGGTATCAAAACTACTGAAATTTTGTTACGTATCAATATTTTGAATAAAAGGAGGAAATGCTGGCACCCTAAATTTATTCGAACAAAATGTGTTGTTATAGTATTGCAATATTGCTGTCATTTGTATGATACATTTAATCCTGACATAAAAATATGGCTGATTTACTATGCGGGTATATAATTTTACAAGTTAAAGTGCACATATGGTCAGTTTTGGTCAATGCGGTCAAATAATTTTGTTGTACAAGTCAGCATGAGGTATCAAAACTACTAAAATTTTGTTATGTATCAATATTTTGAATAAAAGGAGGACATGCTGGCACCTTAAATTTATGCGAAGAAAAGTTTGTTGCTATTGTATAGCAATATTGCTGTCATTTGTATTATACATTTAATCCTGACATAAAAAATATATATGGCTGATTTACTATGCGGGTATATAGATTTACAAATTAAAGTGCACATATGGTCAGTTTTGGTTGAAGCGGTCAAATAATTTTGTTGTATAAATCAGCATAAGGTATCAAAACTACTGAAATTTTGTTACGTATCAATATTTTAAATAAAAGGAGAACATGCTGACACCCAATATTTATGCGAACAAAATTTGTTGTTATTGTATTGCAATATTGCTGTCCATTGTATTATACATTGAATCCTGACATAAAAATATGGCTGATTTACTTTGCAGGTATACATGGTATATAGATTTACAAATTAAAGTGCACATATGGTCAGTTTTTGTCGATGCGGTCAAATAATTTTGTTGTACAAGTCAGCATGAGGTATCAAAACTACTGAAATTTTGTTACATATCAATATTTTGAATAAAAGGAGGACATGCTGGCACCCTTAATTTATTCGAACAAAATTTGTTGTTATTGTATTGCAATATTGCTGTCCATTGTATTATACATTGAATCCTGACATAAAAATATGGCTGATTTACTTTCCGGTATACATGGTATATAGATTTACAAATTAAAGTGCACATATGGTCAGTTTTTGTTGATGCGGTCAAATAATTTTGTTGTACAAGTCAGCATGAGGTATCAAAACTACTCATGCTACTGAAATTTTGTTACGTATCAATATTTTGAATAAAAGGAGGACATTCTGGCACCCTAAATTGATGCGAACAAAGTTTGTTGCCATTGTATAGAAATATTGCTGTTATTTGTATTATACATTTAATCCTGACATAAAAAATATGGCTGATTTACAAATTAAAGTGCACATATGGTCAGTTTTGGTTGATGCGGTCAAATAATTTTGTTGTACAAGTCAGCATGAGGTATCAAAACTACTCATGCTACTGAAATTTTGTTACGTATCAATATTTTGAATAAAAGGAGGACATTCTGGCACCCTAAATTTATGCGAACAAGGTTTGTTGCTATTGTATAGCAATATTGCTGTCATTTGTATTATACATTGAATCCTGACATAAAAATATGGCTGATTTACTATGTGGGTATATAGATTTACAAATTAAAGTGCACATATGGTCAGTTTTGGTTGAAGCGGTCAAATAATTTTGTTGTACAAGTCAGCATGAGGTATCAAAACTACTGAAATTTTGTTACGTATCAATATTTTGAATAAAGGAGGAAATGCTGGCACCCTAAATTTATGCTAACAAAAATGTGTTGTTATTGTATTGCAATATTGCTGTCATTTGTATGATACATTTAATCCTGACATAAAAATATGGCTGATTTACTATGCAGGTATATAATTTTACAAATTAAAGTGCACATATGGTCAGTTTTGGTTGAAGCAGTCAAATAATTTTGTTGTACAAGTCAACATGAGGTATCAAAACTACTGAAATTTTGTGACGTATCAATATTTTGAATAAAAAGAGAACATGCTGGCATCCTAAATTTATCCGAACAAAAATTTGTTGTTATTGTATTGCAATATTGCTGTCATTTGTATTATACATTGAATCCTGACATTAAAAATGTGGCTGATTTACTATGCGGGTATATAGATTTATAAATTAAAGTGCACATATGGTCAGTTTTGGTTGAAGCGGTCAAATAATTTTGTTGTACAAGTCAGCATGAGGTATCAAAACTACTGAAATTTTGTTACGTATCAATATTTTGAATAAAAGGAGGAAATGCTGGCACCCTAAATTTATTCGAACAAAAATGTGTTGTTATAGTATTGCAATATTGCTGTCATTTGTATGATACATTTAATCCTGACATAAAAAATATGGCTGATTTACTATGCGGGTATATAATTTTACAAATTAAAGTGCACATATGGTCAGTTTTGGTCAATGCGGTCAAATAATTTTGTTGTACAAGTCAGCATGAGGTATCAAAACTACTAAAATTTTGTTATGTATCAATATTTTGAATAAAAGGAGGACATGCTGGCACCTTAAATTTATGCGAAGAAAAGTTTGTTGCTATTGTATAGCAATATTGCTGTCATTTGTATTATACATTGAATCCTGACATAAAAAATATGGCTGATTTACTATGCGGGTATATAGATTTACAAATTAAAGTGCACATATGGTCAGTTTTGGTTGAAGCAGTCAAATAATTTTGTTGTACAAGTCAACATGAGGTATCAAAACTACTTAAATTTTGTTACGTATCAATATTTTGGATAAAAGGAGGACATGCTGACACCCAATATTTATGCGAACAAAATTTGTTGTTATTGTATTGCAATATTGCTGTCCATTGTATTATACATTGAATCCTGACATAAAAAATATGGCTGATTAACTATGCGGTATACATGGTATATAGATTTACAAATTAAAGTGCACATATGGTCAGTTTTTGTCGATGCGGTCAAATAATTTTGTTGTACAAGTCAGCATGAGGTATCAAAACTACTGAAATTTTGTTACGTATCAATATTTTGAATAAAAGGAGGAAATGCTGGCACCCTAAATTTATTCAAACAAAATGTGTTATTATAGTATTGCAATATTGCTGTCATTTGTATTATACATTTAATCCTGACATAAAAATATGGCTGATTTACTATGTGGGTATATAGATTTACAAATTAAAGTGCACATATGGTCAGTTTTGGTTGAAGCGGTCAAATAATTTTGTTGCACAAGTCAACATGAGGTATCAAAACTACTGAAATTTTGTTAGGTATCAATATTTTGAATAAAAGGAGGACATTCTGGCACCCTAAATTTTTGCGAACAAAAATTTGTTGTTATTGTATTGCAATATTGCTGTCCATTTTATTATACATTGAATCCTGACATAAAAATGTGGCTGATTTACTATGCGGGTATATAGATTTACAAATTAAAGTGCACATATGGTCAGTTTTGGTCGATGCGGTCAAATAATTTTGTTGTACAAGTCAGCATGAGGTATCAAAACTACTGAAATTTTGTTACGTATCAATATTTTGAATAAAAAGAGAACATGCTGGCATCCTAAATTTATCCGAACAAAAATTTGTTGTTATTGTATTGCAATATTGCTGTCATTTGTATTATACATTGAATCCTGACATTAAAAATGTGGCTGATTTACTATGCGGGTATATAGATTTATAAATTAAAGTGCACATATGGTCAGTTTTGGTTGAAGCGGTCAAATAATTTTGTTGTACAAGTCAGCATGAGGTATCAAAACTACTGAAATTTTGTTACGTATCAATATTTTGAATAAAAGGAGGATATGCTGGGACTCCTAATTTGTGCAGGCAAATTTTTTTAGTGTTTTAATGATGCTTTCATTTTGTATAATAAATTCTATCCTGAAATTAAAATATTGCTGATTGTGGCTACATAGATCAAGGACGCATAACTAACAAGGACGTATAACTGACATCTAATATATACGTCCTTTCATAGATATACATAATAAATTGCAAATATAATGGTTGAATATGAAGGTCTCACCTGTCCGATCATATCTTGATTTACTGAGATAAACTTCAAATGCGATCCAACGTTTTGACGTTCCTTAGATGTAAATAAATGGTAATGTATATTGTGCTTGTATGCTTATAGTTTGTACTTTTTTTCCATTTTACTAATACAACTACTATGGTCAACAGTTTCCTTACAAGCAGGTTTTAAATTGATAACATTGGCAGAACGGCTATATCTAAAGTAGAATAAAAGATACATACTATGACAAACGAGACGATTTTAATTTTGATATTATCAATTTCCCCCACCTTAGTAGCAATATACCAACTTCAGCTGCATATGGGATATATATTACCAAACTCATTCGGTATTCAAGAGCTTGCAGCTGCTACCCAGACTTTATAAAACGTCAGCAGTGTCTGAGCAGAAAGTTGTTGAACCAGGGTTATGTCAAAGAACGTCTCGTCCTTTTTGTAAAAAAGTTCATCGGATGATATCAAGACCTTGTTGATAAATATTTCGTATCAACTTCACAAATATTACATGATGGTCTTAAAGTATAGATTCTAGGTACTGACGTTGTTTATCATCTTAATTACGTGTTAAAGTGTTCTTTTATTTGTCTTAGCAAATTATTAACCTTTACTGTTTAGTTCATTTTTTGTAATATCCTTTTGGCGTGGCTCGGTACTTATGCATCCCGCCAATGTGTTGTTGTGCTGTGGTAATTTTTTGTATTCTTGTCTTTCATTTTTGCATACGTACTATGTCTATATGGCATTTTTTTCTTTGTTGGCATATTTGTTTGTCTTATAGTGATTAAGATTAAAACACAATGTTGACTGCTGTACCTCTATTTTTGACATTTTAACCTATTATGTCTGCTTGTTTTGTTCACACATTGTTGTCAATATAATGGAATTTTATGCGACTATCATACAAGTGAGAGGTTTAGCTAGCTATAAAACCAGGTTTAATCCACCATTTTCTACATAAGAAAATGCCTGTACCAAGTCAGGAATATAACAGTTGTTTTCCTTTCGTTTGATGTGTTTGAGCTTTTAATTTTGCCATTTTATAAGGGATTTCCGATTTGAATTTTCCTTGGAGTTCGGTATTTTTGTTATTTTACCTTTTTTTTTCGCATGTGTTGAGAAATAAAATGAGTACGATATAATTAGATATAATTCCATCCAAGTATTTATTCGTTAGTAGGCGTGCATAAGATTCAAATAAACGCTTATCGTCAGTGCAGTTTGGGTACTGTGACGTTATATTCATCAATTGCATAACGATTTTTTCATTAGTTGTTAAAAATACATGTAATTATATTGACATTTTTGTCATTGTTACGCTTAATGTGTATAACCAAGTAATAGAAAACATGGAAAAAGCACATTGTTACAAGAAAACTTAGAAACCTGTGATTGGTCAAAAGATATTATACCTTGAGGTCACTGAAATGAAAACATGAATTAGGAATATGTTACTTATCGTTCAAATACTAGACACAATATTTCAAATTAACATATTCCAAGAATTTAAAAAAAATCTTTTAACGTTATAGGTTAAAATGTTTTCCTTTTTCTTTGATAAAGTGTTACACAGAGTACAAAAATTGCACCCAATAGCAAAAATAGCAGCAGCAATCTTACAAGTTTTTTAAGAAACTTAATAATTTGTATTTTATATGATTTGACATTATGCACGTCTTTCGACATAGCTAAATACATTTAAATATACACAAAACGTTCACAGTTTATATCAACAGATGAAGTATCCACTGGAAAAGGTAAAATCTACAAAAAAGTCGCGCTACGACATCCACTAAATGTCAACTTGAGCAATTCATATATGTTACAGGCATCCATTTCTTCTTGCTCGAAGGGTAGGCATTTCCTGCACCACATGTGGAACCCATCGTGTTGCTCATATAAGTACTAACCCATTGATAAGTCTTATTCGGTAGGTCTCATTCTGTGAAAAGAAGATGGGATAATGGTTACGACAATCGAAACATATCCGTCGTCATCTGTGAAACAAATATTCAATGACGATCAACCAACCCTTCAGTGACGATTTCAACTTCAACAATTAGAACTTTTGGTTGTATAGCTACCTTGTAAGCAACAACCCTCTATCAAGGACATTATGATGGGAAATACAAACTCTGGAATATTGTATCTACTGAAAGATTTATATCCATATGTTAATTTGTAAATGTTTATCAATTTTCCCACAGGATATAACTATGCCCTTGGAAAAAAAGCAGCACAGAGTTCAACACGGTATTCAATATATGTTGCTTCACTAGCAGTTGATGGAAAGGAAAGCACGTTTTCACAAACAGAGAACGAAAACAATGCATATTGGAGTGTTGATTTGGGAAAAACAGTCAACGTGAAACAGATCAAAATTATTAACAGAAAAAATTGCTGTGGTAAGGAGTCAGAAAAATATATTTGTGATAAGATTCAAAATAATTTCATGTGAGTTAGACCACGTAAGAGTGTTTACTTTTAAAATTTTTAAAAGCAACACTATTTTAGACATTTTTTTTTATATGATAATAGGTAAATCATCAAACTATCATTTAAATTAATTTTTAGTACTTTTTATGATCTTCAGAAAAAATCTTAACATTATATCATATAAAAATGAAGCGTTGATTCATCGAAAATGACACCTTCAATGAAATTAAAACCATTTACAGAAACGTTGACTGTCGAAAGAAGTCAAATGCTATAAAGTGATAAGATGCACACAGATTTTGTCAGGATATTAATAATTAAATACAATACTGTCTTGGAATAACAATTTCCTAACTGAGCCCTTGTTATAACTTTGCTGGGAAGAATAGTCACATTTAATGTGAGTACGATCTATTTTGTTTTTGATGTCACTCTGTCTAATGTCAAGAACAAAGAAACTAAAAAAAGACAGAAATTTGAAAAGCGGTTTCATGGGCTAATATAGGTGTCAGACCACCAATTTAAAATCCCTATCTATTCAACCAAATTTTGCAATTTTCACAGCTTTCTAAATATGCTACCTTGAATTTAACTTCATAGAAAGCAGGTATATCCTGAATTGTACATGTATCAACTTTCTACATGCCAATGTTTAACCAATGTTTAAAGTCTTGTTATGAAATGCTACTGTTCGGAAGTCAAGTACTACTAAAAATAACTCCTGTTTTGTGGAAATCTTAGATATAGATAAGAAGAAGTGTATATACTATGGAGCGCATTAATCCTTAATTTTTAATGCAAACTCATGGACAATTAAATTTTTGCTCAAAATGGTCTACATATATTTATCTTTCACTAAAAGTTTCATTTCTGCAAGTTTGTTGATTAGTTTAAGTAAACAATGACATTATAAGCACTATTTTTTGTCAGGGAAGGGCTACTTTTACATATGTTTCAAATTGAAGTGAATGTAATGGTGGTCTGACACCTATATGGAATTACAACCTTTCTTCGATATAGGGTCATATATTTCAAGTGAATGAAGAGGACAATACATGTTGATTTTCAGGTCATTTGATCGACAATGAAGGTCATTCTTGCGAAGAATTGATTTCCATAAAACGATATTACTGTCTTAAATGATATTCAATATGGAGGAGAGGGGTATTAGAGCTAGCTCACTAACATTTCTCTAAAATGTTATTTGTTCGCGTCCTAGATACGCCTGAAATATTTTCCTTTCCACCGGATGTTAAATAACCAACCATAAATCAACCAATGAACAGTCATAATAAGGCTTCTCTGAAAGTTCTTGACTTTTCAGTTGTTTCTTAAAAAGAAACATGAATAGAGAACTGCAAAAAAAATCGTATTTTTCATTTGTGAAAATACACGCTTCTGCTAAGGGAGAGGCATATTTGGTTCTTAAATTCCATGTTATTCATTTCAGCAATTCAAGTATAAATTTGATGAGAGAAAAAAAATGTTAAATCTCTCATGAAAAGAAATTTTACAAGTTCTGACATTTAACAACAGCAATGATGTCATATATGACGACAAAAATGAGCAATCGTACGATGAAACTCATAGTTTTGACTAAATTTTGGAAAATGTTTGCAGATTTTGCCTCTGACGACTTTCGCCACATGCATGAACCACCGTAATTATCTGTAAGAATGTGTGTCTTGTCAATTTCCATATTTTTATGACCAATTCATTTTGGTGGACGTGTGTGGCCAGTGTTTTTCAAGAGGAAATAGATCTTAAATTGGAGTTAAACGGGGAAAAAGATTGTTAAGATTTGATATCACAGTCTAATTTAAAGCTAAGTTTAGCCCTTTCGTTTCCCTTCCGCTTTGGAGAAGTCATAAAAAGTTTTATTTCTTTTGGCCAAAAATAGACATTAACCCCACTATTGTTTTTGTTAAATAGAGCAAATGACTTTATTCTAATGGGATCGTTCTTCTTGATAAAGACTTCTATTTTTTGTTTAAATTGTAAAATTGTCTGCTTTGTTTTCAGCCTTCATAATGAATAATGTACCTGTACAATCAAGAACCTTTTCTAGGTATATTTATTTTTCAAATAAAACATAGGAAAAATCAACTATATCATAACCTGGTAATCGAATACAGCTTTTTTAGAATCTGGTATTAATTTTTCTGTTGATGACCAATGAGATGAATATACTTTACGAAAAAAAAAAAAAAAAAGAAAAAATTGGTTTTGAAGTAAAATTTGTTCGATACTGAAATGTCTTTTCAGGTTATCGGCTGAAGAATATAGCGGTTACAGTTGGACAAAATCGTCATCAGATGAAACTTTGTAGTAATTTCAAAGGACCTGGTAAGACTGGACAAGTAATAATGTTAACATGCAAGAGCCCAATCTCAGGCCGTCATGTGAAACTTTTGAGAAGCGGTAAAGGTTATCTCAGTTTGGCAGAAGTTCAAGTGATAGGCCATACAGGTAAACATTAAGATATTTTTTTACACTAGCCTCTTTCTGGTTGTATGTTTGTACTGAATTTCGTTTCTTTTGAAAAACTGTCAGTTAAACGAAAAACAGAAAACCCTGTAACTTTGCTGTTGATATTTTTTATAAAAAAACATACGTCTGTAGATTATAAGCTAAATATTGATCTTTGCATCGTTGAATAGTTTTATGTATAAACAATATCAATAAGAAAATTTGGTATGATTGTCAAAGAAACAATTTTCCGCGACAGACCAAAGGACATACAGATGGGTAAAGTCCTTACCTGTTCATCTAGTTAACTTGATGACCAGACTTTATGATTGGTGGAAGTTACATTGGGACAGAAAAAAACAGACATTAAGGGGTTACAGGATTTATGACTGCTCCTATCGGTTCTTGGACAGAATTCATGTAGGGTCTTCTTGAGACTGATATCACAAATTTATACCAAACAATTCAGAAGTTTCAAATACTTTACTTTGTTACATATATATTATATGTAGTATAACAACACATAACAGTAGCAAATATTTGACTTCAAAATTACACAATGTAGTCAAGCTCAAGACAAATAAAAAAAAAAAGAACAACTTGCAAATTTAGCAATACTAAGTACACTTTTAGTGAATTTCTAGACAATTTCCAAGGGTATCTTTCAAAAGATTGAATCAAATACTATACAAATACTCATAAAGAGTAAAGCAATATCTGCTATGATGTTCTCTCATTTGTTGAGAATACGAGCAGATATGGAACAAAATATTAGATACTCACTTATCAAAGTACATCCGACCTCATGGGACAAAATAGTAGATATTCATGTATTAAAAGTACATCTTATCTCGGTCCGTGTATATTTGCGTCCATTCGTTTTTCGTTTTGAAATATCAAAAACAAAAACAGAAAAACGAAAGTGTTTTCATTTTTCGTTTTTGATTTCTCAAAAACCAAAATGAAAAAGAAAAGTGTTTTCGTTTTTGTTTTTGATTTCTCAAAAAACCGAAACGGAAAACAAAAGTGTTTTCATTTTCGTTTTTGATTTTTCAAAAACCAAAATGAAAATCAAAAGTGTTTCCGTTTTTCGTTTTTGATTTCACTAAACAAGAAAAACATCTACATTTCGATTCAGGTTCTGTATTTTGTTCTATTTAATTCTCGTTTTACGTTGTACAATGTTTACCTTTCTTTTTTCATAGCCATCGATATCCTTGTGTATTTGCTACTTAATGTAGACAGAATAGACCGCCTGACTTATGATTTGAACTAAGGTGATTAATGAATCAAAGACTTTCAAATTTCCTTGTTTTTATTTATAATAAAATATAGAATTACTATATTTAAGTATTAAATGAATCATAAATTTAAATAATACAATGAAATATTATATAAAGATGGTAAAAATAAGACGATTGATTACAACATCACATTAACAAGGGAGGTAAACTACTTATCTGATAAGAAAACTAGCCCTGTCGTTAAAGTATGCACAGCGGTTATTAGATCAATAGTATATAAATCGGAGATAATGTCGACGAATGGAAAAGACTTTATCTCTCTGAATAATAATATATCAGTAACCGCTTTGGATAGTAAACTTGGAATGATAGTAAATAGCAAATACAAGTTATTTCTAGTATATATCGATGTTCATAAACGAATAAACAATTGAAATTAATGGAAAACAAAAAAATCACGGATTTTGGAAAAAAGGGGGAGGGCTAAAAAAATTGTCCTGTCCCCAAGTACATATGGTTTATTTTGTTTGATTTGACTCTGCGTTGCGTGATGGCAATAAAGATATTTTGATAATCATTCATAACCGTGAACTTGTTGGACCATTTTTTCAAGCAGTAAAGTAAGCATCGAAACTTAATTGTTGGCAGCATGTTTGGTCAACCACATAAATAGCCAAAAGCACAGGCACTTGAGAAACATGTGGCTTTCCTCCAAGTTTTAGGGAAAAAAGGGGGGTGGGGTTGGGGGTCTTTGAAAGTGATGAGGCCAATTTCCCTTGACTTATTTCACTCATAGGGTAAAAATCTAAAATTGGTCTGCACATTGCAAATTGCAAATATATTGTAACAATGTTTTACATATTCCCCTGAAATCAAAATACTATTCAGTGCTATATGTTTGTGTTGAAGGCATTGTAATTCAAAATTGCAAAGGGTTAGAGCCTAATTCTCAATAACTTTTTTTTCACTCACAGGGTCCGAGATGTGTTTTTCATATCTTTATCATACTTGAAATGTAATATTAAAAATTTTAAATTATATATTTAAAATATCTTTTTTGTAATTTTAGTTCATTTATATGTTTCGGAGTTTAGTGTGACGTCCATTTTCACTGAACTAGTACACATTTTTGTTTGGGGCCAGCTGAAGTCGGTCCGGGTGCGGGATTTTCTCGCTGTGTTGAAAACTCATTGGTGGACTTGGTCTGGGTTTTTTTTTCTCTTTGGTCGGGTTGTTGTCTCTTTGACACATTCCTAATTTCAATTCTCAATTTTATTTTAACAATTTTACACATAAATTTCCATAAACTCAAAATGCTGTTCAGCGTTATATGTTGCATGCTGTTGAAGAAACAAATTTGCTTTTACATGTTTTTGTCAAATTTTGGATCGAAGGCCGTCGATAGCCAAAATGAATTAGTGTCCGAAAGACAATAAATAGCTTTACTTCTTTTGGATTTGGTTAACGATGACCTTCTTATACGTTTTAGGAATAAATACCTAAAAGCAAAAATTTGCAAAAATCGCCATTTTGAGCTATCTTTAGGCGTTTATAAGTTGGTGATACGTTTAAAATTAAGCGATCATATTGTAAAACCCTTAGAATGTACACTTTGGGATGTGGTACTATGAATCTAAGTAAACTTTAAGATTATTAGACTTTTTGTAAATGGCCCTGGTTTGAAATAAATCAAGAGTTTTGGTTTGGTTAACTATTTTATTTATGTTTATTCATTTTGACGATAACTACTTAAACGTTGCCAAAATCTTTCAAAAATTTTCCGGTTTGGACTATTTGCAGACCCTTTTGGCGTTTATAGTTTTGTGATCTGTTTAAGACATTTAAGAGCAATAACTCCTATAAGAAGTCGTCTGACAATTTTGACATTGCTTGGACAACAGAGCCCAACATTCTGAACATTTTGCTCATGTCAGATTTTCTCTATTGATAACGGTTTTCGAAATAATAGACAAAACTTGCATTTTTACCCTACATTCTATTTTAGACACATTTTTCAAACTAGATACCCCAATAATGATTGTGGCCAAGTTAGATTAAATATGACCAAGTAGTTTTAGAGGAGAAGATTTTTGTAAAGGTTAAAGGACGACGACGAACGACAGACGACGACGGACGACAGACGACATTGACGACGACGACGACGTCGGACGCCAAGTGATGAGGAAAGCTCACATGGCCCATTGGGCCAGGTAAGCTAAAAATGGCCATGGTGTGAATAAAATTCAGGGGAATATTGGCCATTAGTCTTCCTTTTTAATATTATTTACAATTATTTAATGCGTTCCTTTTGTACAGTAGATACGTGTTAAGAACATAGCGACAGCAAATATATACGGAAGAGTTAATCTAAAATGGAGGAAAAGAACGACAATAAAAATAATAAAACTGTTGTGTTTTAACTAGTTTGGCTAACGTCAAGAATTATAATTGTGTTTTTTTGCTGTACATGTTCTGACTTTGTGTCATGGATGGATACCCTATATCCTTTCTTTCTATCATGGAGCTATAAAGTCATCGTGAGAAAAACGTCGTTAACAATGAACGTAACGTGAAATAATGCATATGCTTTATTGGAGTTCATTTCTGTACTAGAGTTTAAGTGTGCTATTAGCATTACAGATGAAATATAGTTTAAGGTCTTTTCATTTAACGTAAAATTAATCATATTCAGCTACATGACGGTGGAAATTCTGCACGTATTAGCTTTTCTAAAGCACTTTTTTCTTCCGTGATCTATTCACAATTAAAGTGTGCACGACATGTTCCCTTGGTGCCGCTTGGAGTCAAATTAAAATGTATATTAACCCCTCTTCATCAGGTACCAGGTATTTTTTTTATCAAATTATAAATACTAGTATGTATTAAATGTGCGTCTAACTCCCACTTTGCCATGCACCACCGTCCCTTGGTGGCTTTTGCAGTTAAATTACATATCCAATGAATTGCAAATATAAATTGCAAAATGCTCAGCGAAGCGCAGTATGATACGACCACAGATGTCGAACCATGAACAATTGGGACAAGTATGGACACTAAATTCAAGCTTGATACAGCTCTGAATTTGAATTTTGATTAAATATTTGACACAGCATAGGTTTCTGACACAGAATAAATGTGGTCAAAGACCTGAAAAATTTGAAATTGGACTTTTATAAAATAAGGAGATGAGGTAAAATTTCCAATGAGGCAACTATCCATCAAGGTTTAAATAAAGTTGATGCAAGAAATTAAAGGTAACCGTAAGTTATTCAACAATGAGAAAAACACCATACCAGGCTATAAAAGGCCCCAACATGAAAGATATGAAACATTTCGGTTGAGAAATCTAACGGCCTAATTTTTAATAAACATTTAAAGAAAAACAAATATGACAGACAAGAACCAACGACAACCACTGTACTACAGGCTCCTGACTGAGACAGACACGTACAGAATGTATTTATATTTATACATATTTTTTTCTATAAAATTAAAATTTAATGCGGTATCTATCTTTAACTGTGAATCTACTTACACTTTCTATCAGAAAGGGCTATTCCACTATAGACAGCATATTTACTCTACATATTTTATTTAAACTACTGAGACAAAAAAAGAAAAAAAAACTTTTTTGTGCTTTTATTGATTTTGCTAAAGCATTTGATACAGTTTGGAGATCTGGTCTTTGGTCAAAACTCATTTTACATACAGTGAATGGGAAGATGTATACTACTATTTTTAATATGTATAAAAATGTCAAATCACAAATTTTCAGTGATGGGAAATATTCAGATTACTTTCCATGTAATGTAGGTGTAAGACAGGGAGAAAATTTATCTCCTATACTTTTTTCTATTTATTTAAATGATTAGGAAAGCTTTTTTCAGAACAAAATATAAATGGTTTGAAATGGTTTCCGATCAAATAGAGAACGAGCTAAATATGTATTTAAAACTGTTTGTTGTATTGTACGCAGACGACACTGTACTTATGTCAGAAACACAAGCAGATCTACAAAAACAATTAGACGCTTTAAAGGAATATTGTGATAAATGGAAATTCAAAGTCAATGTCCCTAAAAGCAAAATAGTAATTTTTTTCTAAAGGTAGGCCACTACAAAATGTTATTTTTAAATATGCTGATATTGAGTTAGATATTGTTAAAGAATCAATATATCTTGGTGTATTATTTTCTAGAACAGGAAGTTTCACAAAAACAAAAAAGGCACAAGCTGATAAAGCAACAAGAGCTATGTACGATATTCTAAAAAAGGGGAGATTACATAATTTAAACATTAAATGTCAACTAGAATTATTTGACAAAGTAGTTAAGCCGATATTATTATACGGGTGTGAAGTCTGGGGAATGGGTAACACCTCTGTTATAGGACGTGTTCATCTAAAATTTTGTAAACTACAGCTTAACCTTAAAAAATCCACTCCTGATTACATGATATATGGGGAACTTGGCCGATTCCCACTGGATATTTTTATTAAATTACGTACTATTAATTATTGGGAAAAGCTTGTAACTGGTGAAGAAAAGAAACTTCCTGTTATTCTATACAATCTTGTTACTCACTGGTAGATATAATGGAAATATAGCTTGGTGTAAAAATGTAAAATCTGTGCTTGATAATTGTGGACAATCAAATATATGGAACACTAAATATTTTATAAGTAAAAACTGGTTGTATGAAACTGTTAAATTAAGATTAACTGACCAGTTCAGACAGACATGGTATGCTACTCTACAGAATTCTCCAAAAGCTCTAAATTATAAATTATTAAAAAAAGTATAAATTTCGAAACCTACTTTGATATTTTAGATGACAAAATATTGCTTCTTTTTGTAGATTTAGAACTTTGAACACAAAAATTCCTATCGAAATTGGTAGATGGCAAAATATTCAGAGAGAAAATCGTATTTGTACTTTGTGTAATTCCGGTGATATTGGCGACGAGTTCCATTATATTTTAGAATGTTCGGCAATAGTAGACAAATGCTACTAAAGCATCATTTTGTAAACAGACCAAATATTTTAGAATTTCTAGGTCTAATGAATAGCAACAACCCGTCTGAACTAAACAAGTTGTGCAAGTTTATAAGAATAATTATTAAATGCCTAGAATCTCCTGGGTAACCACTTTATGTCTACTTTACATTTGTATTTAGAATTTATACTATGTATGTTAATTTATTTGTATATGTCTCTATACCATTGTACTTTGGTTTACGATAATAAAGACATATATATTAATTGTGCAATACAACTCTGAATTTTGATTGTGATTAAATATTTGACATATAGGTTTCTGACACAGAATGAATGTAGTCTAAGAACTTAAATGAAAGTACTGAAGTACTGGTCATCGGATGACCGCAAGTTCTGGTGGATGGTCACAAGCACTTGTCTCAGAAAAAAAAATCACATCTCTATACCTAAAAGTTAGGTTAAGGTACATAGATATGTTTTTTTCTGAGACAATTCGTGTGTGGATAATGAATAAATGACAGGAAATTCAACCTCACTGTTATAACTATTATATTGTAGTGATATAATCATTTGTTATCAGTATACTCTGAATTGGTGTAATATATTATATTAATATTTGTATAACAGTTATATATAATTTTCATCCATTTGTATATCATTCTGTTCTACTATTCTAATGATAGTGCAGTGCAAGTGCATGGTGGACACTCTTTTGTAATAATTCATTTTTCTAATATATTCGATTTGAGTAGGTATTCATATTTTCCCGCGTTTGTTGATAAACGTTCTTGATATATTCTTCCGCATGCGTTTACACAAACTTGCGGTATTCTTGATTTGTTATTGATATATATATATATATATATATATATATATATTTCTTACGACAAAACATTTTCATATCATTTATCTATGTTCTTTAAATTATTTTCATGAATATTTATTGATGAAATTAATATATAACAAGCGATAAGGAGTGTTATTTTGCACTCGATGGTATTCGCGTAATTATACGAATTACGTTCGGTTATCAGTCAAAAACGCAAGTTACGTGGGTAGAAATGTCTATGGCAACATAACACCGGAATGCCCTCACGGTCATCCACTGTAAAAAAATAAATTGGATATTTACCTATCATGATCCAATATCCACCATAAATACATGCGTAGATTAAGCAAGCAATTAAAAGACCACTTGAATTCAATTTTTGTTAAAATCAATCTAAAATTGATTATGAACGCTTTAGACCTTAATGTGGACGAATTTGAAAACCGGGTCCAAAATCAAAAATCTAAATACACGGTTAGATTCACCAAAGCAAAGACCCTAATAATCTATTTTATTTGTTAAAATCAAGCAAAGTTTAATTTTGGACCCTTTGGACCTTCATGTGGACCAAATTGAAAACGGACCCCAAAATAAGAATCTATGAATACACGGCAAGATTCTGCATATAAAAAAAACCCCAAGAATTAAAGACTTTGTATTAAACCCCATTGAAATTGGTCAAGAAATGAGCAACGTATGCAAAGTATAAGAAAAGTATTGTTTTAAGTCCTTTTTTCTAAAACGATTCATTTTTGACTTATACTTAAGTTATTGTCCGGAAACCAGAAAATCCTAGTTTTTTTTACCGATTTTTTGGTCCGTAATTCTTGAACGTTTTGGACCATAACCCCCAAAATCAGTTACAACATTTCCTTTGAAGTATGGCACCTTGTGGTACAAATTTATTGAGATTCATACACTTATAATTAAGTAATTGTCCTGAAACAAGAAAAGTACTTGTTTTTGGTCCTTAATTCCTTCAAAGTTGTTGGGACAATAACCCTCAAATCCATTCCAACCTTCCTTATGTGGTACAATATCATAAAGATCCATACACATACATGTATACTTAAGTTATTGTTTGGAAACCAAATGTCTTCGGACGACGACAAACGTCATACCAATCATTATACGACCGCAAAATCACTCTTTTATGCAAGGTTGTGCCTGAGATGGTAATGATGGATGGCTTTTTAATGTCCAGTGGCAAATTAAATGCATATTCAGGACGAGAACATGTTATTGTAATATGAATTATTAACACTGCTTTGGATTGGACTGACACGCTAAGCCGGACGTGCTAGTTGGCGATGTTATAGTTCGCAGGAAGACATGTTATCTACGCGGATTCAATATTTTGACTCCGAGCCGACCAGTCTCTACTTTTACTTATGTTTGTAGAGAAGCAGCAAAAACAATTTCAAAATCTGGTTTAACCAGACCGAAGTTCCCATAACCTCCGCAATTTCATGCACATCATGTTCACATTACTTGTTGAAACACTATGCAATGTCATTGTGTTCCAAAAAACGTTTAGAAAACTATGTCAATGTGCTTTCCTATAGGGTTTTATGCAGAACAATTATCGGAAACCTATGGTGATTTGCAAAATAATTGTCAAAATCAAACGCTAACTGAACAAAGTGACTGTATCCAAGTTGAACTAATTGCATGAATACTGCCGTAATGTTGATATTTGTTTTGTTTTTTGCCTTCTTAATTTCTCGATCATTTATACCAAAGTAACTATTTACGTGGTTTCATGTGAAAGACAACTCTGTTCTTATGAACTGATTTTTACACCACCCAGCCGTATGAGTTGGGGAGTATCACTCGAATACATTGGCCTGTTTGAAGTCAGGAGCATTTAATTCTGTTGTTGTCGTCGGTAGCTGTATGCCATACATGTTTTTTTTCAATTATTGTTAATCATAAATGGGCCACCATTAATAAAATTACATTTTGAAACAGGGGAGTAGCGGGGGATAGACAGGTTTTGAAAATGAAAAGTCTAACCTGGTGTAAATAAAAAAACAGGCACAATAAAATGAAAGAAGAGTGACGCTACAGTACCAACAGGTGAAATGTACTGTTGTTTTTCCCCACCTAACCCTCCTGATAAAGATTAAACCAGAAAAGTGCTTTGGACGCAATAAATTAATAAAATTTTCCCATTTTGTCACCAGGAGCAAAAGAAGTTAAGTAACCATATGCTGGCAAATCATTGAAGCTCACGTCTTAATTGATGGTCATAAAAATAATGAGAAAACGTATGATTACCAATAACAATGTACTGAAAACGTTGGTACTAGTATACAGGTCTGGATTGGGGTCCTTCATTTCTGTATTCTTTAATGTTTATAGCATTTTCTCTAATCATTATACTTTTTGCCAATTATTCTCTATTCTTTATATTCTAACATCACATTATTCTCTTTTCTTTATTTTTTGGTCCATTTTCTCTATGCTTTATATTTTGGTCCATTTTCTCTATGCTTTTTTTTTTTGCCCATTATTCTCTATTCCGTAACCCCCCGTCCACACCCTCTATCTAGTATAGGTTACCACATAGTCTTCACAAAGGAGTAAAAGTCATTACGAATAGAATAGGCCCCGAATGGCAAAATGATTGAATGCTAATCTCATTTTGAATTGTGAACTTTCGGAAATTTGCTTTTCAATCAAACGATCTTAATAAAAAAAACCACAGATTATCGTCGTGAATGGTCGTGTAATAGTACTAATACTGACAGATGGACCTAGGTTATCAGTTCCAATCATCTTAGATTACTAGCCTTTCAAAACTGAAAAGTAAAGAACATGCATCCTTATTGTTCAGATTGATAAAGTCTTTTCCATTCGTCGACATTATCTCAGATTTAAATACTATTGATCTGATAACCGCTGTGCATACTTTAACGACATGGCTAGTTTTCTTATCAGATAAGTAGTTTACGTCCCTTGTTAATGTGATGTTGTAATCAATCGTTTTATTTTTACTATCTATATATAATATTTCATTGTATTATTTAAATTTATGATTCATTTAATAGTTCAATATAGTAATTTTATATTTTATTATAGATAAAAACAAGAAAATTTGAAAGTCTTTGATTCATTAATCACCTTAGTTCAAATCATAAGTCAGGTGGTCTATTCTGTCTTCATTAAGTAGTAAATACACCGGGATATCGATGGCTATGACAAAATACAGAACCTGAATCGAAATGTAGATGTTTTTCTTGTTTAGTGAAATCAAAAACGAAAAACGAAAACACTTTTGATTTTCATTTTGGTTTTTGAAAAATCAAAAAACGAAAAATGAAAACACTTTGGTTTTCCGTTTTGGTTTTTGAGATATATCAAAAACGAAAAACGAAAACATTTTTGTTTTTCATTTTTGTTTTAATCATTTCGAAACGAAAAACGAATGGACGCAAATATACACGGACCTATCTCACACTAATTATAATGAAACTTAATTTAATAAAATATGATGTTCTATAAAAAGGGGAAAATTTTGCTAAGACAGTGTTATAGCTTCAACTGGTAAAAAAACTAGTGTCTAAAATTGTCCAAACTTGATTATTTCGAAATTTCCTAAATTGGTAGTTCAATGATTCAGTGAAAGCTTTGATATATGTTTTAGTAGAGACTTTGTATTAGTTTCCTCTGATTAAAATCGTATGTCTCATAATTTGCCAAACTTGACCTATACAATAAAATGTGAAATTCAGTAAAGATAATAAATATCAAGTAAAATTCTATTATACTGTAGCGGGCAGGGACTTGAAATGCTTGACCCAAAAGTTTTACTCAAATTTTATGAGTAGTTTGTAAATTGCTAAGTCAGTATGACAAGATATGATCTGGTCAGTATAATATAGGCATTTGTTAAAAGTAACATATATAAGTTTCTATATTTTATTCATTTCGAGAATCAGATATTTTCATTAATATTCGGGATAAACAACAACAATTTGAAGTGGTAAAATAATTAAATTATAGACTCTTAGATGATATGACAAGAATCTATTCAGTATACATGTAATAATTTATCTCTACACTCAAGAGATAATTAATATAATTTTTATGATTGCAGGATAACTTTGTCCGTGCAATTCTAATAAAAATAACACTTGCTATTACCAATATAATTGTATGTTGGTATGTTAGAAAAATACATAAAAGGCTGAGTCCTGCTATATTACCAAGAAAATAACTAACATAAAAAAGAGAATAATTTCAAGAGAATTTTGTCAAAAGACCTCTTTCTGACATATTTGTATAGTAGTAACTAATACCTCACCAGTTACATAGAAAAATGTTTATTATTATTAGTTATATATTCAGAACCTTTCCCGAATAATAACTAACAATGAAATACAGTTTATACCTTAAATAAACTGTTTTGTTTATTATAATTTCCAGACCTTTAGGAAATTATCCTTCAATTGCCAAATGTTTTCCTGTTTAATTCTGTTTATTAAAAAAAGACAAACGTTAACAGTAAACGTGAACTACAATTTTAAATTCAAATGTACAATTACAATAATCTTAACTTTAAAAGATAACTTGAAATAAAGCTATGCCAGCAATAATACGATAATTAACCCAAAAGTTACTTTAAAACAGTTTTAAGAACTTTCCTAAATTTACCAAAAGAATAAAATACTTCAAGCAAAAGATCAAAAATGTAGGAGTCCGGCTCCTAAGAGTCCATTAAAAATGAAATATTCCTTTCTAACTTGAAAACTCTAAATTTACTATTTTCCTTTACAATTTAACCCCAAAAAAATGAAGTTTGTGAGAAAAATTAACCATTTTGACAAAAATTAATGATGAGCAAAATAAAATACTAACTGTAACGACCAAAGATTTAAGCAGAACTGCCAAACGAGCGTCAAAATTACGTCAATGTTGCATTGTTGGATTGTTGGCAAAGTTGGAAAATTGTTGGATCGCGCGCTTGCTATCCAACTAAATATTTGAATTCTCAAATAAATTAGAAAAATCGTAATTATATACAATTTTAGTAACAGTTATATAATAAACACATTTTGCATGGTATTAAACAAATTTCTATGGTAACTAAAAACACACCAATACAACTTCACCGGAAGTACCGATACGTAAACAACATTGCAAAAAGTTATGTGTGTCACCGGCGGACCAAAATGATAAATATCAAGGATAGTGAGCATTAATATCTGCAAAACATTGAAGACGTTGAACACAAATACCATAAAGAATTACAATGATGATATGAAAACAGTTGCCAAAACGTAAAAATAGTGTTTTTATTGAAAAATCGTTCTAAGTGACACATGGATTCTACTGCGCATGTCCGTACATTTCATTCATAAAATTCAAACAAGGTGCGTGAAGTTACTACAGTTGCTAAAGTTGGATCTTCACAAAAATACAAGACATTTCGTTTCAAAAATCAACATATAATGACAGATAGATGTAATAATGGAACGTATAAACTTTACAATACAGAGAAGTTATCGTTATCGATTTATAATCAACTGAAAGTGAATATTGGATTCAACCAAGCGTGATGACCGCATGACCTAAATTGCAGACGACATTTAGTTGTGGATTATTCGGTGGATTATTACTATGAACTGGTAAATTATAAACATGAATTTCAGATTGTTTATCAAATATTCAAATGACAGTAATTCAATATTTCTAGAAAAATCATAACATTGTAATTGTTCTAACTTTACTTAATTAAATGTTAATTAAAACTTATTTGCTTCAATTATGAATATGTTTTAGACTACAAGCATGACAAGTAGTATAGTACAAGTTATTTCATACAGTTACTGTTTCCTACATAATAAGACTTTCATAAAATTACAGAATATTAAACAATATGCTTTATTGATAGATACCAATTAAAAGATACATCAAAATATCTTTCAATTTTGCAAAACCTACCATTTAAAGTTTTGAATTTTGTCTATGCCTTAAATGCATATACTTCTTAAAAGAAAAATAGACTTAATATTTTAAAGATTATTTTAAAGATTATTTCAAAACTGAGTGAAATTAGTTTTCTCATTAATACCATCTATGATTATAACACAAATACATGGTAATATATTAAATTATGTAAAAATTATACATAAATATATTCTTTTTATACAATATTTTTCAGATACACCAGAAGTTTCACCATTATGACCATCAGCACGAGGCGGTAGATACCAGACAGACATATATATATATACCAAATGTGAAAAAATACTGAACATTACGAACAATGTGGAACATGGCTAAGAACCTTAGGTTTTCTGAAGGAAACATTAGTTACCATGTAAACAGTACCAAAATATTTAAATATAAGTAAAAAAAATACACCGAATAAATTTTTTTTTCATTTAACTTTTAACACTTGAAAGCTTTGACTATATCTAATATAAATAACTTCTTAACTTTTCAACTTTCAATGAATTTCAAAGATTAATTTTTGATCTAAATATATCAATAACTTTTAATCTTAACCTTAAATTACTTTTGATATTAACAACCTAAATAAACAATACCTTAAAATTTCCATTAAAAATATAAAATTACATGTATATTAAATCTAAAATTAACTGTCTTTAACTACCACGGACTTTAACTTCTGTTTCTTTGTGTACCTGCAGCTGTGTTTCTATTGTAGGGGGTGGTTCTGGCGTTAGTTCTTTTTCTTTATTAGTCAAATGTCTAATTATTTCATCTTTGGATACCCCCTTCCCAGACACTAAATTTGAGTCATGAAATTTCAGTCTTCTCATTGCATTTTGGTTATTTACTTCAAGTGTGTCTTCACATTCTAATAACATCTTTGGTTCATGTTTAACAACTTCTGCTGAACTGATTACTGTATCTTGAGTGTTTTTGTAATCATATGGGTTTATTATACGAGTTTTACACGTAACATTTTGGCTTATGTTTACTAAACATGGTGCCATTACTAATGGACCCCACTGAGATTTCATTAAAACATCTAGTTCTAACAAAGCTTCATCTTCTATATTTGCTACTATCATTTCTGTACTAAAACATAAATTTCCTAATTTAATTTCAAAAATAGCTTTCCCTAGCTCCTTTAAGGGTTTGCCATGAGCACAAGCTAAAGTATTAGACTTTTCCAGGTTTGGTCTATTAACATAAGGAATTTTATGGCATGCACGGATAACACTGTCCGAACTGCCCCTGTATCTACAGTAAAATTAACCTCAGACCCTTGGATATGTCCTTCAACATAAACTTCATCACTTCGGAGTACTTATCTTGCAATTACATTACTTGCAATTGACTGTTCACTTCTTAAAATTGGTTTAGAACAAACTAAATTTTTATCTTCTAATATGACAGAAGATATACTACTATTGTCTCCATGTTTTACTATATTTTCACTATGACTAATATTTTCCTCATTACTATTACTATTACTAATATTTTCCGCATTACTTTTACTATTACTATTACTAATATTTTCCTCATTACTATTACTATTACTAATATTTCCACTATTACTAATATTTTCCTCTTTACTATTACTAGTACTAATATTTCCACTATTAGTAATATTTTCTTCATTACTATTACTATTACTAATATTTCCACTATTACTATTATTATTACTAATATTTCCACTATTACTAATATTTTCCTCTTTACTGTTACTATATCTAAATAAAGTTATACCTTTTGTTAGCTATTATTCGTGTGTTTCTTTGTCCTATATGTTCTCCCATTTATTTGTATTGTAGTCCTGTCATGTAATGTTGTCATTTTAATGTTATATTTAACATTGCCATAAAAGCAGGAGGTTTGGCATGCCACAAAACCAGGTTCAACCCACCATTTTTTTCTTAAAATGTCCTGTACCAAGTCAGGAAAATGGCCATTGTTATATTATAGTTCGTTTCTGTGTGTGTTACATTTTAATGTTGTGTTTTTGTTGTGTCGTTGTTCTCCTCTTATATTTGATGCGTTTCCCTCAGTTTTTGTAACCCGGATTTGTTTTTATCTCTATCGATTTATGAGTTTCGTACAGCGGTATACTACTGTTGCCTTTATTTATACTGCTTGTTGGTTCATCTACACCAATGTTGTCCAATTTATGACCGTTTTCATTAAACTTAAGGGCTAACTCCTGGTCAGCTGGGTTAACCCGTTCTAGTTTAATGTATATCCATCTGATTTAAATTCACCTTGTGACATACTAGTATTACTGTTGGGTGGAGTGTAAGGCTTATTCATCTGTCTTGGAGTAGTAACCTTATTATTTCTATAATCTGTTTGTCTATTGGGATCACTACAGCATTTTCTAGCATAATGACCTGGTTGACCACAATAATAACATTTTGGGATATTTTCTTGGTTAGTATTTCTGTCTGAATTGTTCTTACTATAATTCCCATTTGGAACATAGGATGGTGCATTGGCATTGAAGGGCTGTCGGTCAAACTGTCTTTCATCATGATGATTATGTCATGTTACTGATGTCTGTGTCTCATCATTTCTTTTCTTGTTCTCATACATTTGGTCAAAAATTTTCTGTAATTCATCTTTGGTTATCAAAATTACATCTTTTTCTGTATTTGTGGAACCTTGTTTGTTAAAATTGGTGTTCTGTTTCTTTTCTACTGTCTGATCTGATTTTTGAGAGCTTTGATTATTCTGTTTCTTTAGTTGCCTAACTTTGGTATTTTTACCTGAATTACCCTCCTGTGTTTCTGAAGTTGTCTCCCTATATGTAATAACCTCCTGTACTGCTTCCTCGATAGTTTTTGGGTCTTTTGTCAGTTCTATGTGAATTCTTGCTTCATTATCTGACAATCCCATTAAGAATCTTTGAAGCAGGTCTTCCTGCCTAATTTTAGCATGTCTGTTTAAATAGGCCTTGTCATACATACGTTTTAATTCCGCAGCATAGTCTGCAGTGTCTTCATTTGGTTTTTGGGTATGTCTGTTAAATTGTACTTTATATGTTCTTTTATTTTCAAAGACCCCAAATCTATTTTTAAGTTCTGTTGCTAATTTTGAGTAATTTTTAATGTTTTATTGTTTAATTGGTCAAACACAAAATCACCAGCTTCCTCTTGAAGCCTGGTTAACAATTCACTTAATTTAGTTTTATTATCCCAATTTTGTAAATTTGCTACTGCTTCAAATCTATTTATCCACACTTCCCATTTTTCTTTCCCTGTGAAAGAGGGGAGTTAGGCATTGGAAAACCCAATTTTCGATTTTGATCGTTTACGTTGGGTTATAACATCTGTGTGAATACTATCAGTATCAATATCGGAGCATGCATCACTAAATACTTCATCATCAGTTTCATCACACTCAGATGCTGATGTTATATCTAATTTTGGTGTTAAACTTTGTTTAATTTTTCTAGCTTTAGAAAATGAATTACTATTATTAGCATTTGTTATGCTTTTAGCATGTTTTTGTTGCTCATTTGCAGCATTAGTATGTCTGTATTGTTTTGTAATGCCGGTAAAAGCATTTTGAATGGCTGATACCACCTGACCAGTCATATCTTGTATAGCTATTTTGATAATTTCATATACCCCAGTATCACCTTGATTTTGAGTTTCTAACTTATTTTCTAGATCATTTTGCCTTCTATATCTGGAGGACCTTCTAGGGGAGCCAGGTTTTCTAGGACTTGACCTCTTACTTAATTTGGATCTGGGTCTTAAAAGTATTGTTTCTTCTGTCTCTATGTTAGACAAGTCATGAGTAGCTTCATAAACTTGATCACTTCCAGAATGACATGTTTCATCGTCAGTTGTGTAGAGAGTATTGACTTCACTGTCTTCAGTTTCCGATTCATATTGGCTACTATGTCCCGTATTATGTGTGTCGGTCTTTCTTGACCGAACAGACCTTGGTTTACCCATTACACTGATAATCTATTACACTTCAAAAAGGTTCGTATCACAGGATCCAATAAATTTTTATGGGTCCCACCGTAGATGCCAAAATTATGTAGCGGGCAGGGGCTTGAAATGCTTGACCCAAAAGTTTTACTCAAATTTTATGAGTAGTTTGTAAATTGCTAAGTCAGTATGACAAGATATGACCTGGTCAGTATAATATAGGCATTTGTTAAAAGTAACATATATAAGTTTCTATATTTTATTCATTTCGAGAATCAGATATTTTCATTAATATTCGGGATAAACAACAACAATTTTAAGGAGTAAAATAATTAAATTATAGACTCTTAGATGATATGACAAGAATCTATTCAGTAAACATGTAATAATTTATCTCTACACTCAAGAGATAATTAATATAATTTTATGATTGCAGGATAACTTTGTCCGTGCAATTCTAATAAAAATAACACTTGCTATTACCAATATAATTGTATGTTGGTATGTTAGAAAAATACATAAAAGGCTGAGTCCTGCTATATTACCAAGAAAATAACTAACATAAAAATAGATAATAATTTCAAGAGAATCTTGTCACAAGACCTCTTTCTGACATATTTGTATAGTAGTAACTGATACCTCACCAGTTACATAGAAAAATTTATTATTATTAGTTATATATTCAGAACCTTTCCCGAACAATAACTAACAATGAAATACAGTTTATACCTTAAATAAACTGTTTTGTTTATTATAATTTCCAGACCTTTAGGAAATTATCCCTTAATTGCCAAATATTTTCCTATTTAATTCTATTTATCAGAAAAAGACAAACGTTAACAGTAAACGTGAACTACAATTTTAAATTCAAATGTACAATTACAATAATCTTAACTTTAAAAGATAATTTGAAATAATGCTTTGCCAGCAATAATACTATAATTAACCCAAAAGATATTTTAAACAGTTTTAAGAACTTTCCTAACTTTACCAAAAGAATAAAATACTTTAAGCAAAAGATCAAAAATGTAGGAGTCCGGCTCCTAAGAGTCCGTTAAAAATGAAATATTCCTTTCTAACTTGAAAACTCTAAATTTACTATTTTCCTTTACAATTTAATCCAAAAAAATGAAGTTTGTGAGAAAAATTAACCATTTTGACAAAAATTAATGACGAGCAAAATAAAATACTAACTGTAACGACCAAAGATTTAAGCAGAACTGCCAAACGAGCGTCAAAATTACGTCAATGTTGGATTGTTGGATTGTTGGCAAAGTTGGAAAATTGTTGGATCGCGCGCTTGCTATCCAACTAAATATTTGAATTCTCACATAAATTACAAAAATCATAATTATATACAATTTTAGTAACAGTTATATAATAAACACATTTTGCATGGTATTAAACAAATTTCTATGGTAACTCAAAATACACCAAAACAACTTCACCGGAAGTACCGATACGTAAACAACATTGCAAAAAGTTATATGTGTCAGTGGCGGACTAAAATGATGAATATCAAGGATAGTGAGCATTAACATCTGCAAAACATTGAAGACGTTGAACACAAATACTATAAGGAATTACAATGATGATATGAAAACAGTTGCCAAAACGTAAAAATAGTGTTTTTATTGAAAAATCGTCCTAAGTGACACATGGATTCTACTGCGCATGTCCGTACATTTCATTCATAAAATTCAAACAAGGTGCGTGAAGTTACTACAGTTGCTAAAGTTGGATCTTCACAAAAATACAAGACATTTCGTTTCAAAATTGATTGATTGATTGTTGGTTGCTTAACTTCCAGTGGCAAATATTTCATGCATGTTCAGGACGAGTTACAAAATTGAAATATATATATGATCTATCAATGAAATTTATCATATATAACTACTACATATTTACAATGAACATGTGTGTGTACTGCCTAGCATATCAGATCTACCCTTATTCATTATCATAACTGATGTTAAATCAAATTCCAATATATCATTTTATAAATAAAATTCTGTTAGACAGCTAGAAACACAAATATCAAAATTGTCAAAATCAAATGGGAATCTACCAATACTTTTTTGTCTTCATTGGTTGTGACTTTACAACTAGCTAAGCATGCTAACAAAAGAATGTTATGGGGTTATCAAAACTTCATCTACAGTAACAATAGCAGCACTTTCTAGATATTGACAGCAGAAAAAACCTCGTTTACAATACCAACAGCATTTGCATTAAAATCATTCATCTCTAACATAGCAACAACTTCTGAGAGTTTTTCATCATCATCTACATTAACCTCCTGAAGTTCTGCTCGTGGTTTCTTTACTGCCAAAGAAGACTTAGATTTTGAAATAATGTTTGCAATATATCCTTTAATTTGAGGTGAGTTAAGCCATTCCTGTATTGTAAAAAGCTTGTGGCCATTTTCATCTGTTGCCTTCCTTAACTCTTCTGACAAAGCAATAAAATCAGGACGTGAGCCAGTTTTTTCACATGATGCACAAATTTCTTGCAAGTAAGTTTTCACTTTATCTGAAAATCGTACATTTGCTCTCTTTGATTTCAAGCCCCAACCTTTTCTTGACTTGGCATTCAAATTTACTGAAATTTCAACTTCATGACTTGCTTCCTGAATGACATTTTCATGGTACTTTTGCAAATCAATACATGAAGAAGAGTATATCTGTACTGCTGTATCCATAGAAGATATGGTATTTTTCCGGTAATTATGATTTCCTATGAGTAAATGACGGTCAAGGTTATTGGATGTAGCAAACACTTTATCACATGAAAAGTCAGGGCAACAGAAATATGCACTAGATGTAGAACATGTAGAAATATTCATGCTGTTTTCTGCGATAGGTTGATTCTCCTCTAAGCAAGGCTGCTGATCATGGGTATCTTCAATTCTGCTATCTGCAAATTTGTGAAGTTTGCCACTGATAGGTTGATCTTGTGAGAAAGGATCCAGAACCTGAAATTATGGAAAAATATTATTATGTGATTAATTTAAGTATGAATGATTAATTGTACAAAATAGAGTATGAATCTGCACTATTTTATTGAGTGGTAAATTCATGTAAAGAGGAAAGATACAAGTCTTTCAATTTAGCATGCCAGAAATGTTTTTCATCTACTTACAAACCATTTGTTTTGTAATAGTTCATTATGACCTAAAGAAGGTGCAAAATAAACATTTGCCGACGAACAGACGACAGATAGACAACATTATCGTAATATATGATTGGAGGTATTATAATTCTTTTATTGTTCTTTAAAAAGAATTCGTAAATATCCTTCTTGAATGTAGGCATGAGATCACTTACATTTCAATTTGCCAAATAAATTCTGTTTCCAAGGGCATAACTCCATGCATTAATAAAATAATAATGGGATCAAAATCCAAAATCTTAATACACCGAAATATGTTTAATTTTGGACCCTTTGAACCTTCATGAGGATCAACAAGATCAATTGGAAGACTAGGCTAAAAAATTAAAAATCTGAAAACACATTTAGATTCAGCATATCAAAGAACCCCAATAATTCATTTTTTCATGAAATCAACCATAGTTTAATTTTGGACCATTTGGACCAATTAAAAAACAGGGCCTTAATTCCAAAATCTTCATACACGGTAAGATTCACCTCAGAAAAGACTTTGAATTAAACTACATTGAAATTGGAAAAAAAGCAATTTATACAAACTATCAGAAAAGTATTGTTTTTTAAAATAAATTTGAGAATGGAAATGGAGAATATGTCAAAGAGACAACAACCCGACCAAAGAGCAGACAACAGCCGAAGGCCACCAATGGGTCTTCAATGCAGCGAGAAAATCCCGCACCCGGAGGTGGTCCATTTGTGGTCCCTTATTCGGAATTTCCTTAACAGTAGGGATACAATGTAATTACACCATAAATAAATCTCCCACTTCCTCATTCAGTGGTTCCATACCTTGTGGTACAATTTCATTGGAGTTCACAGTCACAGACTCAAGTTATTGTCCAGAAACCAGAATTTTTTTTAGCCCCCTTTTTTGCCCATTATTACTTATCAGTTTGGGCCATATCCTGGAAAATTATTTCCAAAAATAGCTCATCAGCTCTGATTTTCAAACTCCTTTTAAACATTGTTGACATAAATTTAACCATCGGTATAAATACAAACATTTGATTGAAAATGCCATTTGAAAGAAAATGATGATAGATCAATTGTTTTTTTTTTTTTTTTTAAATTACTGTCTCATTGGCATATACCTCACATCTAATCTTTTTAAGTCCTATATATAATTTTTTAATAATTTTAGTTTGTGAGCTTCCGATGTTTAAATCCTTCATGTATCTTACCTCCAGTTTATATACTCTCTCTACTGAAATAGTTTCACTACACTGGGTACTGGTCTTAATAACATGTCCCTCACCAACTTTATAAGCTTTTCTTGCTATAATACCATCATTTTCAAAATTAAAGTTGTTGTAAGTGCTAATCCCTGGCATTCTGATCTTTGTTTTAGGTTCATCCTCTGCATTTACTGAAACAATACATGCTTGTGTCCCCTTTACTCCACCATAACTGTCCAGTGCTAATTTCATACTTCTTGAGTTTAAAACATCGTGACCTTCATTTGCATATTTATAAATGTGCATGCGACAAGATCCAGTCTTACTGTCACATAAATCTTTGCCTGATTGGGCCTCACTGAAGTTGTATTCTGCCACTTTGATGGGAAACTGCCCATTGTTCTGGTGAATAAAGGCAAGAGGATTTGTACAGTGGTAACAAGCTGCGTTATCACTTTTCAAAAACACCGCTTTTAGTGTTGGTCTTGTAGATTTTATGTTTGTTAACACAGCTGATACCCTTCTTACCAAAGAAATCAGATTGTGTTTCACGGAATTGATAAGGCAAGAATTTCATTGCCCAGTCTAGAATAACCAGACCTTGGTCAACATGAAGGTTTTTCAAGACATTTGTTCTAGCTTGATCTTGAGGTATTGTTGTAAGAATGTGCTTTTTCCAATCAACAAGGTTCTTCTCTGAATTGTCTAATTCATATGTCAATTCTTCAACAATTTGGTCTGGAATGTTTGTACTTATATCATTAAGTTTTATTCTTATCTGAGGCACACAGCTCTCAACCAATGAGCACTTCTGGCATGAACTTTCATGTGAATGTTCACAAGCAGCAGCAAATTTTGCATCAACAGGGTCACTGAGAGCAAACACTGTACAATGATCTTCACAGCCATCCAGCTTGTGTAAGTGAGTTTTGTATTCAAATTTCATAAATGTGTTTACCATATGCAAAATGTTTGTCAATTTCTTTGATTCAGGATATGAGACTCCAAAAGTCTCTAATTTAGTAAGCAGTTTCAGTAAGGTATCAACTGCCCCCATTCCTAAGGCAGTAATATTATCCAGGCCTTGTAATGATTTCTGTTTGGAAGCATGACAAAAATTTAAAATTCTATACAAAGAAGCCCTGCTAAAAGTATCAAATCCGCTGTCTTTGCAGTAACTCAGGTAAGTTTCAATGAGTCTAGCATTTATGACATTTCTTATGACCTTAGGAACCTTAATCTTTTCTTTAGAAGATAGTTTAAGTATTGTCTCTCCAAATCCAACAATGTTAGAATAAATTGGATTGAGAATAAATTCAACAAAATGACCCACTTTTGGCTTTGATAATTTCATCCTATAAATTTTAGGTTGATTTAGGACAGTTCCAGGTCCACTAACAAGTGCATGTTTTCTAGCACTATCTATCTTATTGATGGTTAGTCCTGGAATCAAGGTTTGCAACTCTGTCTTTGTGTGATTGTTTACAATTATGGAAAGAATTTGGGTTTGGGTTCTACTATCAGAAGTGTTTTGAAACGCTTCCATCACGCTAGCTGTCATGTTATCTTTTTTGATTTCTTGTGTAGAATTTATTTGTATTTTCTCCAATAAAATGTCTTTCTGGCAGGGTGCCATGATACTTAGAACAAGTTCAATACATTCCCGAGCTTTTCTCGATAGTAGGATCTTGCACTCTTACTTGTATTTTCCCACTTTTTTGTTAACTGGCTGGTGATGGGTTCAAAAGATTCTGAAAGTATTTTCATAGCTGAATTCAATTTTTCTCTTGGTGTTTTCTGTAACTCATACCAATCCTGACTACTGTTCTGAGTATTACCTGTAATTAAAATTTCAAAATATAGGTTTATTAGGGTATCCATATTTGTAAAGTCACTACCAGTCTTGTTTTTACATTAATATATGATTGATTGATTGTTGGTGCTTTAGACCACTTATCAGCACTATTAGCTTTATGGTTGGGTCATTTTTATTGGTAGAGAAATCTGGAGTTTCTAGAGAGAACAAAGTCCATTGACCTTTGATAATACAACTAATAATCATAGACATTCAGATTTGAGTCAAAGAGGTATTTCTCATTGCTGAGCACAATATCATTAGTATGATGACTTGTAATTTCTTATATATGTATACACAAATTTGAAATGTGGGGGATAGTAATCTCATTTGCAATCATACCACATCTTCTTATTTTTTAAGTAATACACTAGTATATGAACTACTTAGATCACTCTGTCATTGCCCAAAATTTTTATATGGTTTTCTTTAATTGTTGATGTGGCCTGTAACTTGTATCTATTCACCATATAAAGAGATATTTTGTATCACTCTAAACAGAATGTGTTATGAACAAGTGAATGGAAAATGTGTTGCTTTAGTTTGCTTGAATCCTGCAATGCAATATTCAATATACAATGCACTAAGATATTTTTTTTGTCTTATCTATTAGCAATATTGAGTGTTATGCAAATATTGAATTTTGAGCATATTACTGGGTATAAGTTTAGAAGTTTTCTTGTTTGATTTTTAAATAAATCGGGAATGCTTGCATATCATATAATGTTATAAAGGGACATAACTGAACATGCTAGAAGTGATGCTACACAAATTTGAACTTGATCTGAGTTTTGTGGTAACAAGTATTGTGTATGTCTCATAACACTTGGTTGAGGCTAACTGAAGTAAGAGAACGGAAACAAAAAATTGGCAGTTTTTATGTTAATAAAGGGACATAACTCAAGAACAGTTATAGTGACGCCACCAAAATTCAAACTTGATCTGTATTATGTGGAAATAAGCATTGTGTATATGTTTCATAACATTTGGTTGATGCAAACAAAAGTTAGAGAACAGAAATGAAAAATTCAACAATTTTTATGTTTATAAAGTGGCATAACTCAAATGTCCAGTGGCAAATTAATATGCATATATATTCAGGACAGGAACATGTTTATTGAATATGAATATAACTCTGCTTTGTACTAGACTAACAAGCTGAGTCTGATTTTTAACGTGCTAGTTCAAAAGGTAACAGTCAACAAAAAGACATGTCACACGACCTACACACAATATTCTAACTCCAAGCCGACCAGTCTTTACTTTTACTCCTTAATGTGGTGTGCTAATAGCGAAATGCAGCCAATACCACTTTTAATGTTTTCTATTTGACCCGACCAGGGTTCGAACCCACAACCTTCTGCACTTGAGGCAATAGGCTACCACAAGACCACTGAGGTGGTTGTCATTATAGCAAAGTCTACATTGGTAAAGAGTTGATTAAATTCAAGGTGGATAGATGTGTAATTGGCTATTTAATAACCACATCTCCTTATTTTATACATGTAATTGTTGAGTACTGTACCTGCAATACTAGAAAATTTGTCACTTTGACTTTCATCTGTATCCATACTGCATATGTTTTGGGAACTTATTTCTTGGCCTGAAATAATAAAAAATAAATGTGGATAATGTCCACATGTGGACACAGATGATGCCCCCGCTTGCATATCATATAGTTGGATATAACTGAAGAACGGTAAAAGTGACGCTACCCAAATTTGAACTTGATCTGAGTTTTGTGGTAATAAGCATTGTGTGTAAGTCTCACAACATTTGGTTGAGGCTAACTTAAGTAGAGAACGGAAACGAAAAATTCTGCAATTTTTATGTTTATAAAGGGACATAACTCAAGAATGGTAAAAGTGTCGCCACCAAATTTCATACTTAATCTGTATTTTTATACGTTTCATAACATTTGGTTGAGGCAAACAAAGTTAGAAAAAGGAAACAAAAAATTTGTACTTGATCTTAGTTTTGTGGTAATGAATATTGTGTATAGGTTTCATAATGTTTGGTTGGGGCAAACTAAAGTTACAGAATGGAAACTAAAAATTTTGAAATCTTTCGATTTATAAAGGGGCATAACTCAATAATGGTTAAAGTGACACTACCCAAATTCAACTTGATCTGTGTTTTATCAGTTGAAGTCAAAATTAAACATTGCATTGTATAAAGCATTGATTGTAGTTGATTCAATTATAATCATGGACAAAGGAAGATAACTCCAATTTTTAAAAATTACTTGATATTTAGAAGAAAATAAAAATTTTGCAATTTTTCCATTTATAAAGGGGCATAACTCTAGAACGGTTAAAGTGACGCCACCAAAATTCAAACTTGATCTGTGTTTTGTGGTAATAAGCATAGTGAATAAGTTTCATAACGTTTGGTTGAGGTAAACTCAAGTTAGGGAACGGAAACCAATTTTGGGACGTACGTACAAGGGTAAAACTTAAAGGGAAACTTCGCAAAAAAAATCAAAAATTGATATTATGTCCATTCTGTGTAAAAAAGCTCAAATTCATAAGTATTAAAGTTTTATTCTGCTAGATAAGAGATCACTATCGATTTTAAATTTAGAGTATCAATTCTCTGCGTGCCGCCATTTTGATATCTTCTCCGTTTAGAAACCACGATAGGTCTATAAACCACAAAGGACCAAAACTACAGTAACCTAATGTAGTCGTAATTGCGTGTCGATATCTTTTCAATCGTACGGTTGTTTTATCCGACTTACTAACTTGATACGGAAAATGTTATTATTTTTAATAACCATGGTCTGTCGTTTTAAACTATTTATATGGAAATTAGTCAAAATTCAATTCATTAATGATCATGAATAAGTGTTCCGTGAAAATTATTTTCGAAAATCTAATTTGTTCATAATTCTATTATGAAATAAACTTATTTAAATAAATTTGGACCTTCCCTTATCTGATCACCAGCATGGCTAAAGGTATTACTCCCAAAGGTATTATGAGGTGACACGTCCAGGTATTCAAGCGATTTCCTGTTGGGCTTGCAAGTTCATGCATCGTTTCACTTCTGAGGGTATTGATCAGTGTACACGGCCGATAACTTGTAACTTTCTATTTTGAACTATCAGGTGTATAATATACATCTCTGTCTTGCGTGTCCGATAGTGATATACTAGTCATTACTTAACTCATACGCTTGCTTATAAATAACATTTCAGGTGTAAAGAATATTATTTACAAAAAAATCTTAATAATTCCAAAAAAAAAAAAATATAAAAATGATAAAATAAAAATCTATTTACATATTTTTTCCACGGGTAAATTTGGTAAAATGTAATTATATACTTATTGTCAATAGTGAAGGACAGTTTGAAACATACAAGAAGTATTGATTTAACAAAAATGTACACACTTGTCGATCATTCGTTTATACACCTGGATAGAAAGTTACGGAGCTATAGATAGTCGCAATTTAAAATATACATGTATACATTGAACATAAGAAAGAAACATACATTTTGTTTAAATTGGGGTAAAAGTTTTGTAACTAGACTAGTCCACGTATGCCAACAGTATGTTATCATCGGATGTCGATGGACTATTGTATACCAAAAGAAGAAGAAGAAGAGAACCAATTTGATTTAAATACAGGTCGATATCTAACTTGCTTTGGTTCATCGAAGTTATGGACATAGTAAAATCACAGATTTATATTTCAATTAGATTGTTCTAGGAACAAAGGAAGAAATTCGTCATCATCACAATTGTTGGGTATAATGGATAATAATGTGAACATGGTTCTGAAAGTGTTTTATGCCAAATTTCCTGTTCCGACATGTATGTTATATATATGTCACTGGACGTAAACTGATTATCCCCAAGGGATGTGATTTTTTTTCCAGGAAAACTATTGAGTATCAAAGTTTCAAATTAATTTCGGGATTTATTTTCTTTCTTGGTATTCAATAACAGAAATTTTAAGAATAAACTGCTTGTCCGCTTTAGGGGTATTCTTGCCAGTTAAAACAGACTTATAATTATATACAAAAATAGGGAAAGATGACATCAAATTGGTTCTGTCTTTTTTTTTAAACATCGTTGGTTTAATAGCTAAAGTATTATACGTTGTGAGACGAAGACTATTTTAATAGGGACGTTCCCGATTATGTATAAATTTTGTTGATGTTTTTCACACCTGAAAAGAATATTTGTTCGTAATTTTCGATTCCATTTCAAGAAGATCCTTAAATTTTTTGTCAATTTTTTTTTTCAAATAGCTGAAGTATTTATGCATTGTGAGATTTAAAATATTTTGATGAGAACATTAATTCCTGAATATGTAAATAAAGATCGTTTTGGATGGACTAAATTCTATAATTGCAATTGGTAATGATCTGTTTCAAATATTCAAGGTTACCGATTCTAATTTGAAATAGCACAATTTTTAGTTCATACACTCGTGTTCAGAAGGCTATTATTATTTATAAATTTATTCAATTAAATTAATTCAGTATTTCATCGTTACAAAAGTATCAGCGGTCATAATTCATTTAAAAGTGAGCTTACGCAAAATATAAAAATATACAACGACTATCCAGTTATTGTGCGACTTAATTACTCCACTAAATTAATTTTAATTTTTTTTTTTTTATTTTCTGTGTCTAAAACCAGCACTCCTGTTTATCATTCATACGAAATGTTGTTCACACCTGGAACGGTAAACCGTGACGGCTACAATTCACTGAATGAAGATCAAAAGATTACAATTACAGAATGCTAATCTTTTAAGTACCTTGAGTTCAACCACGAATTCAACATTCACTAAGTGTCACATAACAATACACATTCTATTTCCACAGTACAAGTAATATTTGCTGGACTGAAGCAAAAAGGTCAATACAAACAAGTATTTTTAATACAATATCGATCATGTCAGTTTCCTATGTTTGTTTAAAGTATCTGTCGGGAAAAAATCATAAAAATGTTTTATTGTATGATTAACTTTTATTACTAAAATTCGTATCAAAAATCGTTAAAACATAAATCCTACAATCTAATTTTAAAAGTTGCATGGCTATCACCTATTTTTAGTTGGTTAATAGCTACACCGAAAGTCGTCGATGCGCTTTAAATCGCGTTATTAGATGGTTAACGAACAAGACTTAAATGAGATTAATTTCCCTCCCGGCATGCAAAAAGACTTAAACTACGTCACATAAGTCAGGAAGTTTGGATAAATAAAATTAATTATTCCCAATTTTCTTCTTTATTACTTTTCATATCAAAATAAAACTTGGTGAATATGTTTTTTATGGTATTATGAACATAATAAGATGATAAGTGAAAAATTGCGAATTTTCCCTTTAATGCCCCCACCGTTACGGCGGGGGCATAGAAATACCATATTATCAACCTTATTAAGGTTCAAAACATTAAATGTGGTGTTTTTCGTGAAATTTTTATAAAACTTGATCAAATGGAAAAAAATGTTCCCTACTGTCAGCCAATTTTTGCCGTCTGATCCATAAATTAATCCAAAAAAATTTGTTTCAAATTGGCTAGGACCTTTTATGTATATATTTATTATATAAATTGTTGTGCATTACTAAATTTTTCATAATTATTACTCATTGATATAAATAAACATCTGTAAACATTAAAATGTAGATTTTATTGTAAAATTCAAAAGATAATCATGGCATAGTCTAATTGACAATCACTCATTTTTAAAGATGCATAA